>VYXD01016148.1:291370-320504 GCA_013397195.1 Hylia prasina
CCCCCCCGCCTTCCCTTTGCCCAATCTGTTTTCAAAGTGTGTCTGTCCTTTATTAAATTGTTTTCTTTTCCACATTATCAGTTGCCATGGAGACCTCATCTCTCGGATTATTTGAATTTCATTATATCTATTGATTTGGGAGCATTTCATCTTTTTTATTGTTTTTCTGTCAATTTTCAAAACGAATAACCATCTAATTTGCGTCAGTGCTGATTATGTTTGTCCCTCAATAGAGGTCGGCAGCTGCGTCGGGGAAACAAATCAATGGGAAACCATCATAAACCTCCCCAGTACAATCTCCAGGATATGTGGGTGACATTCCACGCCTGCGAGAAACACTCATCATATCCAAACTTCTTTCTTTCTTTTCTTTTTTCTTCTCCCCTTTTTTTTTTTTCTTTTCCCCCTCGCAGATAGCTCTGCTGGTCAGTGGCAGGTACCATTTAAAATCGTACTTATTTTGCCCACAGACATGTACAATTTTGGGCACATCACATTTTCAGACAGGGAGGGGGCAAGGGTAAGAGAAGTGGGAAGGAATATTTTCTTTTTGTGGGAAAGAATGGAAGAAAAGAATGAGAATGGAAAGAAAAAGAGGAAAAGTAGAAGGGGATTGCAAATTGCTTACTATGTTTTTTTTTTTAAATAATTTATGCAATTTTAAGCATTTATGTATAAATTTTTTAATAAGCCACCCTGGAGCAAAATAGCCATTAACATCCCAACGTCCTTCTGTCCAATGGGCTCTTGTGCAGGATCAATTTCCGAGAGTACTTTCCCTTTTTTTATGACATGATAAAATGCTTTTAAAGCAACTTACACAAATATGGAAATTTTTTCCCCTCCTCTTTTTCTCCCTCTCTCTTTTTTCTTGGGTTGGTTTTTTTTTTTTTTTTGGTGTTGTTGTTGTTGTTGTTTTTTGTTTTGTTTTTAACAGCCTCACTTATTCACCAGGGAGAGCAAGTGTGTGGAGTGTGTGTGTGTGCTGGGGAGGGCAGTTGGCAGAGGGATAGACCCAGCCCTAACTGGAATGGACCTGCCTGTCCTTCTAACAAGGGCATAAACTTTCATTAGCGATGCACACAGTCAAAGGCAATTTAGGGAAACGCGCTGTACAGAAAAGGAAACCTCAGCGTTTTTACTCGGTGGCTCCTTGGCTCCGTCCAGGGGGCTCTATCCTTGAGCTCTGCTTGCGCTCTCCAACCAAAGTGACCCCACTGGCCACGGGGGAGGCAGGAGGGAGCCAGAAAGAGGCTGGGGCTGCTCTGGGGGATGCATGTACCTGGCCGTGCCAGCAGCCTGCGTGCCCCGAGCTGGGCCAGGGAAGCCAGTCAATATTAATCTCTTGCTGGAGCACACTGGTCCTGCAAGAGACTCAGAGGTATCTGTTGCTCTGCCCACTGCAGAACTTCATCCTTCAAGGGGCTAGTCTTCCCCAAAGGCCTCTATTTTGGGTTTCTGCACACTGATAAAGAGCTTGCAGCCTCCTGATGCCCCTTTGGGGCATTAGTTACAAGCTGGCTCTGCCCAGACCAGACAGATGTGTCGCTGCTGCTCCTGTTTCCACAGGATATACAGACTAGTTATTTTTGCAGCTGGGACATGTTTGGCCTCACACAGGAACCTGGAAAATACCATTCCTAAAGGGACGGCTCCTGCCAGCGGCCCCAGGAGCAGGCACAGCTCTGCAGAGGATGGACACAAGTGCACAGCTGGAGGGAGAACAGCCCAACATGAGGGGCTTGGTGGGGTCGGAAAGTCATGACCATGTGTTGCAAATGAAACAGAACTATCTCTCCCACTAGCATTATCTTGGCCCTTTGGTTTTGAGGTTGAAGTTTATGCACCCTATATGTTATATAGCTGGCTTAGGGTGCATAAGTGTGGTAATCCCTGTGCATGTCCCTATTATTTGCTCCAACACGAAGCCCTGACAGTGGTTTTCATACAAGAGCAGATTTCTTTACCTTTTCGTATGACAAACATCTAGAGATAATACAGACCTATGAATTTAATCCTACTGACAGCAGGTCTGCACATTACTGGTACCTTTCACACACCCCTGGACTCTCCCAGCCCTTTGCAGCCCCAGTGCAGGCTCAGCCCCTGCACTGCTGGCTGACACAGAGCTGGGCATACACCTGCCCCATCTGCCATGTTTGTGGTTATCTGAACTAAAGCAGAGGGTTAAAAAAAAAAATTAAAAATCCAGGGGCAGCCAATGCTCAGCTGGAAAAACACAAAGTGCCGAGAACAGCAAACCCAATCAATAACAATCACAACCCCAGCAGCGGGTGAGGAAAGCATGAACTGTTTTGGCCTGCTCCCTGCATGCTCACCCACTTGGGAAAACACACACTCCCCGGAGGCCCATGATTTCATCCCCTCCCACTCCACCCTACACTCACCCTCACCAAAAAGCTTTATGGAGTGCAAGTCCCCCATGCTCCTAATTCTGGCCAGAAACTTAGCAAAGAGGAGAGAGGGGCCCTGCACAGAGGAACTGGACTCCCGGGAATAAGCTGGCACCTGAAGAAGGTTCTTTCTTCCAGCGAAGTGCTCCTTACACCCCACATCCTCCTAACCTTCCCTCCAAAGTTTTGCCCTTTTTGCCCCCCTTCCCATCCCAGTTGCTGGCCTTGGCATTATGGTACTCTTCTTCTCCCATCTTCTTTCCTCAAGTTCCCAGCACCATTCCACCCTTCTCCTTCCTAGCATCTCCTGCCAAAGCTCTTGTGCCCCAGCCTGCACCCCCATACCCTCTTTACACCTTTCTGCCCTCATTCTCTGTGGGCCCAACAGTCAGGTCTGGCAGAAAAAGCTGGGCTTCCCAGAGGACCAGCCCTGCCAGGGACTGGTGACCACCCTGGGGAGGGGGAACATGGAATTCTGTCAGGGAAAACATGGGAGCTCTCTCTTCTGCTCTCACATCACTCCTCGCTCAGACTGTACAGATTTGGGGGATTTTACTGTAGCAGCAGAGGTCAGCAGGAGTTGAAGGTTTTCAGATCATATATATCACTCTATATGGTCTTGTCTATAGTGAGTGCTAAATATAGCCAAGCCAAACCTGGAGGTGACTTCAGTGCTGTGGTGCGGGGACAGCAGCCACTGCACAATCACTCTCCACCTCAAAGCAATGCAGATGTCAGAAGTCACAGTCCAAAATCAAGGATGCCTGTGCATTCTCTGTTCTCCCACTGCCAAGAGTGTGAGCCAGGCTTTCTCCCTCTCTCAGGTCTCCATGATTCCTCATTTTGAGGAGTCAAAATGAATCATCATCTTCTAGTTTCAAGGTCCATTTTTTCCGTGGGATGTTGGACCCTCCCATGTATAACATGCCAGCATCTGTGTCAGCACAGCTACTTAAAAACTTAACCAGTGGAAGAAGCTCTGAATAGAAGGGGAAAGTCTCTTGTGTGGGTCAGAATAATTAGACTGAGCTCAAATTGGCTTTAGGCATCTGCTGCTGTGTCTGAGCAAAATCAAGCCATGCTGCTTCCATCAGCATCTCTCTGCTGTTGGCCTCACCCTGCAGAACTGAAGGGATCATATACTGCCTTGTATAGGGCATCTCTGGGAACAAGACTTGCCTCAACTGAAGCCATAAAGCCTCCTTATCCAGATATCATTAAAGCCAAGAGAAAAGAGGCCAGACAGAGAGATTGAGATGAGCCATTTCCCCAACAAACTTGCTTCCCTTTTTCATTCGCTCCTTTCTTTTTTTCCCCTTTAACTGTCATTAAAATAACAAGTTTCTGTTACAGTCTAAACATTCCCACATTGTATAAAGGGTTATGTTACACTAGAGTCACCGCCGGGCCCAGTGTTTGCACAGAAACCTCACTGCAGGTCCCCCCTCCTGACGAAGTGACTTATTAAAGTTTAAACAGTAATTAACAGAACAATAAAAATAAAGGGATGTTTGGGGAGTCGTAGTGCACACAGGGTTTTTGGCAGTGCCAGCACTTTTCAGTGCCCTGCGCTGGCAGAAAAAACGGCTGCAAAACCAGTGGGAGAGATCGTGTGCTGGAAGGCAGGAGCAAGGCCAAGGTATGATCCCAGCCCCAGCACAAGGGTGTAGGGAGAAGCAGGATGCAAGGAAAGGGTTTGGGGGACTGGGGAAAGGATGCCAAAGGGTCACCTGGCAGGAGGCTGATCAGATTCAGTAGTCACCACCAGCCCTGCCCTCTGTGTGCACATCAGACAGCATCAAGAACTTCCACTGCCTGTTCTCCCATTCTGCTGAGATGGCCTGGACAAGCCTCCAAAAATCTGCACTTGGGGAATCATGTCTCAGAAGCCAGAGCTGGGTTTTGGGGAAATGGCTCCTTTATTTTAAGAGTAGTAGAGAGGAAAGAGCAACCACAGATCAAACCCCTGAGAAAAACCTTGCTAATAGAGAGACCTTCTACGGGAGACTCCAAGACCAGGCCCCTTGCCTGGGAACTTGAAAAACAGACAGAAGACATCTTGTAGGGACTGATCCTGCTCTGGCCCTGTGCAGGTGTGAGCTGCAGATCCAACAACATGGTCTAAGTTCTGGGGTCATTTCCTCCTGAAATGTAGCCAGAGCCAGCATCACAGGGTCAATCCCTAGAGCCTTGCCAGAGCCAGAACTTGCCCAACCCATGTGAAGTTGGCTAATCAGAACTCCCTTTACAGGAGAAAACTTGCTTTTCCTCTGTTTTGTTCCCATTCCCAATAGCTTGGCTTGCCCCAGATGAGCTCTAGAGAATGTGGGTAGAATTTAAGCTTAGGTTGTCAGCTCTCCCTATTACCCAACGTGCAGCAACTCAGAAAGATCTGAAGATCACATCTGAAGATATTTTTGGTGCCTATTGTAGCTATTCTCAAATGTTTGCCTCAGTAGCTCACAGTGTTAGCTGGCTCCAGCCCTGATGTGTGACTCAGTACACACAGCATTGTGCAGTCCCATGTTTGCTAAATCTCTTCCAGTACAACTGCTCAGTTTGCAAATAAAAAGACAGCTCTGTGAGGGTGTATCTTCTGTGCAGAGGGAACTCAGGGAGTGCTGCCTTGAGCCTCTCCCAGATCTACGACTTGGCTCCTGGTCTGTCTGGGGAGCAGCATGGATCTGACGTGACCCAACCTGGGGACTGCCCTACTGCTGTGAGGACACACATGGAGACATCCATCGCCAGCTGCTCCCAATCAGCCCACAGCCCCCCTTCCCTCTGCTGGGGTGCAGGAGCAGGAAACCTCAGGAGACGTCCCCAGAAGTCTCCGTATTGCACCAGTACAGGTCACCCAAGTGAGGACGCTGGGACCCAGTGGGCCCGCTCACACTTCTTGGAGGATAACTCCCTTTGTGACGTGGGCTTGGCAGTGCCAGGTTAATGGTTGGATCTGATGACTTAAAGGTTTTTTCTGACTTAAACGATTCTATGATGTTGTGAATTCAGCCCAGGCTTCCAAGGAGCTAGTTTATTAAGCCATGAGGAAGCCTGCATCAGCCGTGAACAGCCCTGCAAACGAGAGCCAGGGTGGAGGGCTGGCATGTCAGGGTCCAGAATTAATGAAACCAAACCCCTTTCAACCTTGGTGATTCTACTACCTTTGGGTGTAAATTGATAAACTTGCCTGGAGCTCCAGGGAGGACGTGAAATGGAAGCAAGGGCAAAAGGGGAGGTTGAGCTGAAGACACACTGATGCCCTTTTACTTTACACCTGTGTTTTAACTGGGCCCCAGCAGCTGAGCTGTGTGCCACACAGCTCTGCACGCCTCCCTTGCTGCCTTGTCCCATTCAGCACCCCCTTCCCTGCTCAGGATGTCTTCACAGAAGCCTTCCTGAATCCTTATGGGGTCCTTGGGTCCCACTGCCAGGGACGTAAATGGGATGTGGCAGATACAGGTCCATTCACAGTCTTGTTTGGCCAGCAACACTATGTCCTCTTATCCCCAAACTTCTATTGCAACATTTTTTTTTCTCTGTGGCTTTTCTCCTGCCCTGGGAAATTAGGTGGCACTGGCTTGTTCAGACTTGCCCTAGAGACACTTTCCAAAGTAAGCCCCTGAATCTACTGCAAGTCAGGCAGGGCAACTTCTGCCTTAAACCCCTGATCAGCTGAGCTGCTGGCTCTGGTTTTTTTCTTCTTTTTGCTGCTCCAAGCAAGCTAGATGCACAGAACAGCAGCCAGGATTCAGCACTGGAGCAGGATGTTGTCAGGGTCAGCAGTTCACAGGAAGGGCAGGTACAGGTGTCTGTCTTCCTGACTCACCCCTGAGGTCTCTCTGCACATTCCCATTCTCTGAAATGATGCTAGCTGAGCTGCCAGTCCCTTTCTGGAAGACTCTCCCCCCCACTGACTGAGGATGGGCAGCTCAACTCCAGATGGCCCAGTGCCTCAGCTCTTCCTGACTTGCTGGGCTTGATCCCTCCCTGACTGATCTTATGCCCATGCCACTCTGCTTGGCTCAAGAGAATTATTTCCCAGCTGACACCACATCAGCGACAGACGGGAGCTTATGCCTTTCCACTGCCACTCACACTAAACTGAGAGAAAAAGAAATCCACCCAAATCTGAACTTTTCATCCCATTCACCCAACTATGGGATATTTCTCAATTCCTGGCTGTGCTGGAATCAGGGTCTCCAGACTCATTTGCAGTGGGAGTGGCAGTGCTTGAGAGGGGAGAGGTGTTGAACAAGTACAAGTAGGTGCAAATAGAACAACAGAAGGCGCCCCCAGGTCAGCACTCACGTGCATTTTCCTCGGCCATGTCTGAGGAGACTTGGTGTCAGAACAGAGCACAGCTTTGCATGGGGGTCTCAAACATGTTCACAATGCAGAAAGACTGTCCTGTGCACTTCCTTTTCCAACACGTCGTTCAGGATGTCTCTACAGCAATGCCAGTAACTGCCTGTAGGGAATGTTATGTTAGAAGATTATCTAATGCACTCTTAATCATCTAGTCTTGCAATCTACAGTGGGAAATTAGAGCAGCCAGCATAGTATGACCCTTCCTCCAGACACCACTGAGTTCAGATACCATTATCAGTGGTAGCCTCGTCCATGTCCCAGAACTTAAGCTCTCTTTTGGTTAACAGGCCATGAAATTATTTAGACTATTCTTCATGTTACATTCTGTTATATTTGTAATTAACACAGAAGATCAGTGGTGCCACATTCTGTGTGTTGCTGAATACAGGGGAGACAGTACTTAGAAGCACTTAGTCTTAACCCAACTGTCCTGTTAGGTTTAGGGGAAACCAACTCTTCAGAGCAGACCTGTCCCACAAGGAAAGGGTTGGGTATCGTCAGAGACTTTAACCCACATGTCTGCAATATGATATGCGAACCAGCACCCTAAAATCTGTCTTACCTCCTTTTTTCAGAAGGGACTTTTAAACAAAAGCAAACAGTCTGCCAGCACACTCAGTGTTCAGCACCATCTTCAATCAGGGAAGCCTAATTATACCCATTATACTGATGAGGAAGCACTGGCACAAAGCTATGCATTCACACGGCTACAGATACAAAGCAAATCAGTGGCAAAGCTGGAATTAAACCCAAGAATCATGGTGATGAGCTCATCACCCACCTCAGCACAGTCCCATGCAGCTGGTCATGACCAGCCCTATCCATGTCCTGCAGGTTACAGAGCTGGTGTGGAGCCCTCCTGCTTAACAACCAGAAGTTTCAACCCCTGTGCTGAGATGATTTGGGGTGCACTCCAGGACTGGTTACATCAGCTGGCCCACAAGGACCAGTCAACTCAGCTCCCTGTATGAGAGACAGACTGGTGGGCTGTAGACACCCAACAGCCAAAGCATCAGGTCTGAGCTACTAAGAGACCCTGTGACCACAAAGAGCAGGCAGGGATGAATCATCTGTTCCTTCTGAAGCAGCTTAATCTACTCCCCTGCATGTGGATCCTCGCAGCAGGTCCAGCCTGAGCCCTCTACATATTAATGATCCCCTAGGACATAGAGCCCAGAGATTTTCCTTGGCACCAGGGTCCAGCACTTGCCCTGCACACTCCCTTCCAGGTGCTGGGTGTTCTGGTCTAAGACAGGCTGCAGAATCCCTCAGGACTGAGAGTCATTTACATAAACAATACAGTAGGATCATAGGCTGCAATTGTAAAAGCACCAGAGGTCTTGGCACCAGAGTCTGCCTCAGCAAAGGTCTCTATATGGAAACCCAAACAAAACAAACAAAAGCCCAAACTCTCTTGCTGCTTAATGAATAATAATAAATAGTAAATAATAACCCTAAGAGCCAACCTAGCAAGACAGATGTGAGGCACCAGGGCAGCCCTGAGGAAACACTGGTCCTATAGTAGTTGCCCTTCTTCCCCAGTTTCCAGTACCCTGAGCTCAGGTCATCAGGTTCTTGCAGGGTTAGGTCCAGCAGGACGCCTGAGACTTCTGTCAGGAATGTGGGTAGGAATTGCAGCCTTTGTATGTCACTGACGTGGGGTGTTCACCTGATAAGTGAGCACACACCAACTCATGCCCAGCTCCTTGTTGCAGATCTCTCTTTAAGAGCTAAAGGCAAAAAGAAGCAGATGGAGCTGAGCAAGGGAATCCAGGTAGGTGTGAGTCCAGAAAAGCCTCTCCCCAGCATCATTACAGTCTGGACTCAGAGTCCCCCACCTGTTCTGTGCAAGCTGAGCTCCCGGCAGGACACCAGGATAGCTGCCTGGGAGGGACATGGGCTGAAACAAAGGGCCTAATTTAAGTATTTTTATAACTCGTTGCTTGTGACAGTGGGTTTAGCAGTTGCCAGCCATCTGGAATAAAGAATTACAGCCACCTTCCCTAATCCTATATTGCCTAAACCCTAAAGCTGGTTATGGTGCAAGGATGAGGCAGCAGGTTGGGAGGAGATAGTGATGGGAAGGCGGGGGTGGAGAAGGGACTGCAGGAAAACTGTCAAACTTACTTCTTTTTCCTGGAAGGTGCCGGGTGGCCCCAGATATGTCAGAAGTATTTTTTGCTAAGAATCAAGAGAAGACAGAATGAACAAAAACAGGGGAGAAGGGAGACAAGGAGTCCTCCATGACCACACAGTCGCATGCACCACACACACACACGCACACAGAGGCTTACTGGTCTGCGCAGGGCTGTCAGGTAAATTAGATCTGAAAGCTGACAATTTCTGACCATATTTCCTTGATTATTTCAAACAAATGCACACCAGCCGCTGTAAGGAGATTAAAGTGACATAAACGTCCCGAGTGGGAGGAGGGAGGGCAGAGAATTCAGGTCACCCCCATCCGTCCCCCATTTGACAGCCGCTATATCGCTATCCAATCCAATAAAAAAATCCCCCCCTTTTGCTTTAATTAATTTTACAGCTAGCTTGCTTAATTACTTTCAATCAAAATCCTCCTGCCATCACAAAATTAGAGATGGTTGAGCTCCATTAGCCTAAATTCTTCATTTCCATATAGAAAGAGGCTTCCTCGGCAAAGCCAACAGGGCTCCCTCCTATTCTAGCTGCCATTGGACAGATGCCTGTCCCTCTGTCTGTCTTCAGCTCCTTGGGAGAAGGAAGGCAGGAAGGATACAGCCCTGTTCCCACCTTCCCCTCACACCGAGCATCTCCTTGAGAGCCCTGGACATGGGAGACCTTTCTGCTCACAGCAAAGACCACAAGAGGTGAGGACAGCCTGACCTCCTGGCCCTTTATGGCTGTGCTGGAATGAGCTTTTCCATGGCTGTACGAGGGAGCTGGATGGCCCACTGCTTCTGCCGTGCTCCCAGCACTGGGGACAGGATCTGAAAGGGACACTGTTCCCACTACAGTTGGTTTGGGCACTGCCACTGTCACCCCACACATGTGCAGGCATCACTGACTTGAGGTGATCTCAGTGGACACGTGGAAAGCACTTTGAAGGGACACGGGCAGATCATCTTACATTTGCCTGCTGTGGGTTCAGTACCTTCCTTCAGAGCATCTGGCACTGTGGGCCACAGACCTGTGACATTCCTGCAGCTGCCACAGGCATCTGTAGCACCTCTCTCTGGCAAACAAATCCCCGTTTTGGGGACAATGGAACCTCCTCTGAAGCACAGGGAGTGGCAGCAATAAGCTGCACTGTAGAGGAGACAAGAGGAGACTGGGTGGAGAGGATGGATTCAGAAGGAAACCCTGAAAGGAGCTGGACGCTCTGGGAGCAGAGGAGAACCAGTTCCTCTCAAAGGACTACAGGAACTGGAATTATCCAGACCATTCCATGCTTTCCACCTATTTTCTCCCACCTCCTATGGCCTTCTCCTTTTCCACATACCGAAACTAATTGCAGAGCAATGGTTCTACTGGAATTTTACCTACACTCAGTACTCTGTGCAGGTACTGAGCCCTGGGGACCAGCCAGTGGAGCCTGGCCCCTGCTCCCTCCTCTGAGCACCTGCCCAGGCCACATGTACATCTAACCTGGAGCTGCAGGAAGGTCACACCAGCAGACCAGTCTCTGCACTTCCTCAGCCTTCAGAAAGCTCACGGGGATCCATCGGCACCAGGAGCTCAACTCCCCCCCAGCTCCAGGGAGGACAGGTCAAACACTTCTTCTTTAGAACAAAATGAAGAAGAGACAAACACAGACCTATTTTGTTTATAAGCTTAAAACTGAATCCAATGGCACATCTACCTAGGGATTTCAGATTAAATGGTTTAAGAAACTCAAATAGGCTTTTTAATCCGGTCAAATAAAAAGAGCCCCAAAGAAGCAAAGAATTCACCCTGCTGAGCCTCACACCTATGCAGTCAGCCAGGCTTGAATGGCTTTCTTGATCTCTGCCACTCCTCCCCACCCTGGCATGGGACAGAATGTATTTGCCAAAATCTGGAAGCTTAGGGTACACCCTGTTCAGGACTTGTGAAGACTTCACTTTCCCATGGACGACCCACTTCTATCACACTGTATAACACTTTCTTCAGCCTTTCTGTGTCCTTCTATGCTTATGCTGTTCAGCTGGGCCCTTCCCCTAGCACCTGGCAATGCGAGTGCAGCGCCAGCCCTGGTTACATCACCATTGCCAGCCACAAGCAATCCAAAAGATGACATCAAAACCCCTAATCCCCATTCAACACAGACATATAGGCACTGTTTTTCATATGAACTACATTCCTGAATGCTTCACAATAGAAGACAAGGAGCCATGTGCTCTTGAGATGCAGTGGGGACCAGCAAGGTCTGCCAAGGGACTCAGCAGCCAGACAGTCAGCCCAGGTCTGACGGATGGAGACCAACCCCACACAGACTTGGGCAATGTGATGAACATCTGGAGCTGAATCCTGACAGAAACCAGGTTGCAAAGGGGCTCTATTTGCTGCTGGGTAACCACCTCTCCAGGATTTCCAGCCTCCAGTATCACATCTCACCAACTTTCCAACAGAAGCGGTCCCCTCTCCCCCACTGCAGCTGTTCCACTCCGGAAACGCTCAGAACCAGCCTTCCCCTGAACACGCTCTGCACTAAAATTCCCGACTTGCGTCTCGCCTGCTCCAATGCTCAGAGCAGCCAGGACAATAGAACAGAGAGGCCCTAAATCCACCAGACTCACCCTAAATAGCAATGGCTCATAATTTTGCCTGACATTCAGGAGCTTGTTATTCTTTCCTCTCGTCGCCTGGCTGGAGCTGTTCAGACCCATCAGTGTTATTCTATGCATTAAATGGGGAAAAAAAACAACTCAACAATGACCCAGAGAGTTTCCAAGCCTGCCCAATGAGGGCTGAAGGGGCAGTGTCCATAGCCGAACCGGCAGCGGGAGAACAGGAGTAATCAGTGCCTCGAACCCAGACACATCCACTCTGCAGAGGAACTGCACGAGTGGGTCCTGGAGAGACTCCCAGCAGAAACAAACACCCTTTTCTCTGCTTCTATCCCTACCGAGGAAACTGTAATCTCTCCCAACCCTCCCAGTCTCCCACCTGGTGCCTGGGAAGGCTGCTGCCCACCCCTCCCCACCACCTGGCAGTGGGGAGCTTTAGCCACAACAGTTTGGGGTTTGGGGGTTTTTTTCCAGGCTGGCTCCAGCTGATTAAGGACCTGCAACAGGATGTAGGGATTACAGCAAAACCTGGCTGCAGATCAGCTGGGGCACAGAGCCAAAGGAGAGAGCGAGGATTGCCCCCAGCCTGGCTGCCAAACCGGCACTCGTCCTGCTGGGAGGCCGCGAGGGCTGGAGCTCAGCGCTGGAACAAGGCCCCTGCCCTCGCTGGCTCTGGTGGGGAATGGCCTGCAGCCCACACTGACAAACATGTCCACGTGAAGGGCAGGGCTGCGAGGACATGGGATCTGTGGCTTACAAGGCTCTCTGAAGAGAGGAAAATCCCTACAGCCTTGCTCTTTGTGCCCTCAACTCAGGCCAAACAGAAGCGTGAGGGGGCAGGTGCACCCCCACCTCCTGACTTGAGCAGCAGGAGCAGCCTGAGCTGGAGATGCCTCATGATTCCCTGGTATCTCTGCCAGAGTCTGCACCATGTTGAGCTTCTAGTGGGTATCCTGCAATAACACACTGCAAAATACTCTGTGCTGAGTTTTTAATCCAGGAAGAAGTGATCAGGGAAAGCAATAATCTCAGCTGGCACACTGAGCACAGCAGGATCTTGCTTCTGGGGAAGCATCAAGAGCAGAATTCGCTTCAAGGAAACTCTGGGGCTTTTTTTTCCTTCTGCTAACACTGATCCCTGCCTGGACCAGCAGCAGCAGCAGCAGCTCCCAGCATCTTTCTAAAGTGCCTGTCACTGCAATATCCAACTGCTGATATCCCCTAGGGGACATACCCCCAAGCTTGAGTTTTCCACATCCCTCTTAGATTGGAGCAAGAGGGACAGCAGCAGTGGGAGCAGCCCTCCTGCTCTGACCTGAAGCTGTTAGCCTCGAGTCCTGTTTTAATCAGGTCTGGCAGAGCTGCTGCCTTGCTTCCCAGCCTGCCACCTCAGAGGGATAATTTGCCAGCGCCTTCTCGGAGAGCTCAGTGGAAATGCTTTGCAGAGCCGGAGTATCCCTCTTCTTCATGGCCAAACCCTCTGAGCTTCATGCTGGCACATCTCCCTCTCCTAGTGACCCCCAGGCTCTGTCTATATAAAGGAGATCATGAAGATGCCAGGACTTGGTCCTCTTTTCCAAGCGCTGCCTGGCCAAGACCTGGCAGTAAGAGGGGGAAGCAGTGTGAAGCAGCAGGAGGAGGTGGAAATCTGTCTGGCAGCAGCAGCAAAGAGACTTCTTAGTGCTGCCCACCAGACTCATTGTAGCAGAGAAACTCCGGAGTCAGCTCCTGCTGAGCTGGGGCTGTGGGGGAAAGCAGGAGTTGATATTGCAGGCAGAGACCACTGGGATACCACTGAAAGCTGCTAAATATGACCAGGTTAGCACTTTAGTCTTTAATGGCAGGTCACCATTAATAAACCCAGGGCCCCAGGGTGCAGTACAGAGCCTCCCTCCCCCCCTCCCCAAAATACTCATTTCATTAACTTCTCTGTGCGTGGCGCTCAGCACTTGCCAGAGGTTGGACAGCCAGGAGAGCTAGCAAGGGTTAAGGACATCTTATGGCAGAACTAACTGCTCCTCAGACAGGATGGAGCAAGGAAAGTCTGCACAGCATCCCTCTCCTCCCCAGTGCTCCCCTCTTTGTCTCATTCCCCCAGTTCATGCTGGAGACCAGCCCACAGCTTTTGGTTCCACAGAGACAGGGCAGCCTGGGAAAACTCTGATTGGGGAAGCACTGGCCCAAGCCCATGGCCAAGGTGCTGAGTGCTGCCAAAGGACAGCAGAAACATGGCCCCGAACCCCAACTCCAGCACCAAGTCCCTCTGGCCAGAAAGTCACTTCCCATCACTGTGCCTTGCTCTCCCCATCTCTGGAAAGATGACGACAGCACTGATGGTCACAGCAGGGAATGGCAGAGGGGAGTTACTTTGGATCCAGGCAGGGGAAAAACACTAGTTGCATAAAGAGACTGGGCAAACAATAAAGGCCAAATACTGCTTTTGGGGAGCCTGGAATGACCCATGGGATTGCCCCAGTAAACAAAAGCGTGAACTTGGCTATTGCAAAAGGCAATTGGCAGAAAGGGGCCAGGGGAGCCAGCACAGGGTGGGACTACTCTGTCTCCACACATGCCCCACATTCTCTACAGCCTCCCAGATCCTCCCGCAGAGGCCCGTGGTCCCAGGGCTGCAGCACAGAGGACAGTCCTCCTGCTTGCTGCTTACCTTACAAGGTAAGCAGCAAGCGGGAGGACGGAGCTTTGCCCCACCTGCTTCCACTGTGACACCAACCACTTCCCAGAGGGATGGTGGGGCGGAAGGAGGAACAAATATATGTTCCAGCTGCCAAAAATCCCATCCTGAGTCTCTATCGATCTGCCCTACTTGGCAACTGAAGCTGCAGCCACCGTCTGTGGTGCTTGATCAATAAGACCTGGGCAGACAAGGAGGGAGAGGCCCTTTTATGGGAAGGTGGTTCTTTATGGGGACCTATTTTGATTTTTAGAATGAGTGTGGAGTCAAGGAAGAGGAAATACTGGGACTGAAGTTGCAGTTTAGTTTGAACTCATTTCAAATACCTGCTTGAGCCCTTTATACTGGGGACCTGGGGACCTCCTGCCCAAAGGATCTGCCACAGCCTCTGTCCTCTCTGTCCACCCAGGACAGAGGCAAGAGCCTCTCACCCACCCTGGGTGCTCTCAGTGCAGAGGTGTCAGCTGTAGCGATGGGCCGGTACATCCCTGATGCACAGCACAGAGCCTGTGCCTGGTAGTTCACCAGGAGCTCCCTACAGATCTTCCCCAGGGACCTGGGGAGAGGCAGAGATTCTGCAGCCGTGTGAGAAGGAATCGCTGTGCTGCTCAAAGAAACTCTAGAGATGCCTTGAGTCCCCAGGAGGCACTTTGTGATGACTTCCACAGTGTAGCTCTCACTGGGGCCGGTCAGGTGGGAAGGTCTTGGCCTTGGTGGCAACAGCATGGCTGATTCAGCAGAGAGGACGGGCTCTGATGGGCCTGCCCACACCATTTCTATCCGGCCTAGTGGGAAGCATCATGCCCTGCCTCTCAGCCTCTGCATGAAAGGGATCACAGCCTGGTAGGACACAGTGAGCCACGCAGGTCATGGACCAGGGAAGCGATGACTGCCATTGACCCCTTTTATCCTTCTGTGCCTGGAGACCCCTTTCTTATGTTCAGGTCATGTAGCTGGGCCCCAGAGACCAGGTGACCTGCTGGAAGAGAGCCCTGTGTTTGACTGCTTTGGTCACTCTGGCATTTTGCTAATTTCATGCCCATAACACCACCAGGAGAAGGCAGAAGAGGAGGAAATATTAGAGAGGGCTGGGTAGAGCCAACTCCAGTGGCAGAAGTGCCCCATTTCCAAAGCCAAGAACGAGTGGCAGCTCATCAGCTGCCAATTAGAGCTGGCTGCAAGGGGGACAGTGCATTGGGTGTCACCTCCAAATGCCCTTTGGATAGATTGGAGGTGGGGGGTGAAGAGAGAATCTGCAGTTGTTCCAATGTTTCTTGCTCAGCAGAACAACTGTTACCGTCCTTTTAGTACAAACCCAGCAACTGTTCCCAAAAGCTCAGCCTCCTCAGCTCCTGTCCTTAAAAAAACCCCACCAACCAATCTCCAAAATGACTGCTTCTGAGTCAGGGCAAAAATGTTATTAACAAAAACATCACTCAGGGATGGGACACCTGCTCCCTGACAAGCAACTGGCCTGGCTGCCCATGGTTAGAGTATTACATCAGACCCCAAAAAGAGAAAGGAAAGGGAGGGAGAAGGGGAGAGAGTGGAAAAGAACAGACAGAGGGAGGATGACAGCAGAAGGGAGTAACAAAGACAAAGAAGAGCAGGAGAGGGGAAGCACAGAAAGAAAAGAGCAAGTGCAAGCGTATGTGAGAGACAGAGCAGGAGAGAGCGGGAGCGTGGGGGGGAGCAGGGAAGTGTGCGGGAAGTGGCAGTGTGTGTGCAATAAAGTGTGGGAGTGCATATGTGTGAGAGACTGCGAGCGTGTGCATATGGCACAGACCGGAGCTAAGAGGAGGAAGAGAAGAGTAAGGAAGGGTGAATGATGCCATAAAAAGCAAAAAATCTTGGAAAAGTGTAACAAGAAAATAGGGAGGAAGACAGAAACAAAAGCTAAAGTGAAGGACATGGAACAAATGAGTCTGGTAAAGCAAGAGAGCAAAGATAAGAGTGGGGAGGGAGGGATGGGAAATGGAGGTGGGGGCACTTGGGATGGGACAGAGCCAGGGTGAGGATCAGGAAGAGAGAGGAAAGGGAGAAGAGGACAGAAGAGAATAAAAGAAACAAACAGAGGTGAGGAAGAGAAAGATGTCTATTAAAAACCTCAGTGCATAACACAAAATGTCAGGGTTTATAGCTTCATTCTTGGCATTGCTGGTACTGAGAACCCCACACAGAAATGTCACTGCTTGTCATGTTTAATCACCTGCTATTTGTTAACACCTTCGCTGCAAGGAGTCTGCCCCTCACCCCTTGCAGGCTCTCCTTTTGGAGAATAAACTGTGAAAACATGCCTTTGCCTTACAGTTCTCGCAGGACAGTTTCAGCCTCACCCCAAGCTGGGCAGGGCCAGCACTCCAGGCATGGTTATTTGAATCCCAGATGGGGCTTTCGGCACAGGGCAGGGCTTCTGCAGGAGCACACAGCAGGGAGCAGAAGAATAGCACAGAGGATGCTCCACGGAGTGTGGGATGATGCCGGGAGCACAAGGAGCAGGTGAGTGAGGTGGGTTTGGAGGGACAGTGACTTCAGGGAAGAGTAAGAGACAGGAGTGAGAGGGGAAGGCTCAGTTTCTAAAATGAAGGTGCACAGGGGCAGGGAGGAGCAGGGTACAGGGCCCTTCTCCTGCTGAAACAACCCCTGCGCTCCCATCCCACTCATGTCCCGTGCTGAACACATAGGAACAAAACCCCTGAAATCCACGCAAGTCTAGAATTCTCCAATCTGTTTGCTTGAGCAGCAACTGTCACATAAATGCAAACATCCAAAGCTATTAAATGTACAGTTACAGTTCCTTGCTTTGGCATCTGTGCTGGTGACTTTGCTCCAGCTCCTCCCAAAGCCGTGGACTGATGGTTTTCCCCTGTGTCAGGCACTCGTGCCCCCACTGCCTGCACTTCCCACCCAGCCACATACTGTCTGTCTGACATCACATTGCACTGCTAGAGAAATTATTTTGAGGTCATCACTAGACAAGACTTTTCCCTACTATTTCACACACTCCAACTGGAAAGAAATAAAAAAAATACTCCCCTATATACAGTAGAGCTCTCCCACACCAGCAGTGAAGATAAAAATCTTACTCTACGGTTTTCAGGCTCAGGAAAAGAAATCGACCCCCCACCTAAACAAACTGAAATTTAAAGATGTGTATATGAGGACCATTAGTGCAGCTATTCAGGTTTAACCAAAGAATGGTGATCAGCCCTGTTTCAACACAAATGAGAGCTCTGCTTCAGCACAGCCCTTGCCCCATACTCTGAACTGCTTATACCAGTGTGCAGTGGTTTGGAAGTGCTGATGCCACTGAAGTCAAACCTCCCCTCTTGAAAATGAAGAGAATTTGTGGAGTCAAAGAAATGACAACAGAATGAGCTGTAAGGGGAGCCTATGTGCATTTACACTTTTTTCATGCATTCAAAACCAAAAAAAACGTAGCAGAAGCCATGGGTTCCCTGAAGAGCACAAGGGTTTCTGCTCTAGCCCCCCTGACTTCTGGGTGCCAGGTCCTTGTGTGCCCAGATCCCTCCATGGAAATGGCACCAGAGCCAAGGACTGCAGGACTGAGGGGCTTCCTGGAGCTGGTGTCATCCAGATACTAACGACATACTAGAGGAATATGAACCAGCAGAAACTTGATGCTCAATCTCTCTCCAATCCCTACAACACAATTTTAAAATCCACTTTAGATCCTCCAGGACTAGATGTGGGACTGAAGTAAAAACCGTCAAGCCCAAACCAGGGAGTTCTGGAAAGCCAAGCTCCAGAGCATGCCTGGACTTCGCACCTTGGTCTCTGATAGTGACAGCAGGGTGTTTCCACTCAAATTTTCTTCCTTGCAACAGTGTTTTGTTGGTCTTTTCTGAATGACATCCTCATTAGCTTTCAAAGGCAAGCATCTCAATCTCACACGCTTGAGGAACTCCAAGGATGGTTGGGAAACCTCCTGCACAGCTGCTCCTGTCCACTCCTGCACTGAGGATGGAGGTTTTGCTCCATCCAGCTCCTTCTCCAGACACCCACAGCCCCTCTAAAATTCCAAAATTAAATTCAAGCCCAGTTTCTGTGCCCAAAGACAACTGGGCTGACACACGAGCCCAGCCAGTGACCACTGTCCTGCACAGGGAGGGCTCAGCCCAAAACCTGAGAAAAGTGAGTTCTGCCCCTGCCCCAAAGGACCAGCACAAGCTCCAAGAGCCTCCCCAAGTCCTATTCTGGGAACGGGAACAGTACACACAGAAGGGCCTCCCACTGGCCTTTTGCCAAGGATAAAATTCACCCTTCTGAACATGGGCCAAGATGATCTTAAGTGACTACTGACTTTTGTTGCCCAACTTAAGTCACCTTAAATGGGCCTATTTTTTAAAGTGTCAGTGCTCAGCACAACTTAGAATCGGGCTCTTTAAGATGCCTAATACGACAGGTCCAATCACTGCTGTAACAAGAAAGACCATTATTCCTCTCTTGAGTGACTTCTTCCAGTCTGGCCAGGCCTTTTATCTTTTTCCTCTCCCCTCCCTTCTCCTTATTCTTTTCTTTTTCAGCTTTTTATGAATTTCTGTCAGCTTTCCTCCCTCTCCTCCCGCCTCAAGGTCATGCAGCTCATTTCCACGTTGAACATTTACTCAGCAAGCCAGGTCCTTTCACAGGCTCTCACCACAAATATGCTTTCTGATAAAGTCTGGAGAAAAGAAACTGTAAAACCCAAAACAATGTCAGAAATAAAAAAAAAAAAAAACCCACCAGGGCAAAATGCAGCTGTGACGGGGCAGACTCTTTCAACAGAGAGAGCTAGCAGGTAAAGCACCCCATTTCACTACAGTTCTGTGACTATTTTCTTGCTCTCCTTTATAGTTTGCTTTTCTGAATATTTCTGTTTTGCTGTCACTGCTGTGCCACCTATATGAGTGGGACTGTTAAATATAACCTCTTTTAATCCACAGTGAAACTCACCCTTTTTCACAGGTCAGAACCCTCTCAGCCCATGGGCACCTGCTCCTTCATGGCAGTGACCTGCAGCCTCAAGCCTAACATCTCATCATCTAAGATCCAATGCTGCTTGGCCTCCATGGCCACTGAGAAATTATAGGGAAAAGTAACTTTGCTGGCTTTTGCCAGTCAGGTCATGGTTTTACAGCCAGGAGTACATCAAGCCCAAAATTTCCCTAAGGAAGAGAGGCTACCATCTCCTTGCTTGCCAAGTCAGTTTTGGGATAACCAGCATATAGTATCAAAAGGCTCCCAGCTTCCAAGAGCCTTAAGGGGTTCCCTGAGGACCACTGCCTGCAGGGAAGTGAGCTGAAAACAGTTGTCTTCTTTCTCTTGAGACACCAGCACTCTGCCTTCTCCTCACTCCAGAGTTGCTGCTTTAGGTTTCTTCATTTTGCTACCTTCCTTTTAGGAGGTCAGAATGAAAAGCCAGAAATCTGGGGATTCCTCCTAGCAGGAGACAGCTAATTCTCAGCAGTGCTGCCTGCCCTCCACAGCTCTCCCCTGATTTCTACCTATGGCCTAGAAAGACATCCCCCCCACCACTGCTCCCAGGTGAGCAGCTCCCACCCCCTCCCCAGCCCACAGCCACTGCTGGCAGTGGCTGCTGTGGAGCAGAGACCTGGCTATCCTGTTTCCACAGCATCTGACCTTCTCCTGGAGGCTGCAGAAATAAAGCCTTCCATAAACAGGTATTTCCACCTAGGAAAGCCTCAAACCAGTGTCACAGTACTCTAGGTTGTGCTGGCTCAGGTAGCTGGCTGTGAATACCTTGGTGTAGCACATGCAACAGTCAGTTCTACTTTAGGAACTGTGTAGAGACATGGTCCTGCAGGGAAGCAGCACAGCCAACACCAGCAAGAGCAGGTACCTTGACAAGTGCCACAGTGGAGCTGTTACATGGACAAATATTTGGGTCCACCAGCATCACCAGAACTAAAGAGAAACAGAAAGTTACAAATTTTGCCAGACAGTCACAGCCCTGAAAGAAAATACAGAAAAAATACACTCTAACTTTGAGTGCTTCTGTCCACTTGCAACTCTGCCTTAGCAGCACAGCAATGGGGAAAGCAGCACACTGCTGGCAGTGACATTCTCCTGAGTGTCAGCACACTCCAACAGAGCAGGGTAGAGTGCTGTGGGATGCTGTAGGACACTTTGTTGGCCGTCAGGCCTCTGCAGAGGTTGGGCACTGAGCTGGGTGTCACCACACTGCGCACACACTCCTGTGACCCTTCTGTCTCCCTGGCACGGCCCGTCTCGTCTCACTGAGTGCTGCTCACCCTCCCTCCCTCCCAGTGCGCACATGGCTTTAATGTTTTTATTACCTGTTTGACTCGCTGCCTTATTGCTTCTCCTCTTAATGGGGCTGTAACCGTGGAAACGAGGAATAAACGGCCACCAGAAAATGAGATGATTAAACAGGTCACCCTGGCAAAACAAACTCCGTGTTCACACAGCCCAGGCTGTGTGTGCAGTTTCTGTCCAGGGAAATGCAGGTGGGAGAGGGTGAAAGGGCTGGACCAGGCTCCTGGAACGAGCACACCAGTGAGAGGTGCCTCCTCAGAGAAGTGCGGTCTCTGCCCAGGAGGAATGGTGCTGTGAGCTTCCCAGCAAAGACATGCAGAAAATGGCAAGGTTTGCTGAGGGAAAATGGAAGACAGCGAGGACAAGACACATTCATGTAACTGGGGAAAAAATAGCAACTATGAAGAGTATAAATAGGCTGGACTGAAAACAGAACACAAGTCTGAGACAAGCTGGTATCCTCTGGTGTCCCTGCCTCTGGCATTACCCATGCCTGCCTCGTGGCAACTCCCAAGGGAGCATAGAGGCTCTTCTGCTTGCAGCTCTCCAGGTCCCTGGGGCACAGCTCCACCACTCTCCATATCCCTGCTGAATGGCCAAGTTGCACTGATGCTGCCCTGGCAAAGGCACGGCACTATCCAGTTAAGCATGGCCAGGACCACAAGGAATGGAAGATCTCGTGCAGCACAAGCTTGGCTTTCCCAGAGCCAGCTGTGGCCTCTGTGCTCAGAGGTTCTTTTCTGAAGCCATGTGGCTGGGAAGAAAGGGACAGGACCATGAGAGCCACGAGGAAATGACCACAGCCTGGGTTGGTGTCCAGGCCTGAGCAGGTCACCTCCACCACAGCCTCCTCATGCCAGGGAGTGACAGCTGGTCCACACCAGCAAGACAAGGAGAAGGTGTGTGGCGGGGGGGTGTCCATGTGTTTCCACGCCCCACTGGGTGCTAACATCTGAATGAGATCCCTCAGTCCAGCTGAGAGGTTCAGACCAAATGAATTTCAGACCAGAATGTTGTTTGTTGAAAACAAAAATAAAACCCTAAAATATGCACACCGCAATCAAAAAAGCACAATCACAAACCAACATTTAAAGTAGCGAGGATCCTGCCAGAATCCCCATCCTGTTCCAACCTGTCCAAACCCAGACTCACTGGGTGCTGGCAGTCTGGGAAGAGCAGACTTACTCCACCAAGAGCAACAAATTCAGCAGAAGAAATTGGAACGGCAAAGTTTGGCGAGGTAGAGATGTGAGACAACTGCTTGGAGCACACAGGCAAGTGGTTGTGCTTTCTTTCAAAAAAAACCAGCAGGTGGTTTATGAAAAGGGTCCTATTCTTTAGGGTAATTTGTGCCATATTTCATTGTTTGATAGAAAAATCCTAATATTCATGACCTCCTTTAACTGGAAGAGGTTTGCTCATCTGAATATCAGCCCACAGATAAATGGGAAAATGAAAAATAGAGTAAGACAATGGAAGAGGCGGGGAAGGAAAGGGAAAGCAAGACAGAATCAAAGACAGAATGGAAGTCCAGGAGAGTGACAAAGAGTGACAGGTCTGTGGGAATATGGAAAGGAAGGAGGACATAAAGGAAAGCTATTTAGTAAGAAAAGTTAAATAGTGCAGCATAAAAAAAGGCTGAGAAAAGCAGAGTGAGTGACAGAAAACACAGCAAGAGCAAGCAAAGGAGCTTTCCCCTGAAGTTTCCAAGTGCATGGATCAACTTAGCAGAACTGGGATTCTTGTCCTACTGAGTTTCAGTTAAAAACATTCATATGCAATTGAGAAGAAGAATCATACAGACCCCCTTTCCCCAGCCTCTGTTCCCTCACCCTCTTCCAATCCGGTCCTCCTCTGCTAACATCTGCTGCCTGCCTTCGGGACATACAGATGGTAATTACTCCAGAAGCAGCTTCCTCTCCTTTCCCTGCTTGCAGAGGGCCATTTGGAAGAGAGCTTCAAGCCACGGAAAGATACCACACACACCTTCACACCACATGGTCAGGAGGAGGGCATGTGGGAGCCAGGGCCATGCCCAGAGAACTTGATAATACAGGGGTGGGAGATGGGTGGGTGAAAAGATGAAGACATTTGTCTACAACACACCAACAAAACATCCACNGAGGGCTGCCCTGGGCGAGGCAGCTAAGGGAGTGGATTCATACAGGCATGGAGCTGGCAAACACCAGGCAGAGAGGTGGAGCTGCCTTAATGAGAAGATGCTTCTATGACTCAGGCCTCAAAGGGATTGGTACGTTATTATTTTATTTTTCCATAATAAATTATGCCTTGGGATGCCAGGTCCTGCCGGGTTTTTCTGGAAATACCAGACAAAAGCTGGTGTTGCTACCTGGCTTTTGACAGGCAGTTTCCCATGTATGGAAGCTGAAAGTTCCTGGTTCTTCCTCTGCTCTGCCCTGGCCCATCCAGTTTTGGGAGCAGGGTTGACACCAGTGCACCATTCCAACAGAATAGCCCAGCTGGAGCTCTTCACCTTCCAGCCCAGGTCCTAGAGAGGCCCCCTTGCAGGTCCATGACAACCCACCCTGGACCCACAGCTGCTGGGATGCCTAAGGTGCCTTGGGGCAGGCAGGCGCGGGCTCAGCTCTCCCACACCCCAGGCACCCCACCCGGGCTGGAGGGAGGAGCGCTCCTGCCCGACCCCCGCACCCATCCATGGACAGCAGCCAGGCCTCATTCACTTATCTCCATCCCTGAGCACCCAGCCCTGGCTCTGGGCTGCACAAGGGAGTATGATTATGCCGACTTTATAGATTAGGAGTTATTCATCCTACACCAAATCCTCAGACTCTGCCATGTCTCACAGACCTGTTCTGGAACTCTTTGTTAGATTTCAGCTGAACTTGCCCCTAGTTCAGCTCAGAAACTCGTGTTACAAAAATCCCTGTACAGCCACCTGTCTGAGGCTGTGGACCAAGCTGACGCCAAGGCCATCATTCACCCCAGCAGCAGAACAGTGGGGGTTTCACTGCAGAGTTGTGGGAGCACAGAGACACCCAACACACAGGGAAAAGACCATACTTGTCTTCTCTTGCTGCCAAGAAAGATTCACTCATGGCAACGATGATGCAAGTGCACAGAACCAGAGTGTTCATCATGGCAATGTCTTGAGAGAGCAACCTAGGGAACATGAAGTTCAGCACACCACCAACACGTTGAGTGTCTGGGAGCGTGGAGGTGGGTGAATGTCTGGGGCAGACGTGCATGTTCAGGACAGGGTGATAGGGATGTAGGTGTTGGGTGTGGGGAACATCTTCAGAAATGCCACCAGAGCCTGGTGTTTTTACTGATTTCACAAGAGAGGCTCTGCTAAAATGCCACCTCTCCAAAGCAAAACATGAGCATGTTGGTGAATCATCATTTCACACCCCAAAACCAGGAATGAGTGGCAAAGCTCCCTAGTGAGGCACCAAATCCCCAGGGGATTGTCATAAAATGCACCCAGTGACCTTAGTCTTCCCATCCTTTTCCCTCGTATCTCCTGTTCTCCACCCTTTGCTTTCTCTTGCCAACCTACATGGGTTGTTCAGCTTTTATTCCAAGCATGAAACTGCCTTAGGACTGGAAGCTTTAAGCAGTTTCCCAGCCTCCAGAAATTTTCTGGTTTTGTTTCTCCATAGGCGAGCAAACAATTGCTTTGGTACCTAGCCACCACACCTAACTCCCAAATGCAACAAGAACTTTGAATTCTTTGGGAAACTTATACAAGAACATATTTTACGAGTGAAACATGCATTCTGTTCACTGTAACTATTTCTCCCTGAAGGGACTTGACAAACTTTTATTTTCTGGAATCACCACATGAAGAAAGATGGAAAGTCCCTTGAGAAAGAGATGAAGACTGGTGCCAGGTTAACACACTGGAAAGAGACACTGACAGCTGGAGTCAGCCCCTGAGAGCTCTACAGATGGGCAACAAGGGTCTCCACAGTTTGGGTGAGGGAAAAGCATCACCATCCCTCTCCAAAACACACTCTGCTCTGCAGATAAAGGCTGTGCTTACATGGAATAGCAGTCTAGACCCTCATCTGTGATCAGCACTACTGCCTGTTCCAACCAGCAGCTCCTGCCAGGGACCAGAAGCCCACCTACAAGAGCTGAACAAAGGAGATGAAACCCCAAGGTACCAATCCCAGCTGCAGCCCTGCTCTATGACCATCTGTCTGCCCAAAGATGGGCCCTATCCAGAGAAGCTTTGCATAGCCTCTGGGCTTTGCCCATCCAGGGACTGCCCTGTCACCCTGCCACATCCACCCTCTGGCAGCACCACGGTGACTGGCCCAGCTCTTCACCCACCTGTGCCCCTCTAGCACCTGAGCACTGTGCACCTTCTACATTCTCAAGCCAGTCTCGGCTGCTGTTCCAGTTTGTAGGTCACTGGTCTAGCAGGAATGCGGATTAGAAACCTGCAAGTTTTTCTTTTATCACCAATTTCTGCCTCCACTTCCCCTGCAAGCCCTTGGAGAGGAAACAGGGAGCAACAAGGTCCTGGTCCAAGGGGCTCCCTATCCTGGAAATGGATTTTACCTGTCTGAAAGCTGCCTCCATCTCTCACCCCCCCATAGCTTTCTCCCTAGGGAAATCAGCCTAAAAGGGGCTAATGGAACAATGTCCCTCTCTCTCCCCCCTCTCATTTTCTCTCTTTTTTTTTATTAGCATTTGTGGAATTTATTCCCAAACTCTCCTAATCTTTCGTACACAACCATTTGATTTGCATAACCCAGCCCCCTCTCATAAAAACTGGCTGCTAGTTTAATTAAAAAATGTAAATTTGCTGTCATCTCGGGGCCTAGTGAATTAGGACGACATCGGCATTTTTTATTGCTGAAGACGTCCAAATTGATCCAGTCCACATTGAACCGGAGGGGAGGAGACAGTGCCGCGTGGGACTTTTGGCTGGAGGTTCTGCCCCTCCCCTGCTTCCAGCCAAGCCTCCTCTGCCCCCTCTTTGCTTTGCAAAGTGCAGCTGAGGACGAGGACGTTGGTTCTCCCAAACCTCAGCTGGATCGGCTAGCACGGCCTCTGCAATGTCAGCACTTCTGGGAGCTGAGCCCTGGGTGGCACCTGAGGTCTCCAAACCTTGGGAACGGCTGCATCTTCAAACCCTGGGAGGGAGGGAAGGAGCCCAGGTGGAGATGGGAGATGCAGCACAGGCAATGGTTATCTACACTTACTACAGGACTTTTCATTACTTTCCACTTTCAACCAGCTTTTCAGAGGGTGCCTAAACTGTAGGCGGCGCAGCAGCCATGGGGTACAACTTGATGTCAGAGGGAGAGTCAAAGTGGCCACAAAGGCTCTTGCTGTGAGGATAGCCAAGTGCAAGATGTGGAACAGAAAGGGCTGTGTAGGCAAAGCCCTGAAATAAATTCCAAACTCAGACAGTACTTTCCAATCACAGGAAAGAGGGCTCAGGGTAGAAGCATAAACAGTTCAGAAAAACAGAAAGAGAAACTGATGATATGGAAACTACACATCAAATATTTGATCCCCTCCAATTGAGGTGTCTGTACCATTCCCAGCCAGTTTCAGTACAAGCTGAAACTGCCTCTTCCCCTGTGGAAGTATCTCTCTGTGTCTCAGAGTGGAGCGGTGCAGTACCTGCACACACCAGCAGACCCCACTCTGTCAGTGGCAGACCTGGTTTAGAAGGACTCGTGAGACCCAGGAGACAGGGTACAGGTGAGGAAACAGGAGTTCATCTCAGAGGTCAATTTTCTGGTCTTTCTGTGAGTTATCTATTTATAGTGACAAAGCAGTAGAAAGACTCCTGTGGACTTCAAGCAACTTGGAAGTATGTTCTCCAAGTAATAACTGGGCGCTGCTTAGTCCACGATGGAAAGGTTAATACCTGCCCTGCTAAACCCTTCTCCCAAGGAACAATCTTCACTGGGTTAGGTTTAAGCCTACCATTTGGACACTTTCCACCCAACAAGTATCTCATAGAACTCCTGGAAAGGGACATGAACACCCAAACCAACTACCTGGGAACTTTCTGTAGAGCTTGAACTCAGGATAGACACCAACCTTGACTGAGCCAATGCCTCCCAAAAAATTTAGCCAAAAAAGGGGAAAAAAAAAAAAGGTTGTCACCTGCCCAAACAAGGTGCTTCTATCCACTATCTGTTTCAAACAACAGCAGTGATACAACAATGACACAAAATGACCCTCTGAGTAGGAGACTGGGTGTTCCTCCACCCATTTACCATAGGTGTCTTGGTCCTCATTCAGAGGTCAGTTCCTGTAATCTCATACCAAGGATAACCAGGCTGAGGAATGGTTTCCCAAAGGAAGTAACAAGTACCCAGTCAGTCAAGGTATTTAAAACCAGATTCCCAGAAAGTCACATTGTAGGGAACATCTGCCACATTCTTGTGCAGATGGACTCAGTCCACAAATTCTTTTCAGCCCTTAACCATTACTAACATTTCTGGCCCTAGAAGGTCCATGCAAGGACTGACTGAGCTGAGAAAGCCCTCAGCAAGAATACACCGTCAGACCCCACATACCGAGTCCCTCTGGGAAAGAAACCCCTCTGGACTTGCCTCTGCCAGCTGGCAGCTCGTATGAGCAGCCCTCGGGCACTGCCTCTGGAGAGTCACTGCCTGAGGGCTTGGAGAGAATTCAAGAGGCAGCGACTGAGGGAGATAAGCTGGCCCAAGTAGATAAGGGTTAGAGGTGGTGATTATGGGGCAGGTCTTTGCCCCAAGATCATGACAAGACGGGTTCACCCACACACAGACCATAATGCTGACTTAAAGAGATCTCCCCGATCCTCATTTCCATGGCTTACTGCAGCCCTGGGTTCCCAGACTGGAGACCAAAACCCATCCATGTGTTACCTGGGCACAGGGGTGGCAAGGCTGAGCACCCACAGCACGTCCGAGGCGAAGGAGGGTCCCTTTTCAGGGGAGGGGGAGGCGTCGGCTGGGCAGCCCCTACTCGGGGAAGCCCCGCGGGGCAGCGGGCAGGGCTCCAGCCGGCAGAGGGCACTGCAGGGTTGGGGCACAGCCCTGCCCGCCTGGGGCACCCCAGCCCGAGACGGCCGGGCAGCTGCCACAGCTCCTCGAGGTGGAGATCGGGGTAAGTCACTGTTTATTACTCCTTAAACCATTCGCCCTCCCGCAGTTTCACCACATCCTTAACTCCTGGGCTGCCCACGCAGCATCCCAGCTTCTTGATCTAGAAGGGAGGCAGCCGTACGCCCACGGCTGGACCCAAGCAGAGCTGGCACGTCGCCCTCGCAGGTGGAAGTGGCTCTGGAGCCACTCAGTTCCTGATATCAATGGTAGAAGTAAGTAAATTAATGGAATAAACGACGACAAAATTATCCTCTCACAATATCAGAGTACATAGTTCAGGCCCAGTCAATCATCAACCAGTTTATTACCATCTTACTCTTTATTAAAAAAAAACAACAAACCACACATACACCCATACACTCTGGCAGTAATTACCTGGACCATGGCACATTGCCAGCACAGGCCTGTTTGGCTCATTGCTGCCATTTGGTTTTAAAATGGCAAAGAATGCTTTACACCATTTTGGAGGAGCAGGTATAGTTGTGTCATGGTGGTGGGACCTGGTCCCAAAGAGGGAGGTAACATCACCTAAGGGATTTATTCCTGCTAAACTCTGAATCTGTACATTTTGTCAAATCTAAATGAGACTCTGATCCAGACGGTCCAAGGATTGGAAAACCCACCAACACTTTGAGCCCTGCAGCTCCTGGTTGAAATCACAATCCAGCCTGACAGAGACCTGTCCATCATCAGTCCCAGCAGGGCCACCAGCCCAACCCAGCACCAGGCCAGAACCTACTCTCCATCCTGATACCTGATGAAAAACCAGTGGACAAGCCACAAAAGGCTACAATCAAAAACACACCCAGCCCCAATACTAGGGCCTGTAATCTAAAACCAAAACATTGCCCCAGCCTGGCCACTTTTCCTCCTCCCTGCATGATGTGAAGGGGTGGGGGAGGTCTCATACACCTCACATGGAAGGACAAAAACAAACCCATCCCAGATATGCTCAGAATGAAAAAAAAAAACAAAACAAAACAAACCACCCCACCAAAAAACAACTCATTAAATGTAATAAGCAGCCTTTTCATTTGACACTGCCTTGTCCCAAATAAATTAAATTCCTTTTCATTTAGGCAGTACAGGAACCTGACAAGCAACCTTTACCACCGACACACGAGAGCTCAGGAGGGGGAAAAAATGAAAGAGAAAACAACCTACACAACTTACAACAAATACAAACGCAGAATCATTTCAAAACCCCAATAAACTTCCCCTCCGCATCCTCTCACGGCCAGCCCGCTCCTGGCCCCGTTGCCCCGGCCCGCGGGGGCCGCGCTGCCGGGAAGGGCCGGCGGAGGGAGCAGAGCCCTCGGCTCATCTCGGCGGGGCCGGGAGAGCGGGGCCGAAGTGGCGGCGGGAGCGGGAGCAACTTCCGTAAAACAAGTGAAAGAAGCAAAGTGAAAGAAGCGGCAAGCCCCCCACCGCACCGCACCGCACCGCACCGCCCGGCCCGCAGCTTTGCACCGCGCACCCGCCAACAAAAGTTTCGGTGCGGCGGCAGCT
>VYXD01016148.1:320875-343145 GCA_013397195.1 Hylia prasina
CACGGCAGGAGCCGCGGGCGGGGGCACGGCGGGCTGCCCCGGCACCGCCGTCCCACGCGGATTCGGGCTCGGCCGTGCGGTGCGGAGCGCGCACCGAGGAGGACTGGAGCCCTAAGGGCACTGATGCCCTGGGGCACCCGTCGCCTGCGGGTGTCACAACCCGGGACGCATCTTGCCTAGTGGCCCTCAGGAGGATCACGCCGCTCTACCCCTGAACGCCGGGCCCACGAGAGGCGTGGGGAAGGGGGCCCTTTTGCAGTGAATTTCCTCATTTTTTGTGGCTTTATTTTTCTAAGTAGCAAAGAATGCGAGGGAGGTTCTGAGAGGTGTGTTGGGTAAACACAGATATAAGCCTCTTTCTTTAAAACAAACGAGCAGATTATTTACCTGATTAAATAGGTATTTTGAGCAGGTTGTAGGCTGTTTTTGTGAACACACCACGTTTGGCTCCAGGATTTTGGCAGAGCTGGGCTCCTCACCGGGGCTCACATGGAGCTGCCACGGACTTACCAGCTTTTAAATCGTTTTAATAAGCAGAACTTAATGTGCTTCCCAAAGGAGGCCAGCATCATTACCCCACTAGGGATGGGGAAACTGAGGCACTAGTGAGGGAAGTGACTCGCCAGAAGTGGCTGGACAGGTTAGTCACAGGGCTGGAAGGAGCCCAGGTGTGTTTGGCTCCATGCACCAGGATGTGCTGCACCCAGATAGTGTCCTGAGCCCAGAGACACAACACGAGCTGTAGCTCATCACCTCAGCAGTGCTGCATTTGCATGGGCAAAAATGCACTGGCAGCAAAGCAGGCCAGAGGGCAGGGAGAGGGAAGAGGAGAGGGGAGTCATTTGTGGAAACCACAAATATTCTGGCTTGTCTCAGAAAAAAATCTAAACAGAGTCTAGTGAACCGGAGTCACCCAGGGACCTTCCAAGCCAGGAAGCACATGGGGACAGCAGTGCCAGGCAGGAGGCAACTGTGCCCTGCCTGGGGGCTGCCCAGCCAAGCAGCAGTCTTGAATAGAACCCTGTATGTGACACCTTCCCACCTGATGGAGTCAAGCTCCTGCTTTATCAGCATTTCCCAGACTTCCCCAATCACCCGTTTCTAACCACACCATCAGCTCCGATCAGCACTGTCACCCAGTGCTGCCTTTAAAATCCTGCCTGTGTGCACTTCACTTGGCCCCAGCGCAGGCACCAGCCCAGCCGACATCACCCATAATCCTCAGTAGAGCCTGCCCTGGTCCCTACACCTGAATCAGGTACTACAGCACCTGCCAAGGAATATCCCACCCTGTGAAGTAATGAACAGGACCAGAATTGCTTGTGCAGGCTCTGTAATAGCTCAGTTTGGAGTCAACACTTCCTTCCAGGTTTGAGTTTGCTGACAGGTGCCCTAAGTTCACTGCACTTTTTGCTTCTCCTGTGAACTTAATGTTTAAGGAGTGGGAGTTCTGCTTACCACCACTGTTCCCTAAGAGAGTGGGCCCCGGCTGTATCTCCAACTCCTCACAAAGAGGAACACACTTTCTAACATGGATATGTCACTACACATACACAGCCCCACAGACCCTCTAACATACCTGTTTTACGTGCACCAAGCTGAGCATGTTCACACATCAGTATACAAATGTTCCCCACCCCTTCCATCCCAGTATGCACACGCAACATGCATATGCCCTCCACAAGGAAAACGATACTCTGTGCTCACTGACATTCAAACTTACACACATCCGTACACCATGACACACATGAACCCACATACACAACCTTAAACACACCTGGAGGATCCCCTCCACAGATTTCCCACTGTCCCTCCCACTCCTCCTCACAGGAACAACTTGCCAAGGTGTTTTTTCAGGTGAAATCCACGCCCTACAGCTGACGCAATGGCAAGGCCTGATTTCCTATCTCAGCGATCTCCTGTCACAGGATCAGGTTTTATTTCCCCATACTCTCTCCTCTGCCTCTTACCCAAGGAAAGCTGGTTCTTTCCTCTCTTAAGGGCTCTGCAGCTTTCTGCTCCTGTGCCTCCCATGAGGGTAGCATCTCCCCTCCTTCCCTTATGCCTCAAGGGTATGGATCCAATCTGAGGAAAAGCTGCTTCTGATCACAGTATGAAGAGGCTCCTGGACCCCCTGCTCTCCAGGAGCACTCAAGGGAAGGCAGCACCCCTCACCCTGCTCCAAACTGTGCTTCTGTGCAGTGGTGAGATCTGCCCCGTCCGTTCCAGCCACGTCTGCCCTCCCGTGCCAGGTGAAGAGATCTCTCTGTGTCCCTTTCCACCCTCCCAGGGGCATCAGGAGCTCTTGGTAATTAATGTTTGCCAGGTGCTCAGAGATCCTCAGATGAAAAGTGCAATGGGAGGGGGAAGGATGATTAATTTATTATTATTACAGTTTAATGCTTTCCCCGCAGACAGTGTGCCAGGGCTGAGCAGGGGGTGAGTCACACTGAGATGTGGGACATCCCCCTTTTTGTGTCTCCTCTACATTTGTTTTTTATGTTTAGCCCATTTTCTTGGCAGTTTCTCCCTCCTTAGCTGGAGCTGGCCTGGGGGCCTGGGACTGTTCTCTGGATTCATGTGGGATCAGGGCGCTGGCTCTCAGATTGCAGGTTGGAGATCTGGCAGTGCTGTGCCCCTCCTCCTGCTCCTGCTTGGGGAGTCTATTAGGCAAATGCTCTTGCCCTATTTCTGTAATTTTGTTTGATTTCTGTTTCGTCAAGGGAGGTGCCCAGAGGCCTCAGGGCCTGGGCAGCAGGAGCAGACAATCCATACTTTCTTCCCCTTTCCTTCTCTTTCCCTCCTTCCTTCTCAATTCAATTTCAATGACATTACTGGCACACAGCTCCCAGAACCCCTTGCCAAAGCAGCTGTGCTAGGTCTCAGTGTGCTGGGGTGGGCTCTGCTGGCAGCAATTCTGCCATTTACTGTTCCTTTGGCCTTACTCAAACAGTCTGACACCAGGTCCCCACCATGTGGCTACTGCTTTTCCAGGCACTCCACAGCTACCAGTATCTGCTGGAAGACAATGCTGCTCATCTCTTGACCACTGCCCAGAGGGAATGACTGTACTGGGAACGGGCCATACGGCACTGAACATACACAGCATGTGCTCCACAGGGGCCCAGGAAGACTTGGGGGAAAGGAGTGGCAGGGGTTTGAATGCACTAGCAATTAGTTACAATTTAGTGCAGCAATTAAAAGTGCAGCCTGGGGATTTCAGGGTGAGGAGGCAAGGGCATAGTCGTACCCAGGCAGCAGGTCCAATAGGGAAGGTACCTGGCACTCAAAAGCAGGTGCTCTGCCTGCAAAATACCACTCCGAACCATCCTGAACCACACAAAGCCCCTGAGCCCAGGCTGGGCAAAGCAGGCAGCTGGGATGGGAAAGTGCTGCCCAAGGATGGGTCCCAGTCTGGGCAAGACCTATTCCTGCAGTGCATGGGGCAACCACAAAATGAAATGGTCATTTGTTTCTAGAGGATCTGCAAGACAGATCCTGCAGAGACATGCCTGGATGCAAACGAAAATGTAAGCACATGCCATGTGCACACACAAGAGTCACATGTAAATGCACAGACACAGGAAACCCTGTGCATGGTCCTGCAGCACCCAGGATGGGGCTGGATTGTCATGGATGTTTTAGCAGAGACTGTCCTGTTCTGGACATGTGGAAGGCCTAATGGCAAGGAGATGTCAAGGAACACTGGCTAGAGAGGAGTTGGCACCCTCTGCTTACTCTACAGGGCAATGACTTGCTCCCCCAGCAACTCTGTCCTGACATGGGCTGGACAGAGCAGTAAAGGCTCCCAGCACACAGCCCAGCAAGTAACAGAGATGGGGCAGGTCGAGAGACAGGCTGGATTTTACAGGACTCTGATACTGTGGAGTAGGGCGGGTCTCCATAAATTCACTCTGGATTTGATGTGGCTTGGGCAGGGGCAAGAGGAGAAAGGACAGAAGGCAGAGGGAACCTGGCACATTGTTTGCTCTGTTCTACCTGCCCCATCACAGGCAGAGGCCATTGCCACCCCTGCTCCCATGTGGGGCACTGAGGCAGGTACAGAGCACTGTCAGGGACTGTCCCCAATGAAGAAGTCACTCATTCATTAGAAGTGACAATGAGAGGAGATGATGGAGGAGGTAAGAAATGGGCAGAAGACTGAGGACTGCACACAGTGGGGACTGACTGCTCTTCCTCCTCTGGGAAGTGATAGCAGGATCCTCATCAGAGGACAGGGAGGGAAGGCAAAGAGTCCCCTCGTACCAGAGGCGGTGGTGGGTGCGTTCCGAGAGCTGCTGAGATGCAGTACGCCTGTATCCGCGTGGGCTGGACCTGCTTGTGCAACGAGGCTGCCTGAGCTTCAACACTGCTGACACAGGCGATGTGCCAGCATGCATGCGAGTGGCTCTGAGCGGCGCGGGGACGCGCCCAGCGGGCACCGGTGTGCAGGCACAGGATCCGTGTGCCAAGGGGCGCAGGGACAGCGCTGAGCAAAGACTGGATCCATGTGCCGAGGGCACGGGATCCGTGTGCCGAAGGGCACAGGGACAGTGTCAGGCAGAGGCTGTACAGCCCCGGCGGAAGCGCGGCCGCGGCCCCCCGGGAGCCCTGGCCGAGGGCCGCGGGTGCGGGAGCAGCAGCGGGCGGTAAGTGTGAGGCAGACGCAGCGATTGCATTACTGAAGGAGCCCGGACTGGCAGTGCCGAGCTATCGTCCCTGTAATCCTGTTAGCCAGCAATCTCCATTCCGAAAGAGCTTCATTTCTTTGTGAATATTTGTAAACTAGATATCTAATGGAAAATTATAGGAAAATTATAGTGAAATTCATGACGAAGAAATCCGATTAGCCCTAATTCAATTATGCCATCTTAGCCCACACAGCACATTTCCCATTTTTTTCCCATAAATACCAATGCCAGGGGTCCGGGTAATCAAATAAAACTGAAAATCATCTTCCCATTAAATTCAATTAGCTGCAATTTCTAAAGCCTATCAGAGATTTTAATTACTAAATTATAAAATTCTCCAATGCTAAATTGAAACTAAAAAAATTGCACATCCTTATATTTCAGAAGAAAAAAACCCAGCAGAAACCTTGAAAAATACCCTTCTCCTCCCATCAGCATCCACATGAACATGGTTCTGGGCAGGCTTCACCAGAGAAATGACTGTAGAGGGACATGAGCCAGGCCTGGGGAAGAAGGTGGCTACCTCTGGGAGAATGTGTGGTTATCAGCTGAGACTAAAACCTAAAATCCTGCCCTAGTTCAGCTGAGCTGGGTTGGAAGAGGGAAGGTGAGAGGCTAGCAATCTGAGCAGTGTCTTTGCTCCCTTTTCCCACACGAGCTCCTTGGTTCTGGCAGGTTTTCTGAGCTTCTGTGCCAGGCACTAGTGACAAGGCACCGTGCTCTCGCAGCTAGTGAAACAGCCGAGACTCTCTAGGAGCTGGAATGAGTTTTGCCTGCAAATGGGCTCGGTGAGGCAGTCCCTCGAGTCTCTGTGTGCCAAAGCCAGGGCAGGAGAGCTGGTGATGCCCAGAGGGAAGCAGGAGGGCAGATGCTAGCTTTGTGCTTCTGATAAAACTTCTTGAATAATGGCCATGCAAGCCTGGTCCTGACACTGAATTAAGGGAAGCTGGAGCCCTCAGCAAACTGATTTAGCTTGAAGCACTACTTCAGCAAACACGTGGGATGTTCCAGAGGAGGGGGATGTAATCACCCTTCCCTGATAGCACAGGGAACCCTCTGAGTTCACAGAGGCACCAGGCAGGCAAGCCCATCCCTAAACTGTTCTTTATTCAACAACTAAACCAAGCAGGCAAATGGGGAAACCAACAAAGCCTGTGCCTGCAGATGCTCTCTTCCAGCCCTGCTTCTCTGGGGACCAGCATGGCACAGTGAGGTGTCGAGGGGCAATTAACTGTGTGAACAAGCAGGGAGGAGAAGGGAAGCTCAGCTCTCCAGTTACAATACCTGACCCTCCATGAGGCAGCAAGAGTAAGGATTTTCTGACACTGCTTTTAGGCCAGAGAGCACTTTTGCATGGTACCCTAAAGGGTTTACTCATGTGCAAACATAAACTAAGCCAGTTTTCTCACAGCTCTAAATAGAAGCTCAGGTTGCCCAGAACCAGGCCGATACTTGGTTTAATTTACTGGGCACCCGAAAGTTGCCATCAGGGAGTTGCCCGCAAACAGAACAACAACAAAAAAGTTAATGATCTGGGCTTTTTCTTTAATAAATAGGCAAACTGGCTGAGCCGGATTGTTGGCTAGGATTCGTCTCCCCTTTATCACCCTGGAGCTTCTGTGACACATTCTCCAAATCATCAGCATTTTGCAATTTGAGGTCGTTACCAAACAGTATTTTTTTGCCAAGGAAGGGAGAAAAATAAATTAATAATTAAGAAGCCCAAGCAGGGAGAGGCTGTGGGTTGAATGGCGCTGCCACCTCCGCGAGGATTGCTCAGGCACCTGGCAGCCTGCCCAGCATGCACCTTGGTCGCTGTCTCACCCTGGAATGTGGTGCTGGCACCCAAGTGCTACTTGATTTTACTATGAATTAATCAAAGTCTCTTTTGCAAATGTCTAACACTAAATCACCACTGGCTGGGCTTCAAGTGCAATTCCCCTGTTCCAAGGATTTGGTGCAAGGAGATTACCAGCTCCAGGTGAACAGCTGAAGGGGGTTTCCTCTCTGCACATCTTCTGGTTCTCCAAGGCATCAGCCTCTCCCAGCTGGAAGGAGAACAGATTTCCCACAAGTCTTCTGCTCAGAGCAGATAACCACACAGACATCCAAGATATGCTGGGATAAATCCATCTGTGCTGCCTGACTGGAGTGTAGTTACACCAAAAAGGAATTTGGCATGACTGCGAGCTGACACAGACAGCAGAGCACTGCATTGGCAGCTTGGGTGTGCCTGTGACCCCATGTTTATGGAGCTGTGGAAGCATCTCCACTCAGGACGACACGCAGAAATGTGTACTTGCCTGCGTGGGTATGGCTGTCTGTATGTCTGTGCACATGGATGTGCGTGCCCTTGTGGCACTGTGTGGGCACTTGGCCACATGTGTACAGTGCTGTGCAGTTAGATGTGGCTGCCCACAGACATTCTCTGAGGGTGTTCTTGCCATGTTAATGTATGCATGTCTCATTTGTCTCTAAACCTGTAGTCCTGAGCACCCTCTCCCTATTCTGTCCATCCCCCCCAAAAAGGCGGTTTGCCATGGCTGATGATCTGGATGGCATCAGCACATGTCCTTGCACTGCTCCAGCAACACACCACACCCTGAGCCACGGGTGAGCTGTATTCCCCTCTCCACATTCTGCCTGTCTCAGAGCCCTTTCATATTTTCAGTGCTCACTAGACCGTGAATTCACCTTCATACCAGTTACAGGGTTATTTAGCTTCTCCTGACACTGATAACCACCCAACTTTCACTGGCAGCTCAGCTTTCTCCCAAGAGACATGCAGCACTCCTCTCTCCCATGCCCATGGTGAGCCCACCCACGCATACCCACCAGGAGCACTGGGGCAGGTGCCCTAGTGGGACACAGTGCCTCAGAACACTGCTCACCCACTCACCATAGTCACTTATCCCCAATCCACATCTACACTGTGGAAAAAGAGGAACAGTGCAGAAGGGTTAAAAACTGGATGAAAGGAATGAAATAGAGAAGGGAAGAGAGAGATAGAAGGGGAAAAGGGTGATAAAGCAAAACAAGTACAAACAGAGGAGGAAAACCCCCTAGGACAATAGAGAAAGGATCTGGGAGGGAAGAGCACAGGAATATACAGTGGGGTTTCCCCCCTGCATAACCCACAAAGCAACACTCTCCAGCAGTTGACACCAACATATTCCATAGCTCTCCCTGAAATCTTAGGGATCAACTAGACAGCCCTTGTACAGCAGCTGGACTAGCTGTGCATGGGCTGGGGCACTGCTGAGGAGTAATGGGGATGCTCAGCCTGTATGGGAAACATGGGATTGCCCCCAGGGTGCCCAAAGGCCGCCAGAGTGCAGAAAACCCAAACAGGAGGATGAAACCTCTCTGCAGGGCCAAGCGCAAGGAAGGTCAAGCCTGTCCCTCCTACTGATCCTCTGTCATGAGGAAACTCTACTTTGCTGGCCCAGAACCACCTCGGCCACTCATGCTCCCACTGGCTCTGAGCCACTGTTGCCTGTTTCCCCCCACTGCAGACCTGTAAGGCACCTTTTTGACAGCTTTCCCCTCCCCTGCCAGAGCCCCTGTCTCTTGGCATCATGTCTTTGGCACAGGGCCTTGCTGCTCACCCCTGGCCTTGTGGGCTTGCTCCCTAGTCCCCTGCACTTTCCCATTCTGATGAACAATTAATTCCCAGCTGAAGAAACTGCTGCAGCGACATTTCACTCTGAAACCAAGCATGTGCTGACAGCGAATGGCATCCCCAAGAGCTCCTGCTTGGCCCCCAGGGCTGTGCAGGGCCAGACACTGCTGACGAGGAGCACAAGTCACTGCACAACTTGTGGTACCTCTTCCCATCTGTGTGGCTCCCCTGGCTCTGCCCCAAGCTGCGCCTGCAGCAAGTCACCCATCCCACTGTGGCCATCCCCATCTCCCATCCCACACAGCCCCTTGGAGCAGACTGACCCCATATCCCAGGAGACAAAATCCCTCCTCCTTTGGCCCAGGGATTTCATCTCTGTAAATCACTGTAATAAAGAACTCAAAGCTGGAACTTCATTATTTTCCCACAGCCATGGGATAAAGGTGAACACGATTCCTGTAATTCCCCCAAGTGTTCAATGATACATTCCCACAAGCGCAGGCTGTGCATAGACACAGGTCTGCACACATAACATAGAATAGCAGGGATCTGGAAAGGGAGCTGGTAGGGGGACAGAGCTGCTCTTGTCCCTGAGGCAGTTGTTGCTGACTCCACCTAATACCAGAGACTGCAATACAAACAGAACTGCGACTTCTGGGGTTGGCCGGGGAAAACCCAAGAGCTGGAATTGATCATCCCATGTGGAACCCTTCCAGCTCAGGATATTCCATCACTCTGTGGTTCTCTGATTCTGTGAACTGCACAAGCCCAAAAGGGCGAGAACGGGATGGACCAAAGCAGTAGCCCTGGCACAAGTTTATCACAGCTAAACGCTTTTGGCACAAATTCTTCACACCCAAACACTTCCCCCTGTCCTCCAGCTTCTTTGGTATGGTTCCTGCCACTAGAGCCTCTGCTGGCTTCACATGGCCGCCTTGCAAAGGCAGATCTGTGGAAAGACAGCAGAGACAACCCTGCTGCCTCACCTGCCCCGGGAGCACACCCCAGGGCTCCTGCTTTCCCCGTATCACCATGAAAAAAAAACCGCTCTGTGCAAACAATAGATCAATAGAGCCCCCGCCTCTTCGGAAGGAAAACAAACACCCGGATCACCGCAAATTAGAGAATGTTTCGCTTCACTTCATCTAAACAGGCTGACAATTTTTTTGGGTTGTTGCCACGGTGACAGAGTAACACAGCGTTCAGCCTGTTGCAGAACAATCAATTAAGTTAATGCCTCGGAGTGCCTGTTTACCCTTCCATTTAGGAGGTGCTGCTCTCCCTCATGCTTTCTCTCTAGCTTGTTTGAGATTTCTCATCCTATGCTTCCTGCTCCTAGTTCTTCTCTATTTAACCTAAAAATAAAGTCCCTACCCTAACTACCTGCCGGCTTCTAAGGAGCCTCTCACTTTTTGGAATGATCCTTGGAATAAAGTTTTTCTTCCCTCTGACTCCTGTCATTTCATGTTCCTTCCTGGAAAAACTGGGGATTTTTTACCTGGCACGGTACAGCCCTGTCCCCTCCTCCTGGTGTATTCAGGAACTTGCCAAGTTTCTAAAGGCCAGAGCTAAACATCCCCTTGGGAGAGTGGGCACCTTCAGAGTAACTGTTTTCAACAAGATCAAGTAACTTGAACTAAAGACCTATGAAGTGATCAGCAACCCTTCCACTATAGCTGTTTTTTACACTGTGAGCTATAACCATAAATGAAGAACCATCTTGTGTGAAATGCTCTTTGATATGGAGAACTACAAAAGGGCCTCGCAGGAGTCTAGGTCTCATCCTATGGTCCATGTCAAACGGAACTCCTAAATATTTGCTTAAATGATTTTGGCTTAAGCAAAACTCAACCTAGTGCTCAAAGCATTGTGCTGAACTGAGCCTATGGCGAGGAGACTTTAAAGGGGGCACTGTGGCCCAGAGACTATGGCAGATCCATCGTTCCAATCCTTTAAAATAAAGGATGCCAAAACATCTCTTGGCTCTGCCCTGATCACCAGCAGTCTGCCAGGCCTTTCACAGGCTCATGTGCTCCTGCTACTGATCTTGTGGGTTTATTTCCTACCTCACAGGCAGTGTGGGAAGTTACACTTTGTTGTGTAGCTTCATTGCCTGTCTGCAGCCACTTTCTCATCCCTTACCCAGTGAGCAGCAGTAACTGCCCTCCATCTTCCCCAGCCCTCCTGCAGACTACAGCACCAAAACAACCTCCAACATCCTGGGTGAAAATGAAAGTGAAATCACTTTCACCAGAGAGTGAAAGGATTTATCCAAGGCCAAGCCTGAAATATAATTCAGGGTTTCTGTCTCCTGATCTCTCTGCACCTTCATGCTGTCTTTCTCATCAGCTTTTCTTTGAAATCTGAGGAAAGGTGTCCATCTCTCATTACCTCATCCTAAAGGAAAAGGCAGAGGCAAGCATGATGTGAAAACATGATACTGTCTTCTTATCCTGCCACTAGCAACAAGTGCCTAATTGTAAAGTGAACATTAATTTAGTATTGAACAGGTAGAAGAAAACTGTAGCAGATAGGGAAGAATGGTGCTCCAACACTAGGAAAAATTACAGTAATAGGTCAAATATAACATCTCCTGCCTGCTTCACAAGCCGGATCCTTTTCCAAGGACACCAGTCTCACAAGCTTACACAAGCCTGCTCAGGGGGGAGCACTGAGGCCAGGCCTGCAAGGGCTGCAGGACAGCCATGCCCTAGGTCCCCCTGGTTGACTCCCCCTCCCTGAGAAGAAGTTGTCAGCAGAACCTGTTGGAGCAGGGGCTCGTTGACTGCTCCCTGTCCATTAAAGCCTGGATTATAAGCATATTGCACAGTGCTCTCTGCACGGTGCTGGGGAAATCCAATACGCTGAAAGGTTAATGCAATCAATTAGGGTGACAAGGAAGTAGAGTAAAGCCTTCTGAGTAGATGAAAGAGAGAGAGAGATGGAGACAGGGAAAAGCAAAGAGAAGTAGGGGGAGAGCAAAGAGTGGGAGGAGGAGGAGAAGAAGGAAGATGATATACAGGACTTGTGCTGTAGTCCTCAGGGTGCTGGAGTGGCCAAGGGCACCATCCTGCCCCAGCATGGATGGGGTTGTGTCATTCACAGAAGCAAGGCAGGCCATGGGTCCCCAAGGCAGCAGCTGGGCCAGGATTCCCTGCTTGTGGCTTTTTCTGCCATCATGGGCAGAATGTGGAGCCCTGCTCAAACTGAAGCTGCCCAGATTGTCCTGCCACCAACCTGCTCCCTAAGGGTAGTTGCTGGGGGACTGGCAAAACTTCCTGTGTCTTTCCTGCCCAGGTACCCAGAAGACATGAAAGAAACTGTTTAGGTTTGCAAGGTGAAGGATCTCATTAAGCCATGGGGGAGCATCAAGGGAGGAGAAAGAGGGAACAGGAAGGACAAAGAGAACTTCTGTCTCTTCATACATTCTGCACACAAAGGTAAGGATGAGCACCATCTCCCTGTAGACTTCCTAGCTAAACACTGGTCATCACCACTGGCCACTTCCCTGCTCCCATCCCCTCATGTCTGTAAGCATCTGTAAAGTGCTCTCTTACTCTTCCAGCCTCCTTCCCAGTGTGTCAACCTGGGCTCTCCTGCAGGGCCAGAGGACAAGCCCCAGCCAGCGCCCAGCTATAGCCATTTCACCCCTGCCTGCAGAAGGTTTGATGAGGCTGCTGTGGCATTCAAGCCACCAGCACAGTATGGAAATCCCAGTGCCATAACATACATCCTGCTGCTCTGTCCAGCATGGCACAGACCTTCCCCGGGGCATTCAGCTCAGGGCAGAGCCCCATCCTTCCCCTCTGGGCCCCTGAGCCACTGCTGACTGGCTGAACTCCTGCTCTCTGACCCCCAAGCAGAGTGGTACTTCATTAACCTGGGCTGACAGGTCAGTGAGCACAGCCCCTTCCTACCACGGCTCCTGCTCAGGCACAGCTCAGCCAGGGAGAACGTGACACCAGCTCATTAGAACAAATTATTACTCTATAACCCCTGCTGCAATGTCCCTTAATATGCCTATTTAGCAAGAGACAAGTCCTGGTGGGCTCCTCGGCATTAAAACAACCTCACAAATCACCAGAGGCACAAGCGCCATGATCTCCGCTTCCGGGGTTGGAGGGAGAGTGGTTGTTCCTTGGATGGGTGCTGGAGGGGCGCAGAGTCCCGGGCTCTTCCCCTGCAGCAAAATGAAGCTTCAGATATTGCTGGGGAATGTTCTGCAGGGAGGGAGTTGCCATCTGGCTGTGGCTCACTGGGCTGCCAAACATGTCCAAGCTTCAGCACAACACAGCGTTGTTCCCTCATTGAAATCCACTGAAGAAGTGTTCTGGGATGCCCATTAAACTGTTGGGCCTGTTTTCCTCTGCCTTATCCCTGCCTAACTCTGCCCTCAGCTCTACCATCAGTATCATGTTCCACGTTAGACCTACAAGATTTAAATGTTTCCCTGTGATATATATGAAGTCAGTGCCTGGCTTTCCAAATCTATCTACAACACCAACTCAACCTGCTCACTCTTTCAGGTTAACCAGCAAAGCCAAAGAACAAGTTTGGATGCTGACACTGATGGCAAGCACTGTGTGCTACCGCCCCATGTGAGGCCAGGTTAAATTTTGGGGGATAAACTCACTGCACATGAAAGCACTGGGCTCACACCTTTGCAGGGAGGGCTGTCAGCTCTCTAGGCTAATCCAGAAAATACAGAATGGCTGTAGTTTTGGGCACAGCAAGTGAGATATCGGCAAAGAGAAATATGGGCAAATGTCAGAGGAGGGCTGCTACTAAACAGGAACAGGTAGCATGAGGAAATCAACCTCCAACCTGACCTTTAGAAGAGGGAAAAGGGAGAAATAAAACAGTGATTCATATAACAGAGAGAAGTGGCAGCAGTGCCAGGCAGAAGACAGTGAGAAAAAAAAGTAATGGAAAGAAGAGAAGAAAGTGTGAAGAGTGTGTGATGCTGGACACAGAGAGGAGCAGGATGAAAGCAAACAAATGGAGAAATGAGGGACCTGAGAGGAACAGAGAGAGGAAGGAAAAGGAGAAAAGAGCAAGAATAGCCATGCAGTGAGGAGCACGCGGGCGAGGCAGAGTGCTGTAACCAGGGTTGTGAAGCATGAAAAGGGAAGAATCTGCCTGTTCCTTTCAGCACTTGGAGCATGGCGCTCAGTGGTGACCTACACTGTGCCCGGCTGTGATCACGTTTTCAGGGCCACTGCCTGCCGATCCCAAACAATGATGAGGAGCCTTTGAAGTCAGAGAAAGAAGCCGCAATGTGAACTGGGGACTTTTTTTTTCCCCATTTTTTTCCCCACCATTTTTTTAAGGGCCAGGGAAAGAAGGGAGGAAAAGTAAGGCCTGAAGTGGTGGGGGGAAGGTTGGGGGAGAGGTTGCAAGGACAGAACAGAGAGTTGCTCTCGGTGGGGTGCCCCGAAATGAGAGAGACAAAAAGAAAACAAACAGTTTATGAGTAGGGCACATGCTGCCTGTGTCCGCATGCCCCACACTGCTGGCCCCCCGTGCTCCAAGGGAGGCTTCTGTTCCCCAGCAATGATGGATGGATGCATAGGGCCATTCAGGCCTGCCATGTTACAGCAGCAGTATTTACATAACACTGGCCTTCCACCGGTCACCTCTGACACTGCCCAGCCCAGCTTGGGGCCCCCTCCCACCCCAGCCAGCCTGGGCCCCTCAGATGCTGCTCAGACTCAGTCCATGAGCTCCCCAAAACTGGGCATTGGGGGTCCCCACTGCTGCAGGGATGCTCTAGGCGCACACACTGCAGTGAGTGCTCCTGGCACCTCTGTGTAATGTCTCACAGGGCAGAGCACTTCTCACCCTCCCCATGGCCTTTCCTGCCCTCAGACCTGTCTTGGTGCCTGGGGATGGAGGACAGCAACGTGAGAGGCCAGATGTGGTTGGTGATGCAGAGCCAAGGACAGCAGGAACTGCTTCAGCATGGCAGGGACTGGGACTTCTCAGTAACCATTATCTGAGGTGGCATAGGGAGTGCCTTACCCAGCATATGGAGTTAAGGCATTTAAGAGACAATATTATCTTCCATTTCCCTGAGCTCTAGACCTGAAACTCTTACCAGGCACAGATTAAGTGACCATCCAGCTCTAGGAGACTGTGAAGCTAGGTTTTTTTCTTCTAAGACAGACCATGAGGGTCTAGGTAAAGGGAAAACCCAGGAAAGCCCTGATTCTGCTGGAGGCACAGAAACGCTTCCACACTACCACCATGATTCTGCATCTGAATAGATAAAAACATGCCAGGAGAACATGCACATCACCATCTGAACTATGTGAAATGAGTTCAGCAAAACTTCACAGTAGATGAGGACTGCATCCTATTCAGTGAAAGGACCTTATATCCATCTCCCCCAGCACACATGGATGAAGATAAAGCAGTTCTGTTTCACCAAAATTACACCCTTTTTTAGCTGTAAAGATAGAGGCAGTAGAGAAGATATTGAGGAAAACTCTCAGTGACAAAACCAGGTGCCCAGAACAACTGCTGTACAAAGACAGGATTAGGACACACATATGCCATGTCTGCACTTCACCTTCTTCTGTTTCCATCTCTCTCCATAAGTAACAACAGTCCAGCTCCAGAAGTTCTAGTGCAGACATGGCCACAGTGAGCAGGCCGTACGTGTGAGAGACGCAGAGGAAAAGAGAACCCAGGAAGGCATAGTGACATACCCATTGCAGTCTGAAGTCTCTCCTACCTTTCGGAGATTTCAAGGCCTTGTTTCTTGCCTCGTTTTTAGCTCTAAATTCACTTCATTCTGGAGTGAGAAAAGAAAGGATCCAGTTAACACACAGAGCACACCAGAGTTCTTACCCACAAAAGCTGGGTAAAACATGGTCCAGCATGGGACATTCAGACTCCACAAGGGAAAAAATGCTTTCCTGCTCCTGGCCATGCACCCCACGGCACTTCTCTGTGCAAGAGGTTCCTAATGAGGGTTAGGAATAATTTCACGTAGAGAGCAGGTATTACTGGCCTGAATCCTGCTCCCCAGGTACCACAGACCTTGTGCTAGTCTGCTCCATACTTTGCCCACACATCTAAGGTTGTGTGCTGCTCCATGCCAGGTTTTCCCTTCCAAATCTTCACATCTCCTCTATTGACCCCTGTTCCCCAGAGCTTCACCTGTCTGCTAATGGTGGGGCCTCCCTTGCACACCTTGTGGGGCACAAGATGAGGGGGTGCAGGACTGCGTCTCATGTCACTGAACCCCCCTTATCCACTCATCTGTGCATTTTCCCCCCAGGAGCATGCAGAGAGTGAGGAAGAAGGAGAAAAGGGATGGGAAAAAAAGTCACAGCAAAATACATGAAAAGTAAATTGAATTATTTAAAACCATATGTTCCAAAAATGTGACAGAGCATAAAAGCCGTGCCATGAGACTTCTGGAGGGGGTTATTCTGTGCAGGCAGGGTCGGAGGAGTGCTCACAGGTGGGGGAGGACTGCTGTGCAGCCAGACAGGGACTTCCCTCTCCCAGAGCTGGGAGGTGGCCAGGAGCACAAGGTGGCTTCATGCACAGTGGCAAGGATGCTCAGCCCATTCCTGTAGCCTCTGTTGTGCAACCTTGCCTAAACAGCTCTCAGAACTGCCCAGGGTGGCGGTAGAAAGACAAACTGCCCCGAGGTCATGCACAGCTGAATCCAGGACCCCCAGCTCCCCATGCCTCACACTGGCTCTCTGCATGGTCCCTTGTGTGTGCCGTGACTCAGCCCTTCTGACACCCTCTTGAGTCTCTTGTAGGACAAAAGTGAGAGGGATTCAGGAGACTCCGTGCTGCTGCCATGGCTCACCCCTGTGTTCCAGGGCCCTGGTGCTTTGTGCATGTGGACATCCTCCTCCCGTCACTTATATTCTGCCACTGCCAAAGATATATGCCACATGTTGGCTGGGACCCAGTGCAGGAAGGAGCTGGTGAGATATCCCAGGTGGATGGATGGACAGGAGGATGGAGCCCCTCGGGTGAGGAAGGTGCATAACCAGCCCGGCTCCTTCCTTTCGCACTCAAATCCTGACGCCAAAAAGGCTGAGCGCATGGCTGGAGTAACAGCGCCCTGATTTGCGGTGCTTCTCCTACCCTGGCATCCTTGGTCCTTCTGGCATCTCTTCTTCCACCTTCTTCCCTTTGTTCCGCCTTTCTTCCTTGCTCTTTCCACTGCTTTCTCTGCCACTCGGTACACTGTTTTTTCTCTCCCTCTCTTTTGTTCTCTCCCTCTTTCCCGAGCTCTCTGCCTGTAACTCTCTGCCTTCCCGCCTTCACTCCCTAACCCCTGTGCACGATCAGTTCTTGGGATTGGGTTTTTAATTTTTTTTTTCTACTCTTCTTCTTTTGGCCGCAGCTTATCAATGATGCAAGAGGAATAACGCCAATTTACTTAGAATGTGTAATCCCCAAATCAGATTGGGGGATTGTATGAGGCAATATGACCTTGCATATGTCTCCATTAAAGCCAGCCAGGCCTCCTCTTGTATTCTGTGTTCCCAGTACATATTTAGACAGATAACGCTAATTGTACTTGACATGTCCTCTTAAGGATGGACTCTTCCCTCCCCCAGCTCTGCTTCCCTGCCTGACAATGTGCCAGAGCCGAGCCCGCTCACTGGCAGTGTGGCACAGCACAGCACCTGTGGGAAGCACTGAATGGACGTCCAGTACGGCCCTTGCCCAGCCCCACTGCAGGCCGGCCTCCAGCACTGCTCCACTCTGGGTGGGAAGGGGGCCAGAGAGCCAGGGAGCAGGGGGAGGGCTGCTGGGACATCCTTAATCTGAGATTACACACTGTTACTGTGTCAATTGTGGATGCCCCAGGAAAAAAGTCTTCAGACAAAGAGAGGAGACTTGCTCACCATGAGCATCTTTGAAGTCTCCCTCCTTTCCAGTGATGGGCTTCTACCCCACGTCTCTTAGCTCTCACATCTACTTTGGGTAAGTATTTGTACTTGGCTACTGGACCCCAGATCCAGCTTCTAAGGAACATAATTGGAAAATCATAAAGTCTTATAATGGTCTGGGTTGGAAGGGACCTTTAAAGGTCATATAGTCCAAATCCCCTGCCATAGACAGGGACACCTTAGACTAGACCAGGTTGCTCCATGCTCTGTCCAGCCTGGCTTTGAATAAATACTTCCAGGGATGGTACAGCCACAGCTTCTCTGAGCAACCTGTGTTGGGATCTCACTACCCTCACCATAACAATTTTCTTCCTTATATCTAGGCCAAATTGTGCCTCTTTTAGTTTAAAACCATCATCCTTTGTCCAATCACTGTAGGCCCTACTAAAAAGTTCATCCCCATCTTTCTTGTAAGCCCCCCTGAAGAAGCACTGAAGGCTGCCTGTTCCGTGTGCCTGCCATTCATCACTGCTCCAGAGCAGACATGCAGGACACAGGAGGAGGAGGAGGAGGGGAGCTTATTCCAAGGAAACCAGTGGATCCAAACTCTTCGCCGAAGTGGACTCAGTTTTTTTTTTCCCCTTGACACAACATCCTAATTTGACTTTTTCAGTATCTTTCCTTCAACAACCTTTTTTCCTTCCTCCCCTTCCTACCCGGCAACCGCGCATTTATTAATTCATGAGGCACTAATTAGTTCTTTGTTTAATTTTGTGTTAAACAGACTGACCGGAATGATAACGACTTGCAGCGTTGCATTACGGTCCCCAACCGCCCCTGTTTTCTGACAACAAGGGAGCGCAGTGAGACTGGCGTGATGAACCCCAATTCCCACTCCAGTTGCACTTCATTAAGTCAAAATGTGACAAGAAGCTTAGAGAGCAACTTTCAGATCGGATCGCACATAACAATTGGGCAGGAAACTTTCCAAGGGGGAAGTGCGAGAAGCACTCACAGTGAAGGCTGGCACCGCGTGCAATCCCCTGGCGTGCCTGCCTTAAAGGAGCCAGCTCAGGCTGTCCAGGCAGGAGTCAGGGCATGTGCTGGGAGCAGCAAATGCCAGAGGAAGAAGAGGAAAGGAAGGGCAGCAAGACAAGCCAAAGGCACATCACGGCAGGACAGGAAACATCACGTGCTCCCCTTGTTTCCTTTGCAATGATGGGTTGTGTTGGCAGCCTGTGGTTGTAGTTGAGAACCTTGGAGCCCAGATGGGTTAATCCCTCAGCAGGTCACTTCATGAGCTTCGAGGACATCTTTAGGCACCTTCAACTCCACGCCTCAGTTTCCCCCCTGCAGCTCTATAGTGAAATAGCTGGTGACCCTCAGCTGTTCTTCAATTATCAAGAACTACATGATTATCATGGCACCCTTAAACTGCAAAGGGAGAGGCTGAATCCTGGCACTCACACTGCTAAAATCAGAAGGGAAGAGACAGCTCTGACAGTAGGGAGAGGGATGGCTGCTCTCCTTGAGAGGCAGCTGTGCCTTCCTTCTACTTTGGTGCACTCCAATGGCTCCTGACACTCCTTTTCAAAACTCCCAAGTTTTGAAAAGGTCCTGATCAGTATGGTAATAGCAATAAATTTGACAGACTGCAAAGCAAGCAGATTCTGAGCCCTCTGCACTCAGCCCTACAAGTGGGAATCCAGCCACCCCAGCACAGCCCATCCCCAAGACCTGATGAGTACCAGGAGTGCTTCACTAGTAGCTATGGCTACGGCTATGGCTACAGGGCTTGGGTGTGTCATCACCTGCCCGTCCTGGACAAAGCATCACCTGGCAAAACACCTGAGAATGATTTAATCCTAGATACAGGACTGACAGACAGATGACACAGCCTAGGTCATGACCAGCTGGATCTGTCCCAGCCCTTTTGTCACACAAGGGTGTTCTGCGTGTGCCCACCTACTTGAGCCCCTTCTGTTTCACTGAAGGGCAGTGAGATGCAAACAAGAAAGTGAAAAGGGTCTTAAAACACCACCTAAGAGGGATTGGGGTATGAAAAAGGAAAGGAGACTATCCAAGTGCACAGAACATGGATGTTTTGCCACAAATCAAATATATCTTCTGGTACTGCAGAGACATCCGCTGTGGGAATAAACCATGACCACCTAAAAGTGAAATGGGCTGTGAGGTCTCCATGACTTTTCTAGCAAATATTTTTCCCACATTTCTCCTCATCCTTCTTTCCTCGGATAGGAAGACTCATCCCCTAGCCTTACTCTGCAGAGGTCCAAAGCTCAACAAAGGTCCAAAACACTGGTGAAGCAATGTGAGGGACTCTGAGAGTGTCATCAGGACTGGGGAGGGACACGAGAGCTGTGAGGGAGTGCACAGGCATATGTACTGGGCAGGGGCAGAGGCAGGGGCAGAGGCAGGGGCAGGGGCAGGGGCAGGGGAGGGAGCCCTGTGACTGAAGCCTCCAAGCCCCGCAGGAGACCTGCCAGCTCCAGTCTCTACATGCATTATCAGTGTTGTCACCTGAGTGAGCTATAATCATACCAGTCGTTGGGAAAGAGGCCAGGCTGCAGCAAGGTAGCACAGCATGGTGTTTGCCAGTACACTCGCAACTGAACAACATGCAGATCTGAGAGCAGACATGTTTGCGCTGGCTTCCATCTTTCATGAATCTGGAATGCAGCAGGGACCTCTGTGACTGACAAAAAGGCTGTTCCTCCATGACAGAAATCCCAGGAAGACACCACATCCCTCTGATTTCACTTCTATATGTTCTCTGGATCCCATAAAAAGGCATATGTAGATCTTAACACTCAGTTGGAGGATTGGACTGGTGTCCAGTAAGGGCAAATCACCCATTTAACACCTGAAGCAAGGACATCTGAGAGAGTCCAGGATTCCTGGGGACAAGAAACATACCCTGCTGTCACCAGCCCAACAAACCTTCCTGGTTTTGCAGAGGGGTTAGAATATTCTGGCTGCTCTATAGATCCAGTTGAGCAGTCTCACCCAGCTATCGTTTCCTGCCAGTCTTGGACTGCTCAGCTGAAAAGGCCTGGGCTGAAGGAGAGGGAAATTTGTTATTTCCCATTTCTCCCTTTTTTGGCTGCTATTACAAGGCAACACCATCAGCGCAGCACAAACCAACTCCATCCCCAGTTGTAGGGCTACACAGCTGCCAGTGCTCCCAGCAAAGTTTTGTGCTGAAAATTTACAAGCATCCCAAATAGGTCATGGTCTGCCCCCTCTTCCTAAAACAACATGCTGAAATGTCCTCGACTCTATCCCCAATCCTCTTTAACCAGGAAAACTCTCCACCCAAGATTATGAGCCCACTGCCCCCCTTCTTTTCCCCTCCATCTGGCTGGGAGCAGCCTGGGACCAAGCACTCTTCCCAGCCCTGGGAGAACCTTGCAGTTTCTCTCTCATAAATAAGAAAAATGGGAGCCATAAAAAAGGCAAAGAAAAGAAAAGCAAAGGGAAATCACTGCAAAGGAGGAAAAGAGCAAAGCCCCCCTTCTCTCCCCACCCTGTCCCCACTACCTGCCTTTAGCACTGGGTAGAGCTGCCTGCTTTGCTGTGCTGGAGAGACCCCTCGGCACAGTGCTCCCTGGGAGATCCTGCCCTGCCTCTCACCCTGTCCCCTCTGCTCAAACCTGTTGAGCAGAGCCCAGCTCAATAAAGGTGATCATGCAAAAACGAGGAGGAAAACCAGCACTGTGCAGTAGGAAAGGGACACAGACCATTCCAGAGGTAACCATGCAGCTCAGTGCCTACTGGACACCTTGGGTGTGCTGGAGCCAGGCAAGGGACAGAGGACCAGGCACAGCATCCACTGCCAGTCCCAGCTTCCCAGAACAGATGGCACCAAGGACCAGGGAAGCCCCAGACCCCCAGCTCACAGCACAGCTACAGCACAGCCCTGAGTGCCAAGGGGGGATCCCAAGGAGTTTACCTCCCACCACAGCATCTGTAAAGCATAGCAGTCCCCAAACTTGGCATTCAGCAGCCCTGGGCTGGCTCCTGCTAATTTGCTGTCAGGCTGCCTAAGCAAACCAATTAAACCTAATCATTAATTATAAAAAAGAGAGAAAGAAAAAGACCCTGCACAAATGAAGAACTGAAAAGGATGTGGGGAAAAGAAGGACAGTAGGGAGAAGAATGAGAGAAGAGAGCTTGAAAAAGGGACTGCGGGGGAAGAAAGGGGTTTTAAAATCCTGGGGGCAGAGCCTTGGATGCAGTCAGCAGAAGGGCAAGTGGTTTCCTAGAGAGGGTTGAGGAGAGGCAAAGGTGAGGGAATCAGGGAGGACCCAAGGAAAAAGCGACAGTGCCCAGGACACTGTGGCACATGCTGAGCCAAGGTGGGAGCTGGCACTGACACAGCCACGAAGCTGGCTCCACACTCCGTCCATCCCGGCCCCAGCAGGACCCTGCCATAGCCAGAGCAGCATGAGCTGCATTTGACAGAGGAGTGGGCATCTGCCTGCCTGCAGAGACAGGGCAGAGGAGGACGAGGGTGCAGAAGAGCAGAGCAAATGAGGAGGCCAGAGACACCGGGACTGCGAAGTGCTGGGCACCGTCCCTCCAGGCCAGGGCTACCGGCTCTCCCTGAGCAAATGTCTTAGATGGGGATGAAAAATGGGGCATTTATGAAAAGCCCCTGATTATGCAGATTTGGCTGGGGCCCTGGCTCCATCGCCGTCGCTCCCGCTGGCTGCCCACAAGCTCCAGTGGCAGAGAACCCCGGCAGCTGTCGGCGCAGCCCCGCCGCGCCTCCGTTTTGTTCCCAGCCCCGCACACACGCACGCTTCCCAACGCCCCTTTTGAAGAGCCTCAGGCCCACGTCGGGCTGGCGGATGGCGGAGAGGTGGGGGCAGTGCCATGGAAACGGGCTCTTTCCTGGGGAAACGCGTTCCTGCCCCCCTCCTCGTCCCGGGTGCCCCCTTTGAGGAGCTGTCAGGACCCTGAGTGAGTGTCACACGACCCAAGGACCAGGCGTGACCAAGCCTATTTTCTGCCTCAAATTTGATTGATTAAAAAACTTTTTAGGAAAACCATGTTAAAAAAAA
>VYXD01016148.1:343219-427436 GCA_013397195.1 Hylia prasina
GGGAGGAAAGGGAAGGGCCTCAGTGCTGAGTTTCCCTGGCAATAGCACCAGGGGACAAGTGTCAGAGGCACAGAAACAGCATAACCAGGCCAAAAATAAAGGTCAAAGGAAGCATGAAACTTAACACAACACTGATTAAGATAATGATGAAGCAAGGGACCCTAGAAAAAAAAGTGTGACACACAGAAACATGCACACAGAAATGCTCCAAGTGATGGCCCAAGAGACCTGGTACGTGGGGAGAGGTGACAGGGCTTGCTAGGCCCTGGAGGTACCTGGAGAAGAGTGGAAATGGAGGAAAAGCCGAAGTGGAGGATTTGAGAAGTCTGTGCTATCCCCCCCGGCTGGTTGCTATAGGTTGAGCCTGCCAAATGACAAGCCCCAGAGCCAAGAAGTCCCTTCCATAACACAGACACTCTGTCCCAGCCAAGCCATGCTTGAATTTGCAACCAAATTCCTCAAAAGAGTTTCCCTGACATGGGAGGAGAGCCCGAGTGTGTGTGAATCACGGAGGCTCTGCTGACACCAATGCTGGCTCAGGATCTGGCTCTTTGCCTTTAAGCAACTGGTATAAAAAGCCTCAGAGATGCCAAGAGGGGCGGATTCTGGTCAGACCTCCCTGTCCACCTCCTCCCCCTTGCCAAGACTAATTCTGCAGAGAAAAACCCAAAAAGGCCGAAGGTCTCACAATGCAAGTCCAAGAATGTCATACCCTTCAGCATTTCCCTACTCCATATCCAAACCTCCAAGATGATCTCACATTTTTGGAGCCCAGCTCACAGCTTGCCGTTTCCTGGGACTGGCTGTGTTACTCCCACCAAGAGGTAGCAAAGAAACTGCAAATTGTTCACCAGCCTCTTCCTCTGTGAGTTCGAGACTTTAAAGCTTGTGCAATATGAAGTGCAGAAGCACAAAAGGTTTTCCACTTTTTCTGTACAACTTTCCTATTGTGAGTAACTGTCATCCCCTAGAAAGTGTCCCTGTTCTCCCTTTTCTGACATATCAGAGTCCTGGCAGAGTTGTCTTTAGGAATTCAGTGGGACAGGGACAGGGAGATGCCTGGGCTTCCTTGTCCTTTGCATTTGGTCTCCAGGGAGGCCACTACATCTCACTCATTTCCTTATGTTTGCACAAGTCAAATTCTGATAGAACGCTGGACAGAAAAGGTTGTTCTTTTTCCTGACAAATACCTTGGGGAAAATAAGTTTTTAGTTGAAAATTTTCTTTCATGTAGTCTTTATCATGAAGAAAGGCAAATAAATGTTTTCACAAAAACGCTGACATGTATGTTTATCCCCACACATGCTGAATTTCACTTGGTCAGAAGGCTGTTTTCCATCAAATACATTTCAATGCAAAATTTCCAGCATCATTTTCATGGGTCTCCACCCTCTTCCATCATTGATATTCGCAATCTTTTCTAAAGAATGATTCAATTAAACCACCGATGTTCCTCACTGGAGTCTGAACAGTTAGAGGAACTCCCCAAAAGTAGTGCCAGGCCAGGCTTTGTTCAAATAGTCACCAAAGATGTGCAGGTTAGAGGGGCTGGACACCACCACCTCATATTTCCAGAAAAACTGCTATGAAAAAAAAAACTAAAATCACTGCTCTGATCCCTGAAATTACTGACTGTAAAATGGGATTTGGAAAATAATAAGGGAAAACAAGGTCTTTTAATTTCATTTTTGAGCCATTATAGTTCATGTTTGCATTCTTTTTTTTTCCCCTTGGTAATCAGAGGAGAGAGAAATATGATTAAAAACTAAAAGAAATCCCCCCCAAAACCCTGTGAAAGCTGAGATTCTCATGGGTCCAGGAACTAGGCATGTGTCTGTGGACTTGAGGGGAAAAATCCAAATGCCCTCAGGCACAGAGTAAAAGAAAGGGTTGGCAATTCTATTTTATGATTAATGTTTTTACGAAATTTACAGGAAGTCGAAGATACCAAAGATACTTGAAAAAGTATTCTTTAAAGGTATTTTGTACAAGTTCTCCCCTCCACATCTGAAAACAATGATTTGACACCTGCTCAGGTGTGTGCACAGCCCTGAGATGGGGTGATAAATGAGCGCTGAGGTCACATGTGCAAAACTGCATTAAAGTTAAAATCCCCTCACTGACAGAGCTGGCTCTTTTCTACTTTCTGCAAGGAAAACCAACCCCATCTCTCCAAACCAACAGTGGAACTTTGAGATTTTCTGCCCAGATGCTGGATTACTGTTCAGCAGTATGACAACCACTTTTACCAAGATCTTTTTTGCATTTTCAATGAAAATAATACTCTGCATTTGCAAAAGCTTTGTGAGCAAATATCTGTTTCACTTTATAACGTGCTCAAAGTTATTTCTCTTGTTCAGAAAGAAAACACAGCAACTTTTCCAATTAAACTGGAAGAGAAAAGGAACATACCAGATCCGAAAATGACCTGTATTGAAGGCACAGATGCTTTTCCAGCAGCACCTCTTCTGGCAGCCTCAGCCCAGCAAAGGAGCAACTTTCCCTGGCTGCTGCTCTCTGAGGCAGCAACATTTGGTCCCCTCTGGCACAGAGAACCCTGCCAGTGCCCATGGTGTGCCAGAGAGCTCCGGGCACCCAGGCAGTGGGCTCATAAGGGACATACCCTGACGCCTCTGTGTCCCTGTACATGCAGGACCCAATACGCACACACACCTTGCAAACATGTGCAGAGCACACAAAACTCCCTAGCCATGGCTGAGGAACTGTCAGGAGAACTCTAGCAAAAGCTGCTTCTTGACAGTGAGTCATTTATATTTTAGCTTCGTTCCATTATCCTAACGAATCCTTCATCAGCAGATGCAATATTAACAGCAGAAAATCAGCTCATTACATCCGGGGGGATTTCATCAGGATGACAATCATATATGCAGCTACCCGAGCCTGGAGAGGACACAGCTCCTGTTATTTAGTTATCCAGGTTTCATCTTAGAGGCTTTTCCTTTTTTTTTTACCTTTTTTGGGGACAGAGGTTGGTAGAAGGGGAGGGTGTCCCAAACAACCACCAGACCCCAGAGCTTTTAGGATGCTGGTCCACAGACAGATCCACTCAGCTGAGAAATGCTCCAACCCATTCACAGGAGCAGCAGACAGCTGAAAGGATAAAAACCCTCACACAAAATCTGCACCCTCTGTAGGTCCAAGGGCATTTCTCTGCGAAGTTCTGGCTCAAGGAAGGGGTTTGCATCCTATACAGCTCCTGCCTTGTGTCCAGGAACATCTGAAGTGGCTGCTCTGGTTCTGCCCCTGGCAGGACTCCCCCCTCCATGCTCCAAAGGGTCTCTCTCTGCCGTGTCCCCACAGTGATAAGACACACTTAGAGAGTCTGGATTTTGTGCTGAAATTCCCAGGCAACAAGCAGAAGAATCAGTCTAGATGAGTTGAAGGTGAGGAGAATGGAGTAACAGGGAGAGTTAAAGGATGAATTCGGAAGACTGTGAGGCTACTTTCTCTCCTGACTTACCTAGGGAGCATTAAAAGGCTGAGGCAGCCAGAGCAGATTGTCAGCCTTTAGATTCTGCACCAGAATATATGTGAAATAATCCACAGATCATCTTGTGCAACATCAGGGTGAAAACTTTGAGTCTTTGTTCTTCCCCCATATGCTTGATTTAAAATGAGGGAAATGGGCACACACATTTCAGGGATACTTCTGTTTTTCACAGTCATTCCAGGCACTACAGGCTGAGAGTTCCTGCCAGCAAAAAGGCTGCCTGGGTGCCCTCCACTCACATCAGAGCAGCCAGATGAGGGGCTGAGGGAGCTCCTTATGTCTGTGTGCTGCACCAGACGCACCAGCAGCTCCCCAGCATGGGGCATGGAACCCTCACAGGGCTGCCAAAAAACCAGCAACACTGCAAAGCTTGTTCCTCACTGCCTGCACAGCTGAGGTCTGGCTACTACGGCCCAAAAATTACCTTCCTGCTCTGCCTCCTCTGTTAAGGGTCTTCCTCAACAACAGCAGCCCAAGAAGTCCTCGGCAGCCTCAGTCTTTAGAGCCACTGCCTGCAGCTTCAGACCTCCTCTCTGCATACTAAGGAGCTTTAGTGCCCACCCTAAGATTCCATGGAGGAACAAATATCTCCTGCCAAGTTCTCACTCGCATATGGTAGGGGCCTTTACCACCATATGCAACAAAGCCTGGTGATTTCAGCTGGAGATCAACCTTGCTTTCAGGACTTCCTCTACATCAGGGGGCTGAAGCTGGAGAGACCAGTATGGAACTCAACACAGATCACTCATGGCAGATCCTGGCTTCTGGACAAGCTTCTCTGCTCTCAGCCTCAACCACCCAACACAGTTAAAGGAAGATCCTCCAGCTCAGAGGGGGCTGGGGTGGGCATTTCACATTTTCCCAACAGGGCTGGATTTCTGCACAGCAAGGAATATGTTCCTGGGATGTCAACTCCAATCTCTACTGCACTCTGACAGATTTAAGCTCCAGTTTGTCCGACAACATCCCAAAGTGTAAGAAACTGGGGGCAGACTCTCTAATCAGGCTGTAGGACAAAGGCCTGGTCTGACCCTGTCACTTCCACTTACTCTTGCTGTCCATCTTGCTCCCCCCACCCTCTCGGCAGCCTCCCGGCCCACCCTGGGCTGCCCTCCCTTCCCTAACACAGCTGGGCTAATCCTGCTCCTCCCGTGTCCAGCACAAATCCTCTCCAGAGTAAACCAATCCTGGGAATTTTTATTAGATTATCAGCCTGCCAGCTCAGTGCTGGCTGGACTAATCCTAATCAGGACTGATTTCTATTAGCTAGCTTCAGGGAGGAGCTGTGCTATCCCAGAACCCCAGGCCCACAGTGGGGCAGCCTGAGGCCTTTTTGCCCATTCTATAGAAATTTTCCTTTTAAAAAGGAACAATTTTAGCCCAAGATAATCAGGAAATGCAAAGTTTGTGTGTGGGCTGTGTGGGACAAACTGTTCCCATCTCATCACTGAGCTGCAAGAGAAGCCAATAGGGTCCAGGCTCCACAGCCCCTCGGGCCCCAGCTCCTGGTTGGTGTGGCCAGTTAGTGCCCCATGAAAAGATGCATTGTGGCAGGGGACATGAGCCTGCTAGGTTGCAGGCTGAAATGACGGGCTCATTTCAGACAACAGGACAAGCAGCCACAGCTTGAGTGACCAGGACAGAGTTCACAGCGCTGGCTGAGTCAGTGAGGTCTCCATGCCCCATTACCCACGCCCAAAGCAATCTACTCTCACCTCCTTCCCCATTCTATTAAAGTAAACTGTCGCTCAGGTATTTCCCTCCTAACCCAATCCCTGGCCCTGGAACTGACTTGACTGAAAACGTTTGCTCTTTACTGAGGCTGGTGAAAGTTTTGCTGCCGACTTAACAGGATTTGAGACGAGCCACGAGGGCAACTTGGGCAGGAGCTCACGAGAAGGGTGTTGAGAGGAGAGGGCCGTGTCCCTGCCTCTGTCCCTTTGTCCCACCCACCCGCTCTGTGCTAAAAGCACAACTATTCCCAGCAGCCCCCAGGGGACTCCACCGCACTTCTGAGCTCAGCCAGCTGCGATGCAGCCACTCCGCGGCCGCACAGAGACATCACACAGGGAGCACTCAGGAAAGCCTCTTTTCCCAAAAGTGACCGTGGATCTTGAAACCTTCCAGAGAAGAGGGGTCATTTAGACCCAATTGCTGTTAAGCCTTTTTAAACTTGTCTACTCACCCTCTCACAATCACACCATCTTTACGCTGCCTGCCAGAGGAGGAACTGCCTGTGGGACTGACAGCTGCATTTCCCAGGGACCATGGACGGTTCTCTCTGACATGGTGCTCAAGTGAAGAGGTTGTCCTCCCTCCTAGAGGGACAGCATTGCACCAGACAGGGCTTCAAAAAAGCTGAAAGGTGTCCCAGGCAAAGGCCAAGAGAAAATGTGGTTTAAATCCTTCCAGGAAATACCAAAATGGGAGCTGAGAGGCAGAGCCCTGCCTGGAGCTCAGGGGACTGCTCCTATGCAGCCAGCTTTGCAGGGGGAAAGCAACCACACAACACCAACAAGGGAAACCTCTTCTAAAGGAGCAGGTCCATAGTCAGTGCCTCCAGACACTCCATGCTGCATCAGCTCAGAACCTTGTTCTGTGCTCATGCAAATCAGTGTAAATCACGAGTAACTGTCCAGAACATCAGGGTGTAACTCAGCAGAGATCAAGCCCTCTTTCTCCTTTCTGACCAGGCTTAGAGCACTAGTTGTACTCTCATAGGTGGCAAGGTTTCCTAAGAGAGTTAACCAGATCCGGCTGGAATCAGAGCCTGCAGCAGGCTTCCTCATGTCAGAGAGAGAAATGGGGGACTTGGCCCAAACCCCCCAGAAACCACATCAAAAAGAAATGTGGGCGAAAGCCAAGAACAGATGATCCAACTGTGAAAGGGCTTTGTATGCGTGTTTGTCTGTGTGCATGCGTGCAAGCTGAGGAGAAAGGAAAAATCAAATGAAAGAGAGAAAGGAAAGAGGAGGAGTAAGAATGAACACAAAGATGGAAAGAAAAGGTGTGGAGGCACGAGATCAAGAAGGGACCAAAGCTGTCACAATGTGTGTGGCCTGCATGCAGGCACGCGATGAACAACAAAACATGGCAATGATATATAATAGATGTCATGTGTTAACGATAAACGCAGATCAGGAGAAATACTGGGTCTGTCTTGAGCACCTCCCAACCCAGATCTCAGACAGCTGCACAACCATGGGGCCAGGTTTGTTTCAGTAAGGCAGCACAACTCCTTCAACCTTGACAGAGCCATGGCAATGGGCATCCTTTGGAAAACCTTGTACACTCCTTGTTCTGCTGCAAACCCAGGTGCTGCTCTGCTCATGTGCATGGAGTGCTTCCACAGAGGCAAAGAGAAGGCAGCAGATTTCCTTGGGGAAGTTGGTGTAAGAGCTGTGGCTGGGGACCAGGGGACTTGACTCCCAATTCTGTGATTTAACTACCAAATTGATGTTCAGCCTATTTGGAAGGAAAGCAGTGATAGCATTACACAGTGCAGGCAGGGTGGGGTTGTGATCCCGGGCTCCTCACTCAGCACTGCCTTCCCCAAACCCATCAACAGTGCACTGAGGGAAGATTTCTGTGACTCAGCTTTGTCCTCACTGCAGGAGGTCCCCATGATAAAGGGGTCTGCAGTAGATAAATCAGATGTATATCATGTATCTCTGCTGTGGGAGAGCAGCATCTCACCCAAACCAGCTCACAACCAGCCCTACTCCCCCTCTGAGGGATGAGCACTGACAAACATCCTCTCACAGCCCAGTGGGACACTGGGAGGACTGCAAAAATCCAAGGGTGAATATGTTCCTCAAATGTCAGCCTGTCCTCTTGCAGCTGGATTAGAGATGCAGGCTGGGACAAAACCTGATCTGGGAGTGTTTCCCATTCCAGCTGTGAGTTCCCTGCCAGTTCCATGGTGCAGAAGGAATATTTTGCAGAATTCACCTCCATACTGTGCCTAATGACCCCATGAGACACCTCTCCTATCTCACCTTACTGCTGGGCCTCCCACTCATGTAACCTTGCAAGGAAACTCCAGATAAGGGAGACGAGATTCAGGAAACAGCCAAACTCAAACCTCTTGTTGAAATCTGTAGTCTGAAGGATGGAGAAAGAATAGTGAGGCCTTTATATCCAAAGGCTTGTACTATAGTCCAGACGTTGCCCAAAAATGCTTGAGTACCATGGGTGGAGGTGAAAGAGAAGATAACCCATCCAGCAAACTGGGGACAAAAGAAGAAAAGGGATAATGCAAGAGATACAACCTGGCGGACAGTGGGGACACCAGAAGAGAAAATGGAATAAACCCAAGCTGCTTCTGTGCTTCACAAGAACTCCGGTCTCGAGCAAGGACACTAACATGCACCTGGCCTCAACCATCTGGAGCAGCCGTGATCGGGTATGGAATGTGTCCAGCTCCATGTTTCCTGAAAGCTGGGCCACGCCCAAATGCACTAAAGGAAAGTTTAGACTTTCCTCTCCGCACTGCCTCTTTCTCTCTCTTACTTTCTTTTTCTTTTTCTTTTTCTTTTTCTTTTTCTTTTTCTTTTTCTTTTTCTTTTTCTTTTTCTTTTTCTTTTTCTTTTTCTTTTTCTCTTTCTTTCTTTCTTTCTTTCTTTCTTTCTTTCTTTCTTTCTTTCTTTCTTTCTTTCTTTCTTTCTTTCTCTCTTTCTCTCTTTCTCTCTTTCTCTCTTTCTCTCTTTCTCTCTTTCTTTCTTTCTTTCTTTCTTTCTTTCTCTTTCTGTTTTTCTGTCTTTTTCTTTCTTTCTTTCCAATTTATCAGTAGATTGTGAGGAGCCGAGTGGCGCTCGCCTCACCCTGCTAAATAAAGCTTTGGTATTTCTGATAAAGCCATCAAATTCCTTATCACGCTGACACAAAGAGCATTTAAAGAGACACACACACTCTCCAGCACCCTCCACTTCCCAGTCCCTGGCGCCTCAGAGTAACCTTTCTGAGCTAAAATGAAACAGAGTGTGTGTGGAGGGAGGTAAGTGTTTGGAGCCCTGCGTTTCCCAAGCCTTGAGCCCATTGAGCCCGTTGTGAGGGGACCTGGCCTGTTTAACCTTTAAAGAGGGAGGCTGGGTTCTGTCAGGCTGTCCTGAATACTGGGACAGATTCAATAGCTCTGTTTAAATAATGCAGGCTGAGATGTGGCATCAATAGAAATGCCCTGCAACAACAAGAATATCGATAGCCGGAAAATCCTATGAGGAGTACAGCAAACCCAAGTGTCTGTAGGTGCTTTAAAACTACGAGAAGAGGAAGAGAATCAGCGATTTTTGGCTGTCATGAGGACACAACTGGGGCTGCCATTGCCACTTGGATGTGTTTTTCCTCATGATGGCCTAGACAGGGTGTGAAGGGATATGGCTGTGCCACAGCCTGGACTTTGGCACTGCATTTTCCCTGCTACACCAGCCTGAAACCTGCCCCCTTCCCCCAGTGATGTGACAGCGGTGCAGGCAGCCACTGGGAACCCCTGTTTCCCTCCCCGCAAACACCGCCCAGAGACATCCTCTCTCCTCTGCCACAGCACAAGCTGTTGTTTAACCTTCAAATTTATTATTTTTAATTATTTTGATTTATAAAAGCATGCAGCAGTTAAAACCACATTAAATAAACTCAGCGTTACGGCGCTTAACAAACACACATAACTTTGGACTTCTGAGGACTCCATAAAATAATCATCCGCCTGGAAGTTGCTGCAGCTGCCCGCTCGCGCCTGCCCCAGCGCGCTCCCGCCTGACCGGGCTCCCTACCACCACACACCCACGGCCATGCATCTCCTCACCGCTCCGGCCCAGCCAGTGCTGGCTGGGCCGGCCAAACAGGATCCGTGCTGGCATGGCTCCACCGCCGCACGCAATCCCACTCTGTGCCCAGCCTTGGCCTGCTGGCATCCCTCCTCACTGCCTTCACCCCACTCTGCTTCCCCCTCCACAGTTTCCATGCATCTCGCCTTTCCAGCTTGGCTTTCTGCCCTTCTCCAAAATGATATTTCAGTCTCTGACCTTCCCTTCCCCAAAGGTGTTTCGTTCCATCTTACATACTGCTGAGATTTCAAAAGAAGAGCTCATAATGTTTTGATACCATGAAAATCAAACAGCATTAGGCGCTGCCTGCCTTAGCAGGTCTTTTGTTCGACTTCAAATCCAGCTCTGAACACCAGTTCCTCTCCTTGCTAAGCACACAAATAAGCCTGGGAGAGATGAAGAAGAAACAAGGAGAGGAAGGAGAAAAAGAATGAATAAGGAAGTGAGAACACCTGTCTGGTAAACTCCACCCAGGATCCCATTGGGAAAGGCTGTTTTAGGACCTAATCCAGCATTAATGAGATCTCTGCTTCCATTGCCTCTGCATAAAACCTCTGCCATCAGCTGAATACTGGAGGTGTGGGCTCTGTCTTGCAGCCCCTCTCCCCACCCATCCATGGATCACAGAGACATGAAGAGCACACAGTGTGCTCCTCCCATCCGTCCCTAGGTTCCACAGGCAATAAAACATGCCAATGCTTTTAAATCCCAATCACTGGCTGCTTCTCAGAATGGCAGGACCATCCCAAGAAACTCAGTGGGTGGGCCTGAGACACAGGCAGAAAAGTCCAGGGAAGAGACTCCTGCTCCTCTGTTTCACTGGCATCTGCAGTGAAACATCAGTGATTTATACAGGAAGTAGGTGAAGAGCAATTATAATTGATTGGGAATCATTTCCTGATAGTGTCTGGATACAACTGATGGTGCCGTCCGACTGCTAAAGGACAGCAGGTGCCGAAGAGACAATTTGTAGTTCTTGTCCACTGAGCAGCATGTGCCACAAACCACCAAACCATCTTCTACTACAAACTCCTGCTTGAAGAGATGCGGTTCTCCCCAAACCAATCCTGTCCTCAGAGATGAGCCTCTGATCCCTTGGTGGCCATAGTCTTACACTGAACCTTTCTCTGCTTTGGTACAGCATGAGCCTGAGAGAATCTGCCTCCCATGAGAGCCACAAGGGAAAAATTTCCGTGTGCAGTTCAACTGCTAACGCACATCCTACACTTCCCTTCTTTTCTCTAGATCCTAATACATATATAGTACAGTGACATTTCACATCTCTACAACAACTCACGCCTAAGCCCATGCTACCTCACAGATGATATTCCTGAGTGCCTATCCTTCCTCATAAGGAAGAGCAGAACAAAATTCATAAACAAATCCTTTTGTTAAAAGTCACAAGCAAGTATCCCAAATCCCTGCTTCAAGTAGAATTTTACACTCCCAACAGAAACTACAGAAGCTTCGTGAACCTCTCCAGGAAATTCACCAGCAGACATGAAAGGCTTTTGGGGGCTGCAGTGATGGTAGAGATTTACAAATGGGGAAACTTAGTCATTAAAAATTAACATGCCCTGTCCTTATCAGAGCCAACGAGGAGCTCACTCCCATACACCTCCTGCTCCAACCACCAACTCATCCTGCCTTGCACTGGAGTAATGGGGACAGCAACCCTCTCCCACAATTTGTGTTCAGGAAAAGAACTTTTAGGTTGGATGGGGTTAGGATTTTGTTGTTTTTCTCCCTGTTTGTATTGAGCTACAGGGACGATGGAGAGGACTGGATGTGGGGCAGACAGGGAGGACACTGTGCCAACCTCCTTGCCTGCAGTTGTATTTTGTTCCCCTGGGAAGGCTCCTGAGTGAGCTACGAATGCTGGCAACTGAGACAAGGGACCCAGACATGCTAAATATAAAGGCTGCAGGACTGAAGAGGGTTTTGGGTTGTTGTTCATGGGGAGGGGTGGAGGTAAAGGAAGGGGCTGGGTCACAAATTGCCTGCAGTCACACTAGCCTGTCAATAAATTTTGCATCCACTTTTTCTGAAAGGGATTCATTCCCAAATATGGGGCTGGCAGCTTTCTGGGTTATTTCGAGTGTGTGTGATAAAGTTTCCTGGATACTGATGGCTTCCTAGGATCAGGATTCTGAAAAAAGCCCAGCAACATGCCTTGATGTGTGGGGTAAAGAGAGGAATCATGGCTAATTACAGGCCTTTCTGCAAAATGAGGCAGTACAGGGGCGTGAAACACCGTCCCTTCATCTAGGACAGAGCTCTCTGGAGCCAGGAGCTGAATCTTCTTACTAGAGTTCCACAAAGATTTTATCATGTGCCAAAAGCTTTCCTGCAGAGATTCCAAGCACAGAGGAAAGGCAACCTCACACCCTCCTTTATGGCTGCTCAATTATGCCTGACCCCTTGTGCACCAGGTGATTTCTGAGGATGAGACAGCCTGAGGCAGTTGGGCTAAAATATCAGAGGCAGGCAAAGGGAAATCAAGGCTGAACATTTCATCTCTTGATGACTTGTTTAAGGTCAAATGGGTTATGGCAAAGCCAAGAAAAGAAGCTGGGTCCCCAAACCAGCGCTCACATGCTCTGGGTTGCACTGCCTTCCCCACCTTATGGCAGTGATTTCAGAGGCCCAGAGAGACCTGCTCCTCACACTTTGATAAGGCAAATTATCTCTCATCTATTCCCAGCTGATTTCCTTAAACCTACCCCAGCAGCCCCCACACTCCATTACTGACAGCTCTGGAGTACTTGTCTAACCAGAGCCTCTGCTTTGTCCTTACTCTCAGCTTCAAGACCAAGTTGTGTTTTGGCACATGAGGAAACTCCCCTAGGAAAACACGGCCTCAGAGAGATCTGTTCATGCCAGGCTGTACCAAGGTGAGCACCACGCTCTGCCCAAAAGGCAGATGGGCTTTCTGAACCAAATTCCCTGTTCTCTAATGCACAAAAATGGAAAATCCTGAAAACTGACCCCAGCAGATGCCCTCAGGGGGTCCTTCTGATTTGGATGAGCTCTTAAAAGTAGAATAAAGCACAGCATGACATAGGTCATGTGCCATGATTGCAAATGTGCCTGGCTCTCTCCACCTTCTCCCTGACCCAGGAAGCATTCCTGTGGGGAGCTAGAGCTGTGCCACACAAACCACTGCTCAGGAATGGCAGGGAGCCCTCCATGGGCTCCTCTCCAAGCGTCCTGGGGCCAGAGGACACTTTCTGCTGTGCCTTGATGAGGGCGTCAGCTCCGGTCATCCTCAGCACTGGGCAGGGAATCCCAAGATTGTGTTTCTCTGCAATGCTCAGCTGAGACTCCTGAGATCAGCTGTGAAGATAAGGGGATTGGGAACCTGCAAAACCAAAGCTGCTGCCGCACCTGCTGGTTTGGAGCAACTTGTCTTTAGGGACACCTTAGTGAAATGAGCTTGGTGAGATCTTGGCGCACATCATCAGACCGGCTGGAAAGGATAGGCCTGGGCTCAAGGGAGGACTGGAGTCTTCTATGTGAGCAGGTGGACAAGGGCACTCACCAGTGCCATGGAAACTTGCAAAGGAGAAGCCAGTCCCCCAATCCATATCTGCATCAGTTTCAAGCAAATACACTTTACCTGGAATTTGCAACAGGCAAGTAGTATTCTCAGAGTCCCACAGCAGCACAGCTAACAAGCAGCAACTTGCTGATCTGCCATAACATGATCATTTACATTCATGTGAATGTACCCTTGGAACCATTGCAGTGTTAACCTCAGTGTCCTAGCCAAAATCCATCTCAAGCCACTGCATGCTGCCTACAGAAATTCTCCAGTCAGTTTCCAAAGTAGAGGGTCAAGTTCCTTTGGCATCCCTGGGCTGCTGCCAAATGTACCAAAAGCTAGTGTAGGGGGTAGAAATCCAGGAGTGAAAGAGGGGACTCTCCTATTGACCATGTACACCACCACAGACTTGAACTGGGGAAAATTTTATCCCTGCCTCGAATCAGAAGAGACCATAGAAAGAGAAAAGGAGAAGGTCACAGCTGTGGAACAAACACATCCCAGCCCTCTGGCACCTCCGTCACCTAAGCTGGGAGTAACGGAAGCAGGACCTGAGCATAAGAATCTCCCTCTCTTGTGACCAGGGTGTTCCCCCAGGCACATGGTCACCCTCCCATTGCCACTGCTTGCTTCAGGCACGCAGGCCAGCCACTGCACACAGATCCTGCAGCCCTGCCATCTGAGAGGCCTGATACTAACACAGCCTGAGAAGAAGCAGCCATCAGGACAGCCAAGGTGCTAGGAGGAAAGGGAGATGACAAGGAGGGCCCTCTAAGAACCCAGCTCTGTGGCTGGACAGAGTAGACAGGGGAAGATGTCCTGGAAGTGCATTTGTGGCTACCTAGCTTCCTTGTGGCCTCAAGAACAAAGCTATAGAGAGAATGGTGCACTGCTCTACAAGCTGCTCTGAGAACTAGCATTTATTTATTTTTATTATTATTTTTGCTTTGAGCACCAGCTAGTTCTGGACCACAAGGGGTTAACCACAAAAGCTGCTTTCTCTGCCTTCACTCTACCTCAATTTCCACTGCTCCCATCACCTTCCTCCCCCACCCCCTGATCTTATGAAAAAAACCCATCAAAATAACTATTTTATGTCTCCAAATATGCAGATCATTTTCTTTAATGAAAGATGCTTGACGTCTCCGATCCAATTAATATGCAAATGCAGGCGAGGATTTATTTGTGACATTCTGTCTGGGTGAGAGAAAACAAAAAAGGCCTGTTAACCAAAACACTAATTGCTGTGACTGATTGTCACATATCATCATTTTCATAGGATCTCCTCCATCCCTGGCTTGCAGGGAGCTGTGAACCAGGACTCAGAAACTAGCAGACACCAAGGAGAAACAGGGCAACCAGCTACCTGCCTGGCACGCTCGGATGAGCTGAGGCCTCCTTCCTGCTGTATGTCAAGCCCCTCCAGCTTGGATCCCTCCCTAGCCCAACCAGCAGAAATACTCGGAAGCAGATTTTTCATGACCCCTTTTGTGCTTTCTGGGCAAGATATTCTGTTATCCTCCAAAAGCCTTAGGAGTGTCGGTCTTCACTTGTTCTCTTTGCACTATTACAAACGGTGCTTAGGAAGCATCACACTACCTTGAAGTTTCAAGAAGTGCCCATATAAGATGTACTGTACTGGGATCTCGTCATCACCGCCCAGCTCAGCATTCCTAGATCACATTCTCCACTTCGATAACTCCACTTCTAACTTAGCAGTTCAGCCAGGAAGTGGTTTTGGTCCAAAGACACTGAACCAAAACACCATATGAGACTGGGAAAGAGCACACCTAAACTTTCCCATGTGCCCTTGGATACTGAACTGGACAAATGACCCATCTCAGTCTCAGCCAAATGAAGTGAATGACTGTTTAGAGTGTGCACCATCTCTTTGTCCACCCAAGCATAAGCCACAGAGGACAGTGAGAGGGAGAGGGTGGAAAAGGGCACAGCAAGTCACCAAGGCTGTATCTACACTGCCGTTCTCTTGAGTACCTCTGATTGAGCAGCTCTGGCAGCAAAACCTTCCAGAGAAACTGAATGGAGCCCTGGGCAACTAGCCTGTACCAGAGTCTGTGCTGTTCACACTGTGGCCAGCTGGTTTAAAGGCTCTGCTGAGCACACCCATGTGAGCTGCGAGACCTTAGACTCGGTCAAAGCCCACAGCAGAGGCAGGAGGCTGCCAAGCTGTGCTGCTCACCTGACACTGTATATGCTGTGCTGTCCCTGGGGGAAAACATGCACCTCCCTCCACCCTGCACCCTTTGGTGAGCAAAAGACCCAAAGACTACTACATTTTAGAAGCTAAGATGCTTAAGGACACAAGAGAGGACATATCCCAAAGGCAGAAGGGTTAAAAGCAGAGGTTCCCAGCTGCTGGTGTTTTCTCTTGAATACCACCTGATAGAAAGGCTCCTCCTCATTCCCTCAGCTCCCCACCTGTTCTCAAAGCAACTGAGAAGACACAAATTTGCAAAACTGCCCAGCACTAGGGTCAATTCTGCTGGCACTGAAGTGTTCAGTCAAACTTCTAGGATTTCAAGGAGATCAGGTTTAGGCAAACACAAAGCACATACAAATCCTACCAAGAGTATTTTCCTGCCATTACCTCCCACGTAAGCAATCGCTGGAATTGCCACGGGGAGATTCTGTGATTATGTACAGAAAGGGCATCAATCAGGCCAACTCTCTATTCAGCTGCCTCTCATCCACTGGAAAAAGTCTGGGAACGTTTGATCTAGAAGTAAAGAGCACAGATTGAGAGGTGGGTGCTCAAGCACCGCTCCCTGCTCTGCCAAAGGCTCATGAACACCTGAAAATTATTCACATAACTTTTCCTGTGACTTGATTTCCCCTTTGCTTGAAAAGGGCAATTAATGCTCCTTCACTTTGCATAAAGTCTGAACTTTTGCTGATCATTACAAGAGGATTAAGGGCACTAGACCTGAATTAAATGCCATCATGGCTGTCAGGGTGTTTGCTCATGTTCCACTATAACACTTTCCAACACAGGATCCTTAAATTTTTTCTAAACCTTCAGCAACCAACCTTCTAAACCAACTCAGCACATCAGCCTACACAGTCATGAGCAGGGGGTGGGAGAAAGCTGAAGGGGCTGGGTAGTAACAGAAGCACATCTCAGCCCCACAATCCAGACTAACTGCCAAACTCCCTACAAAAAAGAAGCAAAAGTTCTCACCACCACCTGTAGCTGAGTGAGCAGTGGGTAGGAGCATTTTATTTAACTTTTAGGGTGTTAGGACAGGTCAGCACTAAGAAAGACAGAAGTGAAATCTATGTCTTAATGAAGTCACCAGTTGTGGCATATAGCTCATCAGAGACACACTTTGCATGGGTAACGTAGGTTGTATCTTTAATGCAAATCTGAGAGGTTCTCCAGGGTTTAGCTTGACCAGCTAATACATATCAAATAAATTTTAACCTTTTTTACACAAGACTTTTCACAAGAGGTAGCAGAAAACTGTTCTACACAAATCCTTTTCTTTCCTCTTTGCAAGGAGAAGACCCAGGAGATGAACTCCACAGAGACCAGAGAAACAATTTCTGTTTTACAGCATACATACTTTGACATCTGGTTTAAAACCAACCCAGATCAAAAGGGACTGTAAGTTACTACTCTGATGGCTGCCCAGTGGTCTGTACAAAACACAGTCACACACCACATCTGTATCCGCATCCACCCCCTTTAAACAGGTCAGAGCAGCTGTGTAAGGCGTGTGAAGTATAATCTCAGAGAAAATACAAATCTCTGATGGTACTGATAAAAATTTCCCAGCACAGGCAAGAATATGAAATGGACAGAGACAGGTATTCAGGCCTGAAGCAGGAAAACCTACAGATGCAGATGAAGTGTAACATGCTTCCTGCATGTCCAGATTCCTTGTTGGAGCAGAACTGGGGACATCACCCTCAAAAGTGCTTGTCTCCCTAAATGCAATTCAATGACACATTTCCTGATAAAGCCAACTTCCAGGGGATCTGGCTCACAGACAGTCAAGACAACAAAGTCAGCTCTGGGCTGTGCACCCTTGCAATGCAGGGACGCACAAAAACCAACTCATCAGCACGCTCAGCCTTTCAGCAGTTCTGGATTGCTCCCAAATGGGATGTCTGCTGCACCCCGCCACCCAGCTCTGGGATAAGGCAGCACTCAACTGGAAGAGGAAAGGGCCCTTGAAGAGATGCCTGAGGGATTTGGTGGGCTGGGAACCCGGAAACTGTCTGGGATGTGGGTGGAGAGATCAGTGCGAAATAGCAGAGCTGTGACACATATACTTTCCATTCATCAAAGTCCAGAGAGAGAAAAAAAGTCTTTTTTTTCCCTGCACACAGGGGGGAACTGAGGCAGTGAGACCACCTGGGGACTCCACTCTAGAAGCCACACCAGGTCCAGCCCCTCAGTACCGCAGTTTGACACCCAACACATCCTTCCTAACAACTTTACTCCAAGAGTGTTATTTCAACTACACAGGCAGGGAACTGAGGCACAAATTGGATAAGAGATTTGTTTTATATCAACACAAAACTTGGCATAGAAGAGAGCTGAGACAAATCTTAGATCTCCTGAGCCCAAAGATAACGCCTTAACAGCCTCCATTCATCAGAAAAGATTCCCAGTTCTGTGATTCTACTAGTTCATTATCCCACTCCAAGAGTTTAAGGAAGATCTCAGCTCTGGCTTCTCTAATCACTAAAAGGAATGATTAGACTAGTTTCAGACCTGTTCTGAAAGCTGTCAGTGATCTGATCCTGTTATGGGTAGGAGGCTCATGGAAATATTGGATAAATGCCACAGAGATTCTCCAGCCACAGATCCACAATGTGGACAGGGTTCCTGTGATTTTACTTGCAGATGGAAGAAGAAGAATAGGTGAAGGGGACCAAGTCCCTTTTCGTCAAGAGGCATACATGCTGAATACAAGAGGAATACAGGAAGAGGGACACAAATGCCCTTGGCCAGTAAATGTAGAAGAGGAGCAGGAAAGCCTGTCACAGCAGTTCTCCCCAGGTGCCCACCTCTGTTTTAGCTCCTTCGGGCTGACAGCCTCCCTTTCCATACCATCTAAATGCCTGACAACCTTAGCAAACCCACTCTCACAAGGCATGGTGCTCTCCCCAGCATAGGAAAGTGAAGGACAGAGAGGTAATGTCTTTGGCTTCAGAGCCCAGGGAGCATTTGTGCATCTGCCACTCAAGCTCATGACAGATGTGATCACAGACAAAAAAGAAACTGTCGGGACGAGGGGCCTCCTTCTTGTGCCATGGAAGGGGTCAATCAGTCTGGGGACTTCCAAAGGGCATCATTCTGTGACCACTGACACCCCTCATCCAGAACTAGGAGATTCCTGGAGCTCACCTCTATGGTCCTCATTGCCCCTGCTACCTGCGCAGCATTGTGGTGGGGGCAAGAGACACTGTGGCAGAGACACTGGAGAAGAGACAAGCAAGGGCTGGTAAACAACCCCCTCCCATTCCCAATCCCAGTACTTTGAAGATCCGTGTGTTTTGAATTTAATTTTGATTTTCTCGACTTCAGCAGATTAAAGTTGAAATAACCTACAAATTACTTAATGTGTTGTAAATCTTCTGAAATTAAGGCCTAATGGGTAACACATGTCGGCAGGCAGGAGACACAGAGGGGAAGCTGGGTTTCTCACCAGCTCAAGAAATGCTGTGAGGATCTGAGCCAAAGGAGAGGGGGCTGAGGCAGGGGATGTGGGGTGGCAGCCCTTCCCCACCAGCCTCCCAGTACCCACCTTACCTTTGGGTCAGAGCTAAGAAGCCTCATCCATGCCATCCATACTTCCTGGCAAGGGAGACAACCAGCAGAGGGGCTGTGCTGGGAGGCTGCTAAAGGAACTGGGTGGCAGGATGCTTGTGGGCCAGCAAGGGGCACAGACACCACAGAAAATCCACTTAAACACCTCATTTCCCACTTTTCCTCACTACTCAGCCCTTCTGTGTCACCTACCCAGCTCACAGAGCCTCGCTGCCAAACACCAATGCCCCTCCACACCAACACATGCCTGCAGGGACCTTGGGAACAGCTCCACTACCTTCCACCTGCGGGTCTCTGCAGAGGCAAGAGCTGTCCCTCTTCCTTAGGGCCTGTCCTCTCCATGCACCTGTCTCATTGGTCCCTGCACCGGGCAGCCTCAGCTCCTCTCCCACACAAGCCGCCAGCTCTCCCGCTGCTCCTGCCTGCTTGGGTTCCCCCTCCCCTCCCTCCTCTTCAGCAGATTTCTCTCAAGTGCGCTGCCATATGGTTCCAGTTAAGCCCCATATTTTTTCTTGTCGATTGAAAAGACACACTTTCCTCTGTGCCAGACAGTTTACAGATTGCTCCGCTGGCTCAATTTCTTATTGGATTTCTCAAAAAAACTGACATTTTAAATTAATTTACAGCCACAACAAAAAGAGTTCAGAATTTTAATGGTGTTGTAAGTAATTTTTAGGTAATCCGCTCCAGATTTTGATATTAACCTTTGAATCGAAGTTCAGGGAGCTACTATGTTACAGCACTTTAGCTGGCCTGGGTTTTGGGGAGGGGGCTGTGGGCTGCAGCGGGGTGGGGTGGGGGGGGCGGAATAATTTACTGCATGGCAGCATGTGAGCCGAGTGCATGGGAAAGCACATGGCAGCCTGTGCACAGGGGAGGCAGCCCGGGAGCATGTCAGAGTGGTGTGTATGCCGGTGACATGTGAGTGCAGATGTGCACAGGCATGTGCCTTTCCCAGAATGTGTGCCAAGGACAGTAAGCGCGTGTGAGAGCTGCTGGAGGACAGGGAGCAGCCGGGCCCACGGGCAGGCCGCGGGCACACACCTCCGCACGGGCGTCAACACGCGCAGGCAGGTGCGTGGGGAGCCCAACCTGCGGCTCAGTGCTCCGCAGCCGGGAGAATCTGCTCGGAGGAAGGCAGACGAAGGGAAGCGGGAGTGGAGGTGGGTTGGAGGCAGGTGCTGGCACCTCAGCACCAGCACAGAAAGCACAGCAGCACGTGCAGGTGTGCCCACAGCCAAGGCCCACCTCGGCAGCCAGGGCCTCCCACACCCCTGCGTACCTACACATCGCCCAGGTGCAGGTCACAGACCTGGCTCTGCCACCTCCTCATCTCCCAGGCCCACATCCAGCACAGCACCCCACAAGGGTGAGGAGCAGAGCCAGCTACCGCCATTCCCTGGCCGTGAACCTCTGCTCAGGGCAGGATGCGAGTGTGGTTCTCTGCTTCCCTTCTCACCCTATGAGGTATTCTCTCTCACTCGGGCCACCCTCAAAGTTTAAAGCCCGAAGGTAAGGGACACCTGCCAAGTGCAGCATGAAAGGGGCAGCAGCTTCAGGAGCTGTGCATGGAATAATGAGGTGTCTCTGAAGGAAAGCAACTCACTTGGGACTAGAAATAACAGCAGAAAAAAGCCACAGATACTGAAAATGCCCAGGGGAGGTGAGAGGGAAGAAGAGAAAAAAGCGAAAGGAATGAGAGAGGACAACTAAGAGTGACAGGAATGAAAGAAAGAAATTAGGTGGCAAACAACAGCAACAAAAGAAAGAAAAAGCAAATGAGAGAGCAGATGACTGAGAGAACAAATTGAGGAAGAAGGGAAGGAAATTAACAAATAATTAAGAACAAGTGAATGAGAGAACTGAGACAGAGTGACGAAGATGCAAAGCAACAAAGTGAAGGAGCCGGCATCCCTCCTCCCTGCCCCAGCCAACAGCTACCATGCTTGTAACCGGAGTGCCAACAATCAGGATTTGCGCAGAGTCTAGCATCTCCTCGCTTGCCTTCGTGAGCCCCCTCAGATCCCAGCTTCAGCAGCAGCCAAGGGATCTGGCCATCTATGGAGCAGCACACCCTGGCACCTTCTCCAGCCACGGGATGGGGCACATCCATCCTCAGCATCTCCCCAGCCACAGTGAATGTGCCAGGGTTAGCAAAACGCCTGGCATGTCCCTGGCCTGCTGCCACAGACCCTCACATTCCATTTCCCTTTATCATTTGCTCTGCCTGGAAATCCCTTTTCACTTTCCAGCTGCATACGGGTAGCAAAGCTCCTGTGCCACCCTGAGCTGTGTTACCACCATGCAATTGCCAAACCAACTGAGACAAAAGGGGAAGGGGGCTTCTGAGTACAGAGCTGCAGTCCTCGCCAACATTTTACTAAGCTCTGGCACAGAGCAAACGGTGGCTGGATATGGTGCCAGCTTACTACAAGAGCGGATTTTTAACATTCCTCTCCTCCAGGAGTCACTCAAGGCAGCCAGGGAGCCTCAAGTAGAGAGATGTGACGACAGCAGCTTGAGGTCTCCTCTCTTAGAAACCCTGCCATGGGACAGTAGTGACAGCAAGTACCATCTTCTGGAGCACAGGCCATCACTATCTACACAGGTGAGAGCAGTCCAGCCAAAACTGTCTGCTTGCACTGCCCAGTTATGGGTTCTGGGCTAAGTCTAGGACAGTGGCTCACAAGACTCATGAAGTGTTCAGGACATACAGGAAAAGCCATCAAATCATAAAAGCAGAGTCATAACAGTCCAAGAACACTGAGGTTCTCCAAAGGCCAGAAGAGATGGGATGGGAGGAGCAGAGGAGATGCTCCCTTTGCTTGCTCCATCCAGTGGCATCTGGACCCTGGCACCATGGTAGAAGGTCCGTCCTGCTTCCCTAACCATATGCTGTCATAAAGGTGTGACTTACAGCTTCCTTGCTAAGCATGGCTGTCTCTTTCCAGCTGTGCCACCTCCTCTGTTCATGCAAGAACCTGTGGGATTCATGCACCCTCCTGCAAACCCAGGAGTTTAAAAGAAGTGCCAAATCAGTTCCTGGTCCTACATCCTGCAAAACACTAACAGTAGTTGATGCTGCTGATCAGACCTGGCATGGAGCCACTTGCAAGGACAGTGTGCCAAGTTCTGATCCACCTGGCACAGTGCCACGGGCAGAGGATTCAGATGCCCCATGACAACATGGGGGGGGATTCAGATGCCCCCTGGCACTGTGCCAAACTGGGGGGAACTTTGGATGCCCCCTCTGGCCTGATGCCAGGTGCCAAGGGATTCTCCCTATGGCACTCTGCCAGTAGGAACAGGGACCCTGGAGCCTGGGTCCAAGCTCAGGGAAGTTCTGGGATGGAAGACTGGATGTCTTCTGTTCCTGTGCCAACTCTGCACAGTGAAGGCGTCTGCATTTCACTAACGTAGGAAGCAGGCTGATGAGTCTTGGTGACAAGACTCCCTGAGAGCTCCCTGCTCAGGGCTCCTCTGGAGCAGGGCTGCCCTGCCACTCAGAGCACCCCTTGGCAGGCTGCCTCACCAGTGATTGACTGGGGAAAGTTGCTATGACGACTCTGGTTTGAAAAAAAACTCGGTAGTTGCCAACTATTTGTGTTGTTGTTTTACAACTGTGGCCAGTGTCACATGAGCGGGAGCCAGCTGGGGGCCCGGGGACACAAAAGCAAATGGCTTTTTAATGGAGTGTCCTGCCAGCGCTTGAAGACTCAATAAAGAGGAGCTGGCAAGACCCCTTCATGTGGAAGGCCTTGTGCACAGGGCCAGGGCCTCTTTGTAGAGCCGCAGCCAGGGTGGGAAAGTTTGGAGAAATCAGAAGAAAAGCCTCCTCCTGCAGCTCTGGACTCACAGCACTGCCTCCCTGGGGAAGGATCTGTCCCCAGCTGGCCTGGATGCTTCAGGCACTTGTCTCACCCAGAGCTGGTGCTGCCCCATAGAGCGGGATGGCAGCATCTGGGGAGGATGCACGAAGGTGTGGGAGGAAACACAAGGAGTTTTCCTCTTTGGAGCAGGAGGAAGACAACTCAAAGAGCTGTAAGGGAAAAAACGGAGGAAGAGGTGCACATCCCCACACCTCCCAGGAGCTGTCTCTGCTGACAGCCAGACTCTGACTAGGGCTGTGCCAAATCCAGAAGATATACAGACCTCCAAAGCCAGCAGGTTTGAACTCAGAAGCAGATGCCCCTCTCAATTGGAAGAGCCTAGGAGCAGTTTCAGGGGTCAAGCTGGCAGCATGAAGAACCAGCAGCAAAGACCAAAGACATGTTCAGAAGCACAGGGCACCTGGGGGGCACAAAAAGTCCTGAACTTAAAAGTAAGAAGGAGAAGCCACGGGCATGGGGGCTCAAAGAATACTCTTCCCAACCCCATGCAATTCTCTCTGTCTTCGACTCCAGGGCCTTGTCATACAGAAGCTATAATTATATTACAGAGTTCCTGTGTAAGCCACTGAGCTTTATTAATTAATCCTGCTTGGTCTCACCCCAGCCAGAGCCTTGGCCTCATGCAGAGATGTGGAATTTTCCAGGAAAACTTGAAAATCATCATCAAGGGGAAGAAAATGTTTACACTCAGCCTTTTAAGCGTAAGACAGAGAAAGGGCTCATTTCTCTGATTCAGCTGTAAGGTGGGAAGAGGCAGTGAACACACAGTACAGATTTGGGGCATCCCTGACGAGAGCTGTCCAGAATTAGTATGGCATTTTCCCAGAGAACACCCTGAACATGGAAATTTGGTTAGGGGATTCCTAACTGCAGACTTTGATATGGATAAAAGGAGGCTTAAAAACACACCTAGCTTTTAAATCCCTCTGAGCTCTCAATTAAGCTTTCTCAGTCCAGACTTCAACCCTTCGAGCCAGCGGAACAGAGGCAAGGGGGGGGCCCATTAGCTTTTGGATAGTCTGAAACAAGCTGATTCCTCAAATGACATGGGAGCAGACATCAAACAAGGCAGAAGTCACCAGGCAGAGATGGAAGCAGCTGAAATGCAACCTCTCTAAAGGGGTTTTGCGTAGGGATATGAGACTGAATCCCTGGAGAACTTCATAGATTATAAAATAAAAAATGTTACCGAATGTCATGGCATATAATGGGGAACTAATGCCATCAGACTGACTCACCTTTCCCAACTCTCATCAGGCCACAACAGAGAGGAGGGAACAGTACTGCCTGCAGCCTGTGCATACCCTCTCACTCCTTTCCGAGGCATTTGTACTTGGAGAAGGTACCTGCCTGCCAAGAAGCTGGTCTTGGAGTACAGGCACAGACACTCCTCACCCTGGTATAAGCTACAGCTGCAAAACAAGAGGCTAGAATCTTGTTACAAGGGTCACATAGAAAAGTTTGGCTTCAAAAGGCAATTTTATTTTTTTCTGCAGTGGCCAGGATGAATAAAAAGTTCACCTGATGAAAGCATTTTACTTCAGAGCTCAGGGAATCACCCTCCTTCCTTCTTCACACTGGAAACTCCCTGTGCACCAAAGATTTAGCACCTCACCATCCTCTGCTCATGGAAGGGTTGTGCATATCCCTGTGCCTGTGACTGAATCCTTCAGAAATATATTCAAAGATGCCCACCTACACTTCTGCACATACAGCAGTGGCACTTGGGCATTATACCTGCACAGAGACACATTTTCCTGCCTGCTTCTGACTCCTATCAATCATGCTGAGGAAACTCTACAACTTAAGAAACAGCACCAAAGCAGCAAAACACGAAGAAACTCTCAAATGGAGATTTCCCTCCTTAGCACACTCTACACACCCACAGTGGCTGGAATCCTGAGCATGTCTAGTTCTGTCCCAGCTTAATCTCTTGCCCTAAATTAGCTAAACTCACTCCATCAAGGAGCCACTGGCTTCTACTTCCATCCCGAAAAAGTAAAGGTGAGTCAGTGATCAACAAAATAAATTAAAACAGAGAAAAAGGCAGTAATTGGTGAGCACCTGCCTGCAAGGAATGGGAAAAATATCCCCCTCAAAAAAAAAAAATCCTCTAGGAAAACAAAATGCACCAACATCTTTTTATTTTGTTTTTTTTCGGTAATTATACTAAAGATGAAAAACTCATAATAAACATCTCCCAGTCCCCACCTGCTAACAGTAATTATAATAGACTCAACAATAAATGGTAAAGCAGAGCAGTGCTGCATCTCGGGAATTCTCTAGGGTATGTGGATTAGCTCGGAAAGCCTGAATGATTAAAATACACTAATTAAAATTTTGTGTTCCTTGGTAACTCGTCTGCCTGGGCCCCTGGTGTTGGCAAAATGGGAATTAACGTGACAAAAGCAACACAGAGGGTTTTTGTTTTAAATAAAGAAGCGGGGGGAGATCTATATAAACAAGTTCTCTCTGCACACACACACACACAAATTCAGAGGGACACAAACTTAGCCAAAGGACTGAGGGCATGTTGCTGGTATTGAGGAGTAAAGCAGGAGTGAAAGCCTTCCTTCATTGCCTAGTTTGTCCCTAAACCATCAAGGATGAAAGCCTGGGAGAGAGGAAGGGAGAAGACAGAAAGCGCCTGGCTTAAGACAAACAGGGTCATGCGTGACCAGGAGCCCGGCTCTTTTAAAACAATTAGAAAAATAAACACATGGAGGGGTGGAGAGGCTCACACAGGGAAACCCCAGCACAGGACACTCTTCCGCTCCATCTCCCTCACACACATTCCTCCATGGTCTTGTCTGTCCTGCTCTTTACCAAAGAAAACAGGACTTTGGGATAACACACGAGAGCTTCTACCCCACTGCAGATACACAAAAGAAATTGAACACTTTTGGGTTGCCCTTAGCAACCTAATTGCATCAGTACATTGCACACAGGAGCCAAAGTAACTGAATTTTGATGAAAAGACGGCGGTAATTTACGGCATCACGAAATTAGTTGTCATAGCGACGGGTTAATTACATCTCAAATTAACAATGCAAGTGTGGTGAAATTAAATATAAATCATATTTTCTGCATAAATTATAGGGGTTGATTAGACCGGGGCTCAGGGAGAGGGAAAGGTTGAGCCGCCATGGGCCTACGCAGCTTTCTGAGCCGACAAGAGAGTCTCCTGGAAACACCGTGAGGAAGACAGAGTAGGGGGGAATAAAAAAGTGTCAAAGAAAAAAAACATATTGCCTTGATGCTCATCTTCTGTGGGGTTTTCTTTGGCTTTTTAATTGCCATCTGAACTCTCCCTTAGTTTCCCCTCGTGGCCTCTGGAGGAAGTGGGGAGAAGAGCCAGGCCCATGCACTGTGAGGAGGTGCAGCTCCAGCCCACCCCGGCACTGCGGCTTGGAGCTGGGGAAAACCAAGCAGTGCGTGGGCTGCCTGCTGCCTGCCCTCAACACCTCCCTGCCCTCTCCACGGGACAAATGAGGGGCTGGCTCTCACCAACACTGCTTGGGATCTTTGTGCCCAGCAAGAACCCTTGAGGCCAGCCCAGCCCCCTTGGTGCAGGTCACCACATGCCACCTTACACCTCTGGAGTCGCACTGCAGCTGCTCGTGCTCTTAACACATCCCTAACCTCTAATTTCTTGCCTGGTTCACAGCAACAACATGAAATGCGGTCTGCCGAACTGTGGAAATCCATTCCGGGCAGAGTTTCTGCCTGGAGGAGTGGCACAGCCTGACCTGACACTGGACAGGCAGGGGAAGACAATCTCTGATGCGTTCTCACCTGCAGTTTCTGTTTGGAGCACATCCTGAAAAGCAGGTCAAACCCAGTGCTGAAATCAGGGGCTAAAGGGAGTAAGAGAAAGCATGTGACACTGCTAAGAAATAACAGCAAGCAAAGGAGAGCTCTAGTGCCCAGCTGCAGTTCAGACATCCCAAATCAGCAGAGCAAAGCCCCTTCATGCCCGGACACCAGTCCCATGCCCTGCCAGTATGGGAACAGCTCTGGTCTGGGGCAGCGGGATGGGTATGGCAGAGACTGCAAGAAAGTTGGGAGTCAGTCACCAGCTGCACCATCACGGAGCTGTGTGGTTGCTCTATTAAACTCTTGGTGACCCTTGGCAAGTGTGGAGCATTGCCACTCACAGTGGGACCCAGCTAACAACAAACAGCAGCTACAGAAAGAGTGGCTAAAAATACCAGCTCCACCCATGCCCCGTGAGGCCCGGCAGCCCTGGGAGCTGTGTGCATGCAGGAGCTCCAGCCACTCCTCCCACAAATGGTCTCCTCTTGGCTTCCAGGGGCTCACAGGCAATAGTCACAGTCCATTGCAGGGAGCATACAACAATCTTGCTGCCTGGCTGCCAACCAGCCCCGCCCCAAGCAGGGGATGATGTTCAAGAGTTTGGCACTACTCTTGGGCCCTGGCTCGTGCTTTCAGGCTGGGTGATGAGGGGCACTGGGCACCTTTCTACAGGGCCCCAGTGCTGTGCCCAGCCAGCCCCTGGCAGCTGCCGCACGGCACTGGGGAGGAGAGGGGATGTGTCCACTCCAGGAAAGAGGGGACATACTTGTCAGGAAAGGACACAAGGGAGTCAAACCCTCCAAGCATAGTCCTTTGCTTTCTGCTTCTGGGAGCAAAATGAGGAAAAGCCTAAAAGAAAGTTTGCAAAAGGCAAACAAAATATACTTGCAGCACAGGCAGATGAGGATTAACACTGGGAGGAGCCAGGGGAGAGATGAGCTGCTCTCCCAGCTCCATGAGCCAACAAGGCCTCCCACAGCCCTGCAGAACTTGCTGCAGTCCCCAATACAAAGGGAGATTCCCATGTTTAACTCCTCAGACATCTACTATCCCTGAGGAAAATGCATTCAGGAACCTTTCTCACTGTGCCACTCTTGCAGAATCCAGTGACAAAGCTCCCAGAGGCTACTTTCAGCCCAAAACCTCACGCTGCAGGTTTGTTTGCCCACCCCCGTCCCATTAACTTTGCCTGTAACAACGCTCCTGGAGCCACCACCAGAGGAGCGACTGGAGATATAAGGCTCTTGGGTGACTTCCCTAAAAAAACCCGGTTCCCTTCCACTTTAAAAATGTTTTTCACTTAGCCTGCACCTGCCTTGACTTCTTTGTCCTTACGCAGGCCATATGCTCGTGGTGTAACACCACTCTGCCACCTCCCAAGTACCCTCTCGGATTCCAGCTCCTCACCTGCACTGCCACACTGCCTTGCCTACTGCCCACAACAGCTCGCAAGCAGCCCTTAGACAAAATACTGAGATCCTCACAAAATCCTGCCGCATTTCATCCAGGCCTGTATGAGGAATTTCTCGTAGAGGAATTTGGGCTTTGGGGTTTTTTTCTAGAGGGGAAGCAGGGAGAGCATATGAAAGAAAGGAAGGAAAAAGCCTAAAAGTAAAAAGCCCCTCTGGTTCTGGCAGCCAGCATGATCGATGGTGGTGGATTTGCATGTACATTTCATTAATTTTTCAGCATGCATTTTATTTATCTATGCGCCATACATCTGCTGAAGTTTATATACTTGATAATATATAAATATAGACACACAGCAATCAATACGACATCCGCTTCGCAGAAGCTTCCATTAGGCACACACCACCCCCCTCCCCGCTCTTTCCCTTCCTCATTTCCACAACCTGCTGCCTGGGCACCTTGTGCTGTTCAATCGGTTTCCGATTTTCATTAGCAGCGGAGCACCAGGTCCCCCGGCCCCCTGCTCTCCCTGTGCCAATCCCATTCACATCCATGCAGGCCAGGGAACTGCACCCACGGCCTGCAGGCACCTGCTCTATTGTGGGGACCCTCTCCTGCTCACCCTCCCCTTACTCCGGAGCCTCAACTGCTGGGATGCTGGGGCTGCCTCGAGCCTGTGGGACACCTCAGAGTGCTCGCAGTCATCCCCATCTTTCCAGCCATTGAGTGGGATTGTCTCAGCAGCAGATGGGAGCAGCAGTGGGGATAGCACAGAACCTGGCCTGGGTCACAGACACTCCTGGATACTTTCACACTGACTTCTCGTTCCCTTCCCCAGCTAAGCCAAGGCCAAGGTCTAAATGTCAGTACTAGCCACCAGGACAGACCAAATACTCTTGATCCTTTGGCTGTCCATCTTCCCCACTCCAGTTTAACCCCATCATCCCACTGTCTTCACTGTGTTGCATGTGATACATGTGTGTATGTGGGTGGGAGAGAGGGCGAGCACATCCAGACAATTCCCAGGAGGGAAACTCTCCAAGGAGGAGAGCTCTGCCCCCAGAGCCCACTGAGCCAAACACAGGGCGCCCTGGCATACCGCTGCCCAGCCGAATTACCTCCTGCGACACGGCCTAGAAGCTTATTAAGTGGCTTTGCAGCCAGGATCAAACCACAGCTGCTAAGAACAGCCTGGGTCAGTGTAACGTGCGGCCTGAATTCCCATTTTTATCTCAGTTGACTGTCTTAATTTCTCCTGAAAGGTTGGGAATTTGATGCGAACATCCAATCTGTCTCCATTGTATCTCTGTCTTGAGAAAAGCTCTTCTACACTCAATTTCTGCCCTGTCACACACCTTGGGCCCATCCCTCATCATGGAATGTTTCTAGTCCTCCTTTCCATCCCAGTTTTCAACTCCATAGGAAGGAGTGCTTCTCATTATTGATTAATCTGTCTTCATCATAGTCTTTATCTCAAACTGGCTGGTCCATCTATAGCACAGCTTACAAACATTTGCAGTCTGGAACAAAACACTTGGGAGCCACTCAAACTACTTTTTCTAACAGCCAGGCAGCACATCATGTAAGACAAAAACTGAAGTGTGGAAGTGCCTTGCATCACAAGGAAACACAACTGGGAAATTTATTTCAAAAGAGTAATTGTTCCTATTATTATTATAACTGACTACAAGCAAATCAGTGCAAAGCCTGAGGAAGTTTAAAGAAGCTTTCTGCCTGATTTAGGCTGGGAAAAGTGATCTTTCCATGGGAAAGAATGTATGGGAAGGTGTGTGAAAGCAGAGCACAGAAATTAAAGCCCAAGTGACAAATTTCCAGGCAACAATTCTGAATCACGGGTGAATCTTTCCTGACTGACTGAGGAGCCACACAGCCTCTTTTAACAAGCCATCAGACGTGCATGGCCCAAGCCTTCACTCTCCCGAACAGTAGCCTAGCACACTGCCCTCCTCAAGCAGGAGGTCACTAGTCCATGTTAAGATACAAGAGGAGGGTTTGGCAGCAGACCCTGCCCTGTACTTGGGCCACAGCTGCCTCCCCACAGCCTGTCCTTGGCACTTGGAGATGGCCACAGGCACCCAAACCTCAACTTCTCCACCACAAACCCCTTGTTTGTGTCCCAATAGCCTTACTTCCTGGCTGCATCCTACTCCACATGGCAAACACCATTCAGCTACTGATCAAGAGGAGGTTTGCAAAGGAGGGAGAGACTGAAAATAAATAAAAGAAGGCCTGTGCCTTTAAAAGAATTTTCATTTATAGGCTCTTCTCCTCTTCCACCATTTCAGTGATCTATATGCAAATATGCTAATGAATGCAAATTAAGACACCACTTTTAGTCCCAATTTAATAGAAAGCATTAAAATACCTTTTTTTTTTTCCCCCAAAACTCCATATGCATGAAGGAAAGGCTTTTTAAAATTTATTTTATTTATTTTTTAATTTTTTAACTTTTTTGTTTAAGTCACATCCTGCAGCAAATACACCACTGAAGTGCTGGAGACAAGGAGGGGAAATCTGACTGACATTTCCAGGTGCCAATTACTACTGTCTTGTTCTTCTGGGAAGACTGTGAATTAATTTCTTCTATTTTTTAAAAGAAGCTATTAAAACTGATGGTTCAGCTACGCTGTTCTCACTCTGAGTCTCCCCCACACCTCAGTATAAGCCCGGTGTGGAAGGAAGCCCATCACATCCATAAAGATGTTATACTGTGTGTTAGGTTACACTCACTTTCTGGAGGGGAAGGTGTGGAAAAAAAACCACCCTTCTTCCTGGGAGCAATGCACACCCATCCTGGCTCTGTGCGAGGGAGGCATCCTGACCCTGAGCTGTAACTAAAGCCTGGTACTTAGAGGGGCTGCAATAGCACTAAAAACTGATACAATTGCCACAGGATTTCCCAGTCTCCCATTCCCAGAGAAGTCTCCATCCCAATAGCAGCCTTCCTAGCCTATTCAAAATCTGCTTAGCTTAGTTCAGTGAACAAAACCCTCCAAAACCCAACAGATGCAATGCTAGATTATGTTAGCAATGCTGTGAAACTCTACAGGAAAATAAACCGTGACTCATATTTTTAAAAGTATTTTAAATACAAATCTTTCCACTCAAGCAAAATCACAGTTTTTACCAAAATTCTTGTGATGAAAAATGTTAATGAAGGAACAGCCAAACTTTTCACAAATCCAAAGTAATTCTGTATAGTTGTTCATTTTCCTTTGAGTATTTAATTTGGTTGTTTCTAAATGAAAACTCCGATTTTGCCACCTTGTCACCTACCACTGTCATTTAATTTTATTTTAAAATCTAACACTCAAAATTGTGTAAACTCTGAATGGTTGCCTCCATTTAACTTAAACCAACTTCACACATATTTATACACCCATTTTAATTGAGAAGCAGGAAATTACTCTTCACCCAGCCCTACTTGCTGCACGGCCCCTTGTCCCAGCACTGCACACCCAGTGCCACAAGGCCTAAGCAGAGAACAAAAGCAGACAGACTCCACTCTGCTGACAGGGGTTTATCTGTGGTAATTTTACCTCCTCCACAAGGCAATGGGCCAGACTCCTTTTGCAGCACCACTCAAGTAAATCAAGATCAAAGCCTCCCCCCAGGAAAATGGTACTGTTACTTAGGGATTTACACAGCTTGGGCATGGATGAGAATCTCATCCCTGCAGAGAGAGCCTACCCTACATCTCCCTGCAGAACGCCATTCGAAATGCCCAGAGCACGGCACTTCCAAGCGAAAACTGTGTTAACAATAAGGCAGAACAGGCAACTTGCTGCACGACAACACTTCTCCCTGGATGAGACCAGGGAACATCATTCTGTCCAATTCAGCAGTCCCTGTGACAGCTGAACGCCTGTGCTACCGACAGGGGCCCTGCTGCCGACTCCGCTCTCGTGCCAAGGTGGCCGCTCACCCGGCGGCACGAGTAGAAGAGATTTCTATATCTAACCTGGACAAGATGACCAGGGACACACTGGCTCCAGGAGCCAGGGCAAAGCAGCTGACAATCTGCCTCGCACAGATGTAGCGATGCCAGACACACCTTGTGCTGGGGGTGCCAATCCTCGGCGCATCTCCAGCTCTCTGCCCACCTTCGGTGTTTGCCCAGGGCCTCTGGCTGCCCCTGGCAAGGGGCTTTTTGGCTGGGGTCTGCCCCAGAGCCATCACCCAGCCCGTGTGGCACATCCTGGGTGACGGATGTGGCTGCTTTGCCCAGGGATAACAATCACCCTCTTGACTTAGAGTTTGCTCCATTTCTCCTCCCCACAAAGTGTACTGCAGGTAACATGAAAGCACAAAGTGCATAAATAGGCTCCTCTGACATGATTGGGCACATCTCTCAATGTTTATGGCAGAGAACAGATAGTTAGATATTTACAGGGAATATCTTTTGTCGGTGCCAAACCCTATGTTTTACTGTCAGAAAAAACAAACACAAGGACCGAAACTTGCCTTCAAATGGAAATCTGCACAGGAGAAACTGATTTCCCCATCAAACCAGTTTCATTAGATCTAAATATCTAATTATTTGTACCAAGTGTTGGGTTACCAAATATTTTACATGTAACTTTTAGATCATGTGTAGGAGTCTTTTTAGGAAAAGACCTAGGTATCTACATATATATAATGAACTTGATTTGAATGCCATCTGAAATATTTTTCCTTTTTCTGATTTTTCTGGGGTTTTTTTAAGAAAGATTAAACAAAAATAAAAATAAATTCTCTCTCAGTTAGTAGGAATTTCCCTGGCCCTGAACACCTCCCACTCCATTAATGTTACTAATGAGACATTTGCACCTCTGAATATTCCAGTAGGCTATTTTCCTTGATCGCTTTTCTAACATCTTCTCAGTTTTGTTCTTGTAATTTTGTAAATGCACAGTCATGAAAAACACATTCCAAACACACTCAAGACTCACCAAAGCCCATCCCTCCAAAGACCAGAATTAATGAAATTAGCAAACATCACAAACACTACATACAAAACTCATATGTAATACAAAGAGTGTGTATCCTAAAACACACAAAATCCTTATGACTCAAGCCCAAACTCCTCCACTAGCCTCACATAAGGAAAAACATACACAAATCTACATGCATTCTATCTACATGCTGTAGAGGTAGTGCCCACACAACAAACACTAAGCCAGAATAAAAGCACACACAAACAGCTTGATAAACACACACATCTCGTTCATACATACATTACCTACCCAAACCACAAAAAAAGAGCCTAAATATAAACTCCTCCCCAACAATACACAAACATCCCTGAAAAACATGCCATGCACAGCTGATGCCTGCCAAGTGTACACAAATACACACAGCAAATACCTGCTTCAAAACATACAACTCATCAGAGGCAGCCCACTAACTACAGAAAAAAGGAGCTCAATGCGTATTATTTAAAGGTTCAACACCTTATGACAGTTTTTCCCTTCTAAGGAGCAGGGAAAATGAGACAGACAGATGGACAGAGGAGAAGGAGAGAGTGGGCAGGAGACGATAGGGAGGAAGAAAATGGAAGCTGCCTTGTGGGGAAGGATATGGATCAGGCTGTCATCTGGAGACACATCTTCATCCAGAATTAATGCCCTAAAGTTCTTTGGTTTTACTCTAAATGGTTTTAAAGAGACAGCAAAAGCTGCGCCCTGGCTGCCAGGCACACGGGTACCCCAGCTGGCTCAAGCACTTGGGAACAGAAAAGGCAGCAGGTCCAACATTTTGGGGCTAAGCTGGAGATCCTGAGCACACACTGGAGAACCTAAAGCTGGAAGAAGGGATGTTATTTTTAAGACTTCTACAACATGTTTTAAAAAGTTTAACCTGTAACCTCACTCAGAGTGCTCAACAGGGAGCAGGATGAGTGGGAAATGTAGACTTACATCACTGCCAGCAGCTCTGTCCTAGAGCTGTGGGAAAGGGATCAGCACTGGGATCGCTGCTCTGACCCACGGGAAGGCACTGGCTGGGCAGAGCAGCTGGAGAGAGCTGCAGAACACTGCAGGGAGGGCTGGCACAGCAGGTCCCCATCCTGCTCAGCTCTGCCATGGAGCAGGGATCAGACAGGAAGTCTCTGAGGCACTGGAACGAGCAGGCAAGAGAGGAAGAGGCTGTGGGGAGAGCAAAATCTGTCACCACTTTGGAGGGGCACACTGTAGTAGCCTGAGTCTGGTAGAAAGGCCGACGGCACATGGGCTATTGTTGGGAGTTGCCTTGGGAATGACTCCTGGGGCCAGCCAGGGGAGGCCTCACACGGACACAGGGAAAATCAACCCTCACATCCCCTGTGCCCCTCAAACCACACATTGTCCTCAGGACAGAGCTCTGGAGGAATGGTATGAGTTGCACACTGACGCCCCCTTACCATCTCCCTCAAGGGAATCAATACATCCTTACCTCCAACTCCCATATCCCGGAGGGATGCTATGGTTGGGGCGGGGGAGGAAGAACTGAGAGCAAACAACAGCAACAGGAACAGAGTTGAGCCATTTCAATTATTCATGTGCCAGATGGATTCTTTTCCTGCCCTTTTTTTTCTCTTTTACTACAAAAATAAAAATAAAAAAGGTGGCGGGTGAGAGCACTGATGTTTGGGGAGTGACGGGAGGAAAACATATTTTCCCCAAAACAAAGTGCAGAAAAGAGAGGGGAAAGCCCCAGGATACCCATCTCTGTGTGAGGAGACCACAGGGAGTGCAAATTTTCACTCATGGGGGAACTCACAAATGAATGATCTTTTATTTTATATACACAGAGCAAAAGAGAAGGAGAAAGCACACCAAAAAAGTAAGAGAGACAGAGAGAGAGTGAGGGATGGTGACACAGAGAGAAAAGGATGAGAAATGAAAGAGAGACAGCAGAGAGGGAGGGGGGCAGGCAGAAGAGGGCTTTGACCTTCTGTGAAGGATATAAAAAATCCAGGAGCCTCAGGGGACACCCAACTATCTAGCATATTGCTGTTAAAATGTCTGCAAAATTTAATACACTTGGCATGCCATCTAATCAGTCCTTGGAAACCACAGTTTCTCTCCCTCTTGCACTCCAACTGTCTCAGACCTCCAGCATTTGGGCATGAGGTTGGGTATTTTCTATAGATAGCAGAAAGTTTGGTGTATGCACACAGGCTAGGTTGGAGGCTTTAATTTGTGTTTTATTTGCCTTTTTTTTTTCTTTTTTTGAGCCAAACATTTTCCCTTTTAAAACAAAGTTTATACAGATCCCTGCATGCTGCTGGATATGCAGGGCAGAAGTGCCTAGTGCAGTATGTGCAGGCACATGACTGTGTGTGTGTGCACAGACAGGATGCATGGGAGAGGATGGATGGATGGATGGATGGATGGACAGGAAGCACAGAGGCACACACACTCTGATCTGATGCTAAGATCTGATCATGATCTGATGCTAAGAGGAGAATGCATGGGAGAGGATGGACGGATGGACAGATGGGAAGCATTGGCACACACCCCCACAGACTGGCTGGTGCCAAGGGGAGCATGCACGGCAGTGCTGGCACAGCCGCCAGCACTGGCATGTGTGTGCAGGTGCTGCAGGTGCGCTCCCCCAGCAAGCCAAAGCTCGTGCATGCCTGTCTGGCGTGGGCACACTCACCACAGGGAATAGGCTGGGGGGCGAGGGAGGGTGAAACCAGCCTGAGGATGGGGCGGCACTTTGGTGCTGACACTCCTTTTTGAAAGGGACAGCTGCCTACACCACCACACAACAGCAAAGGAAACGGCTCTTGGGGTGAACAGCAACGGCAAAAAAGCACCAATCCTCCAAACAACAAATATATCCAATGCTTGTTATCCTAGCAGGGGCTAAGGGGGTTACAGGGCTCCAAAACAGCTGGGCAAAGAGTTTCCAAGTCGAGTGGGAGAAGGACACCTTTTCACTGCATGGCGGGGGGTGATGGAGGAGCTGGTGCACAGCGAGGTACAGGATGTGCTTTTAGCTGCACCAAGACAGTTGGCAAAGAGCTCATGGTAAGAAAGATCTGGCCCTTCGGGACAGGAGGCCTGTGCCGCCAGTTGAGTGTGCATTTTTGACCTTGGTCATCCAAAGTGGAATCCCTGGAAGGTGAGGACAGGCCAGCTCTAAGAGCAGAGCATGGGCTCTCAGATAACATAGACGTACTGCAGGTGAGTTCTGGGCCAGGTGATTCTGGCATGTGGGCAGCCTCCCACCTGGACAACTCCATGGATCATAAAGGGAACCAAGGAACCCATGGCCCTTCTCAGTGTGAGGAAAGGGACAGATGGGCTGGGTAAAGGGTTTAGACGCCAGGCGAGGAGGGAAGTGAGCCCACAAAAACCCTGAGACACCAGAGGAGAACAGGCACAGCTGCTTACAGACAGGCTGGTCTTGCAGTTCAGGTTCTTCCCAGCCCATTGGGACTATGTCATGGGAAAACTTCTGAACAGAGGGAAGCCTCTGCAACTTGGAACAAGCAGGGTTCCTGGTCTGCTGAAGATGGGGGGAAAAGACTCCTGGCTCCTCTTTTTCTCTGCAGAACAAGGGGCTTGGTGAGAATGAAGGTGGAGAAGAAAACACAGAGGCAAGGGACAGCACTGGGAAGAATTATCAGTGATGGAAGAGAAGGTAGCACTGAGCCATGGATGGGATAGGAAACGGCATGGATTCGCAGGGCTATGGAGAAATTTTAAACCAAGACATGGGCCCCAGCTTAATCAAAACTTTGTGAAGTAAAAAAGTTAATTGCTGAGGAACCAAATAAAAGAAACCCCACAGGCTGAAAACTGCTCAGAGTCTTTAATTAGCCAAAAAAATGAAAGTGGTACAGGAAAATAAGAGTGCAAGAGGGGATCCCAAGGGAGTAGTTATGCTACTCCCCCTTCTCTCCTTCATCACCTAACAGCCCAATGTGGGGCCATGGTAGCAGCCTCTTTGATAGCAGATTTGGGAAAAGCACTTGGGGTTGGTTTCTTTTGACTGTCCAGAAGATGAGAGACTCAGCCAGTCAAACTCAGATTTGAATCACACATCTAGTAAGCCCAGGGGTTCCAGAGCCTTCTGTTCAACTCTGCACCAGCGCCTGCCAGAAAGGAAGGGAATGCCCTCCCCTATTTGCATTGGGACAGCTGGTTCTCTGGCCCTCTTAGGGCCAAGTAAAATCAATTACCTCTGGGGCATAACTCCAAAAAAAAAAAAAAAAAAAAGGATCATCCATACAAATGTACCAATTTCTTCTAAATTCCACCAAAAAATTCACATTTCTCCCTAATCCCTACACAGGCTGGCAACTGTCTGAACAGCCACATGGAATTCCAAGTGCTCAGTAACTTGCCAGCCATTTCTTCTACTGCTTTAAGAAGAAAGCAAAATGAAGATGAGAGAAGGAGTGACTGAGTGGTTTAGCTTTCTGCTACCCCCACACATAGTTCACACCTTGCCCCTTAATTCCTGCCCAAGGCAACTGGACTGGGCTTGGCATCTCACCCACACAATTCTCTTCCATGCCTTCGCGAAAGGCTCACAGTCTCTGGAGTGAAAGCTCTCCATTCCATAGAGACAACACACAAACTAACTCTATGCCCATGTGGAACAAAAGAAGGACGTAACCTGGAATCAGGGAGCAAGAGCCAACAATGCCAGTACATAACCTGTGAATGGCACTGGAATATGTGACCACCCCTAGGCACTGGTTATGGATCCTGCAGTCAGCCAAGCTCAGAACCTTCCCAGAATAATGACTGCATGCATGAAAATAAATAAAAAGAAAAGGAAGACTATCAAGAACAGCACACATGAGAAAGTAACACCTTATGGAGGAAGCATCCAGCCCATCCTGATTTCCAGGCTGATTCCACCCTGCTCCAGCCTACCCCCTCCTCCTGGGGCCTATCTAGCTGGGAAATCGCAGACAATCAGAGAGGCTGTTCCAGCCAATTTCCTTCAGGGAACCTGCAACTTCCTCCTGGGACTGTCCTCCTGCTGGCTTATTATTGCCTCACAGAAAAAAGTGAGGGCCACAATCTTTCCCGGAACTGGCTATACCTCTGCCTTTCTCTCTGAGGCAGCACTGAGGGTCACTAATCTGACACACACGGTTTGGACACAGGTAGTGAAGTGGAGGAGGCCTTGAGGAATGAGACTGGTAACGGTAGGAAACAGGGTAAACACAGGCGTTATGCAAAGAGAGAGAAGGAGGGAGGTACTCCAGGAGGCTGTAAATTCATATTTGTAATTACTTCCTCATGTTTTTCAGCACTCCTCAGTCAAGTTTGATTAAAATTCCTTCCAAGGGAAGACACTCTACAGAGAGAGCTGCAGTGGAACAGACAGCTTGTGGAGTTTGCAGAATTGCTGGGGTGGGCACTAATAGCAGTAGTTTAGGAGCTAGGTATGGATCAGCTTCCTCCTCAGCATGGCTCCATGCCCTGTGGGAAGCCACCATTTGGACACAGAGCACCAGTTCAGGTCTGCTTGTACTCATACTGTCAGTGTATGAAATAGGACATGGCTCCCTTAGCCCACAGACCTGATGTGAGACAGCTTCCACAACAACCTTCCAAAGTGGCAGAGAGCGTCCTCCCAGGAGCATGTAACAATTTCCTATGAAACATACGCCTCAGCAGATGGAGGAAGCTTATGATTCCTTCCACCCAAGAGTCCCTTACACAGGGGCTATTCTCCATATTGAAAAGCAGGGCTCAAGACATCACATCTTTGCTTGGTTATTTAGGGGAGAGAAAGCCCAAGATCTGGCAAGTGACAGTAACTCATGTGTAACAGAGATCCTTCCAAAAGATTGAAAAGGAAACACAGTAATAGAGAAGGACTAAGAGAGAGGCCACTTTTGCCACCTTCAGTCCTAAGCAGCCTTGACATCATCCTTACTGGCACTAGCTGTCACTGGGCAGGGTGGTCTTCCCAGTGGACAGGACAGCTTAATAAATTTTCCTTAGGGATATTTCCAAGAATGGCTTCAGGGTCAAAATCTCAAAAGCTCAGAAACTCTCCTCTTGCCAACTCATGGTTACTAATGCTGCAGGACATTTCTGTCCAATCCATTCCCCTTTCTGCTGGCTGTAGGAATCTCTATTGCCTACAGTTGAGTAGATCCCAGGTTCCTGTGTTTTCTCTGTGTTGTCCATCCACAGTCAATATGTTCATCCAGTGCTATGGCCAACTCCCATGCCTTATCTCCCACTGTCTGACTCCTTCCAAGCCCCTAGAAAAAAGGGTTTGAGTACAGCCAGTTCTCCCTCCTGACCCTGACCCTGCTCTCCCAAGTTCTCAGCAGGAAGGGATGCCCCAGGATCAGGGCTTGGATCACAGAAGGTAAGCAGCATGAGGCACCTTTTATTTATCCTCGATGCTGTGGCAAGAGTGAGATGAAGAGATGCTGCTGGATATCAGCCTCTGAGTTCCCTTTATGACTCTGCGGAAATCCTTATTATCTTGATGCCTGGTTTCTTTCCCTTCTCTTCCCCTCCCCTTTCTGCTCTGAATATCCCAGTATCTTAGTACTCATGTCAGTTAAGGGACAGACCCTGCGACAATCAGCTCAGTGGGAACAGGAAGGTTCTGATGAGCTTCCTCTCTTACATTCCTCTGCCAGGGCACACGATTCACAGTTCAGCTAACCAGGAGACATGTGACCCTTGATACTGCCCATGCTGGCATGCAGACAAATGATAAAACACCCTGTCTCATGTTCTGGTTCTGATTGCTCTCCATTATATGGAAGACATGGGTCATGGAGCTCACTCCAGCCAGCTCTGCAATCTTTTTGTGTTCCCAACCAACCTGTGCCTGGCCTGTGCCAGAAGGACCTAAGGATGAGGAGAGGAGGAAGCAGAAAGATGCCAGCTGCACCTCAAATCCTACATTCAGGACTACCACTGTCCTTAGAATAGAAGTGCAGGAAATTATGTGTGAGGCCAACTCAGACATGATCAGGCTGGGGAAGAGGGCTCGTTCTCCACAGAAGAACCCTTGCATGATGCAAGCTGAGAGGTCAGTATTAGTCCAAAGCAGGGAGACCACAAAGTTACCATCTAAAACCTGCAAACACTGCAGCAGTAAGGTATATTCAGGCAGAACAACACAGATGAGCATAACTAACTCAAGAGCTGCCCAGTCTTTGGAAGCTGCATCGAGGCATGCCTACACAGGCAGTACGATACAGGAACATGCTCAGGACCTGATGCTGCGCTGCTGCCTCCAGAGATAACATGCCTGGGATGGGGGGTGCACATGCTGCTGAGCACACACTGCATGTCAGAGAGTGGAGGGACTCAAATGCCCTGGGAGCAGGGGAGTGTGTCTGGATCACAGAATCACTAGGTGGGAAGAGCCCTTTAAGATCATTGAGTTGAAGCCATGCCCTAAACAGCTTGACTAAACTAAACCATGGCATTGAGTGCCACATCCAGTCTGTCCTTAAACACATCTAGGGATGGTGACTCCACCACCTTCCCAGCCAGATGATTACAGTACTTTTTTACTTTTTCAGTAAAAAACTTTTTCCTAATATCCAACCTGTATTTCCCTTGGTGCAGCTTAAGGGAAACCCTTAAGACTATCCTCTCATTCCGTCAGTTGCTGCCTGAAGAGACCAACTCCCACTGGCTGTGACCACCTTTCAGGGAGTTCTAGAGAGTGCTGTGGTCACCTCTGAGTCTCCTTTTCTCCAGGCTGAACAACCCCAGCTCCTTCAGTCATTCCTCACAGGGTTTGTGTTCCAAGCCCCTCAGCAGCCTCGTTGTCTCCTCTGGACGTGCTCAAGCATCTCAATGTCCTTCCCAAACTGAGGGGCCCAGAACTGGACACAGGATACAAAGGAGGAAGCAGTTTGTGCTGCATGGCAGGAGCATGGTGAAGCAAGGCAAAGCCCTATATCTTGTCCTCCCCACTGGAAAAGTGCCCAAGAGGTGTATGGAGAGGGGAACCTCTGAGAAACCTGGAGGTGGTTTGAGGGGGGCCTTCAACTCCAGATTCATCCAAGTTTCTGAGTTAATTGATTTACTGTGGAAAGAGGGAGCAGGAAGAACAAGAAAAGAGCCTTTGTATTTAGGGCGGGATAGAAGCATAGGAAGTCATTTTGCAGAATAAGGAGTTGGGGGAAAACAAAAAGAAAAACAAAAATAATAAGCTGATTGACAAGCTTACAAGAAAGGCCATATTTTTAACATTCTTAATCCCTAGAATAAACACACAGGGAGGAATGAGGACAGGGCTGGCTGTCCTCAGACATCACTGGAAGAGACTTGGTCTGGTGCAAGCAAGAGATTTTGTACTGGTGGCTGTTGTGGATGGTCCTGTTCAAACTGGAAGAGGTGTATGAAAGTGTATAGGGGAAACAGAGGAGAGGACACTAAAATTAAAGGCAGACACTCACTTGAATTTCAGTCTCTGCTTTTTTTCTGTTTCATGTTTTCTATACTATTTCTATAACACCATCAAAATTACACTAGAATCACAACCGAATGAGTCCCACACAACAATGGAAATACAACAGCACTTTCAGAAATCTACATCTTCCCACCTCAGTCAGCTGCCTTAGGAAGAACCAAAGTATACGACACTTTGTGCCCCCACCCCCTGAGTACCATCCACCCCCACAACATCCTTCAAATTTCTCCAGATCAGCAGGAGTTAAAAAGGCTGGTTTTAGCGCTAGAGACATATTTAGGAAGGGATTGAATTTGTGTGTGGTACAGCCCATTCCCTGTTTATTAATAAGCTATTTATCACTGGTGTTGCTTTTAATGCCATTTTGGTTTAATGTTGTTAATGAAATATAAATACCCGCACTAATGATGTTGGTCAGGAGCAGTGTGGGCTACTAGCAGCTTTGCAGGAGAGAGGCCAAACCATGGCTGTGTATATGAGAGGCTGCAATGGTCTGACTGCCAGATCAGACTCCAGAAGAGCTCCCCCACATGCTCCCACCACGAGACTGCCCAAGTACAGCAGGATGAGGGATGCGATGGGATGGGATGGTGCAGGAAGCAGATTTCCAGACCACTCTGGTAGCCCAGGCCCAAGCTACTGCTCCCCAGGAAAGTATCTCAATCACAGTTCAGCTCCAGAACAGCACAGGACTGCTCCCTCTCCACTCTCTACCTTTTGAGATCACAAGAAGAAGCCACCTGAGCTCAGTATGTCTGTGGGGGGGACCCTGCAAGCTGCAAGGTAGCTCTCTAGATGAGAATATGTCGAAGTAGTCAGATGAGTTTTGTTGGCTTAATGCAGTTGCCCCATTGGAAGAGCAATCTGCAGGCTCATTCGCTATGGCTCCCCCAGGGCAACATCCACATGATCCCAACACCTCTTCAGCAAAGAGGCGCTCACAGTGACCACCTCAGGGCTGTGTGGCTCACTCAGGACCGGACGTGGAGCCTTGGGCTGGCTCCAGGCCATGGGGTGGGGTGAGGTGTGATGGGGTGGGGCAGGAGGAGCTCACCTGCCTCCTGGGACAGCCGGCCACTCCACAGCCACTGCCTCACTCCCCAGGCCTGTGCTGCCCCGGGTCTGCTGCAGGCTAGGTGGGGATGGAGGAAATAAAGGAGTCTCCTGCCCTTGCCAGGAACAATGCCAAAAGCTTGGCCTCTGGCAAGGACTCAGAGGTTTGCTCTGGCTCTGCTGAGAGGGCTGCAGGCCCCTCTCCATTAGCTTGTGTCTAGCACCGTCATGGGGCAGGGATTACAAATCCCCCTAAGGCGGCTTTTGGAAATCCCATTTTGCATTACCATTTGCATTACAGCAGCCCCTAGAGAGAGCTGAAGCCTGGGCACACTCTCAGAAAGAATTCTGGTCCAGGAGAGGTTTCAAGGCACCCGAAGAGACTGGTATGGAAAGACAAACCAGCTTTGGGACTGGGCAGTGGAAGAGGCAGGGGAAGTCCTGTACCCAAGGCCACTGCACCCTGCCTGGCAGGAACAACAGCTCCTGAAATCAGAAAAGAATCTGAAATGGACCTTCACGACCAGGAAGTTCCAGACCTCTACAAGGCTCCAGAACAAAACCAAGCACTTTCTTCAGGAGCAAACACCAAACCTCACAATCACCTGAAGACTCAGAGAAGAGGCAAATTTTGGGAAAAAAATGCATCACATTGTCTTGAGACAGCTTTCCTGATAGTAACTTTGTCATGCTCCAAGCTGACCCTCTCCACTAATCCCCTTTAAGAAGCAGGGAAACAAAGTGCTCCCCCACAGAAAGCCTAATTGAACAGGATTACTAAGTGCAGAGGATGACCAGCCCCCCTTACCCACTGACCTCTCCCAGGCCAGAGGCACCACAGCACCTGTGTTCTGCGATCAAAAGAGGTCGCCTGTGTCACAAGAGCCAAACCACCAACTGTTTGCATAAACTGCAAAAACATGCATCTCCCTCTCTTCCTCCCAGTCCCCATCAACACCCCTTTTTCTTCTGCTTTGCAGTCTCTCTCTTCCTCTCTCCCAAGTAGACAGTGCAGAGGAAGCTACAACTGGTCTGCACTGGGAACTCTCCTAGTGTCCCCTGCCACAGGGAGCTCCATTAATTTACACTGTTCCTTTAAGACGTTATCTTTTAATTTGGTGCTTCCCCCTTTCCCCTCTTCAGCTAACGGATTTATTAGTTTACATCTCATAAATTGTAACCTCTCACCTCCCCCTTCACCCTCCCAGATGCCATAAATCCCCTTCAGAGCTCTGACACCCTTCTTCATGTGGTGCAACCCCCTGCCCCCCAAAGTCACCTCTGAGTCCCCAGGGAGTGTGGGGCTCATTTGCTGGGGGTTTGGTCTAGCTCGTCTCAGCAGCTAATCCCTTGGGTGGCTCCTGTCAGATTATTAATTAGCTAAAGCGGATCGGCCCTGGAACAACATGCGGTTGGACTTCAGATAAAACAGGACGGCAGAGGCTTGGCATGTAGTTCTTTAAAGGGACTTTGTCCCTTTTTTTCTTTTGCCTTCTCTGGGAGTGGGGGGAAGGAGAGAAGGAGATGGGCTGCTTCCACAGCTGCTCACAGTCCCTAGCAGTTTGTCACCCTGGTAACAGGGCTGTGCTGTTCAGAGTGGAGTGAGCACAGGCCTGGTGGAGCAGAGGACAGGAATGGCAGGTATCATCCCCATCCTTGCCCTGTGGCAGCTAAAACTTCTCCAAACATTAGAAAAGGTTTATGAACCTGTTCAGAGGCATGCAACACTCAGCTGGGGGGGGTCTCATGCTCCTCAGTGTCACCTCACTTCTGCTGTCCCTTGTCCTCTCATTGCTCCCTATGGAACACCAAACTTGGTGTTTGTACTACCCAAAAAAACGAGGCAAAGTCTGTTCCAAGGGGCCACACACAGTCACCCTCGTGCTGAGAACAGGTATTTTAAAGAAGAAGTCACCCAGTTTGTGTGGCAGATTTTAAAGCTCCCTTTCTCATCCTGGGCAGGGTACAAAGTGAGTGGTCTCCTATGCATTACACTGGAAATCTGCAAGAATGAGCTGGAACAAGAATCAGCACTACAGATGCTGCGGAGCAGCTCACCTCCTTGCTCCCTTCCCACTTTGGATTGTTTTGACTCAAACCGATGAAGCTGAAATATCAAGTCACAACGGCACTAAACTTCATTACAAGCTCTTAACACAGATTGCTTAATAAAAAACAGGCTGCTTTAATTGCTTTTCCCCCATTAGCATTTCTGGAGGAGAAAATTTTGATTAATTTGAAGATGCACATTTCCCCCACACTTGGTACTGGCCTGTGAACCAGACCTCCTTCCCACACCAGCGCTGTCCAGAAGAGCATCCCAGAGTGTGTAAATTGCACCCAAATCTACATGACTCTGGAAAACAAAGGAACTAAGAGCCTGGATGAACAGATGGGAGTAATGGTGTGAAGCAAACAAGGGGAAGAAGAATCTCCCCTCCTTTCTGGTGAACCCGTAAAAAGTGGCACAGGGGAATGAGGAAGAAGCAGGCAGAAGAGAATAATGGGATGACAGCCAGTGTGGCTGGGTTCAAAGAGCAAAGACAGAAGTTGGCAGGTGACTGACCTGGTGGGGTCCTGGGAAGCAGCTTCACCTTTCTCTGCAGCTGAGAAAGGAGAGACAACTCTTCTAGAGGAACAAAGGATTTTCAAAATTTGGACCAAAAGCCTGAGAGCTCAGTGCTCCCCAAACGCATGTGAAATGGTCCCTGTTCCTTGTTCAGGCTCTGCTGGGATATCCAGTTCCAGGAAGGATAACTTCTTTCCCCCTGGCTAGTCTCCCACAGGTTAGGAGTGCTAGCAAGTCAGGGACAGGCAAGGGAAGCACCCCTCACGGTCCAGCAGGTCCCTCTGGGCTGGGAAAGCCAGAGATACAAAAATCTCATGAACAAAGGAAGGAGCCTCTTGGGGGGGAAAGCCAGAGCCCTGGGCTGTGCTGCTACAGCAGAAGATACCAAGCAGCCCTCCTCACTATATTCCTGTATCAGGGATCAAGGACATCCAAATCCTAGTTCCTCAAATATGGATATAGAGAGGACAAACTCCCTCTGCTCCACACCATGTGTGACCAGCTCAGGTAGGATCTGCACTGTTCCACTGCCAGACAGCCCCAGGTAAAATAAGTCTACTAAAAAAAATCATTCCCAGCTTTTGGGGCAACTGGCTTCAGCTCCTGTTGCAACTAGCCATGGTAAGGGAGGATGGCAACCAGGTTCCTGAGTAGACTTTTCTCTAGGTCAGCATACTTCAGGAATATGGTAATCAAGTAGAAATTGCTCCTATGTGACAACTCTGGTCAACCTTGTAAATCTTCATGTTTTCCTTAAAGTCTGAGATCTTGCAAGTTACATAACATTTTTGTTTTGTACAACGTGTGTGCAGTGCTATTCCTCCCTTTCCTCCCTCTGTTCTCCCATTTTCAGGGCACAGCAACCTGAAATGTGATCTGTGTGCATGCTGAACCATAGAAACCTTGGTATTATTAAGTCTTACAATTGCAGGGAGGAGGGGAGTACCTTTTGACTTCTGGAAGGACAAGGCTAGCAATATTGTTTGCTCATTTTACTTTCAAACTCACCTTAGTTTGTCCTCTCCCCTTTTCTCTTGTATGTTCTATCAACATACAGCTTAGACAAACTCAGCAAGAATCACAAGAAAGACACTGGGATAGATTGTAAACTGTCCTGGTAAAAATTAGGATAGTTCTGCTGACGAGAAACGCAGCTCTGGTACATCAGCAGATGGCTTACCTGTAGCTCTTAATAGTTAATATATAACTGCAGTAATAGCAAAAAAGAGCCTCAGCATTACCACATAATTTGTCAGAGGCAATATGCTAAAACAGCCTTTCCATATTCAGCTCAAGTAGTGAGATAAGCCTCACCTCCAGCACTGCCCATGGGCTGAGCACCAGCTCTGGAATGAGCCCCCAGCAGAAGACATCAGAGAACAGCTACCATTGACTTTACACTATTTGTTCATTTTTAAAATTTTTTGGTTTTATCAACAGATTTCTACGATCCACATTTTGAACATGCATTTCCCTCAAACACTCATGTGCATACTTAGCACTGATTACTCCAAGTGCTTTCCAACTGTTTTCCTTGAGGAACTCTGCAGGTCAGCGTCCCTGCTGGCTGGAGAGCTGCCTGACGGACAGAGGGATGGTGTATACACAGTGCCTACCAGAGCTGAATGTGCTCCTACATCTTAATGGAACCCTGCTAACTTGCAAAGCACTAATATTATTTTTTCAGCCAGTTGTTTCATCAGGGTGCCACAGAACTACCACCTGCATCCCAGCTCAGAGGACTGCTGTTGGGTCTAAGGACAGGAAGAAATACTGCTGGATGGTTAAAGGAATCAGGAGATCTGGCTTCTCCTCCCAACTCTGCTTCTGAGTCATTATTAACATAAAATCAGGTTTGTTACATCAGTGAAGCTTGAGTAAATAAACCACAACTCATCACTGTGTTTTATTTTGCAATATTTCAGTGGGCTCCCCTCTACAAATAAACACTATTAAAGAGCAGTACAATTGCAGGTATATGGGGAAGAAGAGAAATGAAATCAACTGAACTGGTCTAAAACCTTTATGAAGAGCAAGGCAAAAATCTCAGCTTTTTGGAGGATAACGATTTTCACAGGACAGTTATTTTAAAAAAAGGCAAACCTTATTCTGAGACAGTAAAAGACAAATGAGTCATGCCTGCAGGTCTGACAGAGCTGATGGGTAAAAAATATTGGGAAACATCCTAATACCCTTCTGAGGAGCTAAAGCTGAAATCCCAATGCCACTGAAGTTTACAGTAAAACTGGTGCTTGCTTTGCTAGCACCAGGATTTAAACTCTATAAATTTCAAGTGTGAAGACAGAAGCCTTAGGAAGGAGATAGCAAATTTCATAAGCAGCGGTGCCAGGAGACTGAGGACATCATGAATTCAAAAGAATGACTGAAGTCAACAGGGAAAGCAAGGTCGGAACCCATGAAGGCTTGGCCCAGTCCTGTCTCCTCCAGTACTGATCATCCCTTTATCCACCTGAGTTTTTGGGGCAGACTGGTCTCCAGTGTTACAGTCACCCAGGCAACTGCCAGCTCCCACTGAAGGAGGGAGGCTTCTTTAGGGCTAAGCTGCTACACATATCCACACATGTGCGCTTGCACCTAACTGCACCACAGGCTCTGTTCAGCACTGAGAGGGATCCCGTTCAGCCAACTTCCTCACTGCCAGAACACCTCTTCAGCTTTTGCCCCTCAAACAACTATTCTCCCTCATGAGTAGGTGCAAAATCACCAGCTGCTGGGCACTGCAGGAATTCTGGAAGGGCTTTGGGCTGCCCTTACCTTTATTTTGAAACGGACTCATTCCATGCCCCTCAAGAGCTTCTTAAGTATTCCCTCCTTGAACTCTGACATCAAGGCCCTTTCCTGAACATCTGAAACCTTTCAATCTGCTTAGACCTCATTGGTGGACTTCACCCTCCATCAAAAGGTTATATGAGCGTCCACTGCACTGTTATCCAAGGGAGCAGGAGGAGCTAAGGACCTTAGTGGATCAGTCTTCAGTCCCATTCCCAGATCAGATACGGTAAGGACAGCTATAAGGCCACCCAAGCACATGATCCTCTTTCCCCTCCTTTGACTTCCCCCCATTCAGCTTTCCACAGCAGCCAACTAAACATCTGATCGAAGGCCCGGGGGAGAGAGTCAGAACTGTCCAGTCTGGTTATGAGTGAAGGTCATTGATCTAGTGCAGACTAGGGATGCAGAAAACAGAGGAGGGAGGGAAAAATCCCTCAGAGAGACAGAAGAGAGAGAGTGAGGCAGGCAAAGACAGCACGGGAATAAGTGCAGAGGAAGGCAGCGGAAGTGGCTGAAACATGGTTTCACACTCCAAGACCCAAGGGCTCTTGTCAACCCGTCCTTCATGCTCACATCTTGTCACACTAGAGGTCAGGTCTCCCAAGCGTTCCTGGAGAGCTGAGCTAGCCCATATGGCAGGCAATATGTTAACAATATGGATCAGCTGCTCGTCAGGGCCTGAGCAGATGGATGTGACAACCCTGTTCTTACCCAGACAGGCTTTTAACATCTTCCCTCCCCTCTACTCAGCCCTGCCGGAAGAGCTCCGCCTGGGAACTGTTGCCTCCAGCCTACCTGAACTGTGGGGCCACAGGTCAGGACAAGCAGCATGAAAATGCCTGCCTGGCTGTACCTGGATGGAAGCAAGCAGGGTAGAGCCCCATTCAGATCAGTGCTGGCAGGAACCAGGCCAAGCGTTTATCCAAGGATAGTGTGCTGCAAACGGAAAGGCCTCGCTGTAATCCAGATATGTGCTATTAACTTCCAAGGAGGGTGATACAGGAGATACTGTATTCAGATATATGTATATGGCATGTTACCACCAGATGCCACACTTCACAGTCTAGACTGAGTTTTGTAACTGCCTGGGAAAAATTTCTCTCACAGAACATGTAATACATAAATAGATGTGTATTTTAATGGGCAAGTTAAACTCCTCCTGGCAAAGGTAGGCAAGTCGATTTCATACACAGGTGGGTAAATTTCCACAATGATTTTGCAAGGCTGTTTCAAGCTCAGGATCTGAGCCATCGGGGCTGGCTGGGCCGGCCCAGCTGCACTTCTGCAGAAGGCAGCGTTCCCATCTCATTCCCTTCGCAGCCGTGCCCATGTGGTAAATCCCAAGGATCCTAGCAAAAATAATGCCATCAGTCCACGCTAACCCCCAAATTTAGCTTTACTTTAGGATTTAAACAGGGGGGGATATTTTGCAAATTTAAACACAGACAGAGCAGATATTTCTAATCTTTTTGCTACCCTTTTTAAAGCTTTTTTCCCCCTGCATGAAAGTCTACCTTCATTAACTGAACAAGAAAACTCCCTCCAACCCTTATAGTTCTAGGACTAAATAGCCAGCTTGTGCTTTTAAACAGTGAAAAAGCAATCACAGCCTAGGCATGGGCTCTGGAGAATGTGCAAACAGCCTCTGTAAGACTAAGTAAATTGAGCTTGTTTTGAAAGTAGAAGCCATACAACTCACTCTAGGGCTGAAGACTGGAACACAGGGATTTCTAGTCCAGAGCATGAGAGATCACAGAGCCACGTGCCTGAAAGGCTAAATGCATCTCCTTCACTGCACTGATGTTTGTAGAACTAGGGGGACCTCAGAAAATAGCTGGAGTCCAGGGAAATATTTCTATTGTCTCTAATGAGCTACACCTCCCTCAGAAAGCAGCCCCTGAAGGACACTCAGCAATGCACCCAGTGGGTACCGGGAGGAGACAAACATGGAAAAGGATAACTGATTTGCAAGAACCTGAACCTGAAGAGGGATAGCTGGAGCCCCAGACCAACATCTGAACTCTGTGACTTTTCTCATCTCCCCTCCTGCTGAGCCAATACAGACCCTCCACCTAGACCCTTCCAGTTCAGGTCTCAGCTGCACCTGTGATTCACAACACCTCTGGACACACTGCTTTGCTCAGGTATCATTTATGGCATAGCAGCAAAAAGTAGAGGAACATGATGATACAGAATCCCCTCAGGCACTTCAGGCACTGATGATCATCATTCAGGCATCATCAGCATTTAATGATGTCAGCACAGTATGGAGATAGCCCCTGACAATAACTCTCTGCCCTACAGAGCATATGTAATGTCATGCAAAGGCCAGACACATGAGGATATTCAGCCCCTTCTACCTGCAGCAGTATGCAGTGCCACCAGCTACCTCCCAAATCCCCAACCCATTGAGAAGAAATATATTATCCCACTGTTGTGTCATACCTTTCTTTGCAGAGAAGCTGTGATGGCAGCCAAGTAGAGAAGAAAGTAAAACAGCTTTTAGAAACAGAGTCCCACCCCCTCACAACCTCTCTGAGTTACCCACCGTGACCACAGACATCCTCAAACTCCTTCTGTGAAACAAGTAAATCAGAAACTGTCCCACACAATACTTACCCAGGGGACTCCCGTGCCTACTACTTAGCCAACTGTTAATACTGCACAGCAGCTCATTAGGAAGAAGGAGGTGACGAGAAAGAGCTGCTCAAACCAGCACTCTGCTGTGTCAGCTGGGTGTCTGTACAGAGGTGGGCAGTGATAGCAGGGGTAAACCCAGTCCTACTTGTAAGCCAGCCCAAGCCAAACCAACATCCCACCATGCATTTACCACCTAAGCCACTGACTTCCCACTGCTCTTCATAGGCTAGCAATTTCCCAGGAACTGGAATAAAGGCTCTGGAGAGCCAAAATCACTCACTCCAGTCCTACCTCAGAGCAGTTTGATCACAGAACAAAAGCTAGTACCTTGCATTGAGAAGTCACAGGCTTCAAGGTCCATTCCAGTGTACAAAGCCAGGACAGAAGTCAGGTTCTTTGTTTTGGAGGTGGTCTCAGGTGAAGACAGTGTGAATTAGTTGGCCTCCCTTCACTTGGTGAAGTCTCTTTTCCCTGAGGAGAGTTTCAAAAGGAAATGAATATTCCCCTCCAGGTGAATCACAAGCAGAAGCAGTGACGCCAGCCTCAAACACTGCAGCCGCCCACAGACCTGTGCCCTTGGTCACACACAACAGGCCAGCAAGGCAAGGCATTCCACGCCCTGCTGAACACACTGCATCCCCATCTCCTTGTCTGCCATGTGTGGTACTACCAACTCAAAAGCCAAGGTACAAACCATCCAGATGACTATTTGGTGGGCCACACACTCCAACTTTCCCCAGAAAAAAAATCCAAGTCAATTAGTGGCAGGAGCAGCCTAACCCTAAGCCACTTATAGCAAAGAGCTTCCCCCTGTAGCCAGCTGAGTGTTCCTGCCCATGTGATCCTGTGCTGCCATCCCTCCTTTGGGGTGAATCCAGCAGCACAGAACTCTCCTTCTCCACATCAAATCTCATGCCCAAAAATGTTACACATACAACCAGATGAGACAAAGGAGAATTATTGTTTGCACTTTAGTGAGGCCCACAGTAATTAAGGGACTTGTCAAAGCTCACTTGGCAAATCTGAGGCAGAACTGGGAAGTACAGCTAAATCTCTCAAATTCTGGTCCATGAGCTGCCTGCAAAAGTCCTGTGTTCCTTGACTGCATACTGCTGCCTTTGCAACAGGTTTCACCCTTCTCCCTGCTCTCCCTAGACAGTTAAGACAATTCCCTTCTACTGCTGCATTGAAGGAAATGAACTAATGCACAGATTAAAATAATATAACTTTTACCTTACTTCCAAAATTATAAAATGTCTTTTCTCCAACCTTTGTCAGAAGCTCAGAGGCTTCAGGCTCTTCTATAAGGTGGGATTTGTAGACTGGAGGGTTCTGTTGTTGGTGGTTTTTTTAAACTTTCCATCAGACAAAAATAAAAGAAGCAAAACAAAAGACGGTTGTTGAGATCAACTTGTGATAGGTGTCGGGCCAAAGAAAATGGAGCCAAAGAAGTCAGAACCCTGCAACCAGCAACCTTTGTGTCAATTTAAGCAAATATTGTGGTGTTTCCATGGTAATCCCTGTTTTGAATATCCACTACACTCACTTTTTAAAGGGCTTTTCCTGTTTGTGTTTCAACTTCAAAACCTGTAAATATTTTCAGCCTTAACACATCCCGACCTCCCCCAGCCTCTGAAATGAGATACCATCACAAGGTCTGCTGTCTGCAGTACCCCAAAGCTGTGAAAATTCATGGCAAAGGCAGGTTGGAAACCCAGGACAGCTGGGGACAGCAGAGGCTTGGCTGGCCCTTTGACACATTCTCGGTGCCAGCCTCCAGAGCTGTAGGTACAGGAGCCTGTTCCATGCTTTTCCAAAACTGATGAGTGAAAAGAGCCATCACAAACATTCAGCACTGATAGCATCAGCCCAAGGCGAGCAGCAGGCAGCAGGTATTTTGCCAGTCTCCTTCCATCCCACTCTGCCAGCTCAGGTTGCCTCTGACTAGCTACTCCAGCTGCAATTTCTGCTGGGAGGCTCTTCCTGTAACCCGCTCAGGGTCAGCTGCTCACACAACGCTGCCCCTTGCCCTGACCTGGCTCCCCTCCCTTCCCTTCCACCTGAGCTGAACTAAGGCTGTCAGTCACACTGATTTACGGGATGCTATGTCATGTGCACGTGAGAATGAAGAGTCAACTTTGTCCTCACTTGCAGCCTGGGCTATGGTGTAAATTCCCCAGCATCCTCAGCAGAAGCCTGCAGGTCCCTGCTGCATTGCTCTATCCCTGCTCCACCAACACAGAGCCCATGGGGGAAAGTCCTGGGGAAGGAACCCGAGTCAGGTGCTGGTGTCACTTCTGAGCATCAGGAACCTGTTGTTAACCCTCTCCCAAAGAATAAAGCTGCCTCTGCATCTAATGCCGGGTTGAGGGGAAGGGGTTTGGCATGTGAAAAACAAAACCACCTTCTGCTGCAGTTCGGAGACACGTTAAGGACTTTCAGCCTCAAGCCCGTAAGTCTGAAAGCCTCAGCCTGTCCTGCTGGAATACAGCCCTTCCTAACAGCCACGGGAGTGCACTGGTTAATTCTGAGTTTCCTGGCTGTGATGGATTTGTGCCAGACCTCCAATGTTAGCTAGTGTAATTTTTGGGAAGTCAATTTCCTTTGGTGTTTCTTTTTTTTTGTGTGTGTGTTTTGTTTTGGGGGTTTTTGGTTAGTTTTTTGTTTGGTTTTGTTTTTGGTTTGTTTGTTTGTTCTGTTGTTGTTGTTCAAGGTTTTTTCCTCTTTTAAATCAAAAAGTAGGAGCATTTGAATGAGTGTCAGGATAAGGCTATCCATCCATTGGCTGTAGCTTCCCAAGAGCATTTTATAGGCACCATGGTGCCTGCACAGAACAGCCATGGTAACAAACACCAAGTGACTTCAAAAGCTGTTATGCCGAACGCCCACAGAGGCAGCCTCCCAGGAGCAGTCCTATCCTCACACCAGTATCACTCCTCGGTCCTGACCACCTTTCCTGCAATGCTGGGTGCTTCTGATACCACTAGCAGATGATGCACAATGCCTGCTGTCCTGGCCAACCTCCAGCTCAGGTAATTACATCCTACAGGAGTTTCAGCTGGATATTTTATCCCTTCTTCACTTCCGGCCCTGAGCTGCTTCAATGGGAGTTGCTAAAACTCTATTCAGATCCACCCCGGACGTGAGTGCGTGGAGGGAATTCTGTACATCCCAACAGGTCCCAAGAGCACAGCGTTTCAGCAAACAACCTCTAAAAACATGTGACAGCATACCTTCCTGTGTACATCCCATAACACCCCCACCTAAAAACAAGGTGCAGAACTGGGAAAACAATTGCCCTACCACACCAGGAACCAACAATTTCTGCACGCATGTGCTTAACACTGCCCAACGGAGCATGATTTGGGACGTGGACACTGGCTCCTGTCCTTTCCTGAAGCGGGAACTTCCCCCCATCATCTCACAGGCTTGGCAAAATTAAAACTTGCGGTGGCAGTGGAGTGAGGCTGAAGCCACAGCTGCTGGTCAGCCTTTGTCAGTGGCATTACATGCTGCAAGAGATACAAGTGATATTGAACATACAGGAAAAGATGCCAGGTTTAGAGCACCCATGAGAATAATGTACCTAGGGTCCATGACAGGCCAGGTCAACAGATGTCAGTGTCTCTGACTCCTCTTGTCATGCTGCCACTAAAACACCATGAGCAGGAAACACTGGCAGGGTGACACTCACCAACCCCTGACAACATGAGCTCCAAAGTGCAGGCGAAGAGATGGGTCCACCTCCCTCCTGAGGGAGCAGTGCTTTGGCATTTGCCATGGTCACAAGAATTCAGAGCCCTTCCAAGCTGTCCAAGACATTTGGAAATGATGTGCTAACCTACCCTCCACTCAGGGCAGCCCAAGAATCCCCAGGCTTGCAAGTGGGCTCTACCAAACCTCTGTGCCCTCTTTTGTCTTTTTCTTTCAGCAGATTCTGCACCAGATGCTCACCTGGTGTAAAATCAGTGCAGTTTCGGTGGCTTTAGTGAAGTCATGCCAATTTAAATGAGTTGAGGATCCGGCCCTCCAAGTTACTCGAGTTGCCTTCTTCCTTTGGATAATCCTGAGGGCGATTTCACAGCAGCAGCACAGGCCCAGCCAGCCTGGCAGGATCAGCTGTGCTTTCCTACCTCCCCTCCACCCCTCCACCCTCTCTGCCCCAAGTCTGGCAATCCCTGCTGTGAGATCCTGCTGCAGCAATGCTGGACCCATCATCATCTGCTTTGTGTACTGGGTTTCCTTCGCTCTGTTGCTTAATGAGAGATACATACAGCACAGAGTAAATTACTCTGGGCTTTGGATCAAGGCTTTCTGTTTGCTCTTTGCAGGAGAGTTGCTGCCTTTACAGGGCACTATGTCATACCTTGCCAAGTATTTGGAGACAGCGCTGGTCACTTGTCCAGCAGCACACCCCAGCCAGTTTAGGGTAACTGTGAAACAGCACATCTTTATGAAGAAACTAGATACTGTCTCCCCCTCTTTTTACTCTCACCAGTCTCTGCTCCAAGAAATGTAAAGAGCCCATCGCTGCCTGGCAGCTGCTGAGTGAGCAGCTACAAATCCCTTCCTTATCCCCAGTTCCACTGTTGTCCCACCACGTCTCGATGTGAGGGAGGCAGGCAATATAGGCACAGGGAACGTGGCAAGGTTTCAGCAGGCACTAGATGCGCAAGAACTTTACATACTCTGCCCTCACAAGTCCTTTGCTATCCCCCCACAGCAATTTTCTAGGCAACAGTGTGGTTGCATTCCCTTCTCTATCTCCTAATAAATATCATGCTAAGCAAGATGAGTATCTTCTTCCCAGACCAAGCAGCATGACCCACTTTCTGAATCAGGGCAGATGCAATTGGGCCCTGGAGTCCTGGACCCCTCCCAAAGCACAGAGATTTTGTAACAATTACAGCAAGACCAGGAAGAAGAAGGCATAGCAAAGTATTAAGTGATCAAAGAGTGCAGTGGTGGAGTTGAAGCTGTGGAGTAAGTACTGCTCCTTGCCATCCTGTGCTCTGGCATTTTCCTAGGACACTGAGGCATGAGCTGTGTGCACATGCACACATCTCTCCTCCACTGCCCTAAATTCCTCAAAAGTAACAGGTCCAATTTCAAATTCTGGCTAATAGCTCAGGCAAGCCAACTGTTGCCCTCCCTGCACATCCACCCTGATTTTTCCCCTTCTTTCTTCCTTTCCCCACAGCACAGCAGGAATACAGGATACACATTCCAGCAGTGCAAATCCCCCCTTGCACAGAAGTACACATACAAATATCAGTGACAGCCTTGGGGTTTTTAACAAAGCAGCTGTGCCCAGTATCTCAGCACTGACACCTGGCTTGTGTGCCAGCTTCCCAGTGGTCCATGAGCTAATAAGGGTGTCACCACCTCTGCCTCCTCACCCCCAGTCTCTCCTGACCCAGAGGTTCCAGACCTCTTGTTCACAGTGGGGAGGTTCAAGCTGGGATCCTTTGCAGGTGCAGTAAAACCAAAAGCCCCTGCAGAAGACTCGTGCTTTGGGCCAAGTCCAGCATGGCTCACTAGAGAGGAGGTGGCCAGATCCTGATCCCAGCAGTACTATTCTGTTTAGAGATGCTCCATTTTTCCACAGAACAGCTCTCTACTTTCCCAGATGTAGATTGGATCAGATTATGACCCAATGGGCATGGAAAGCAATTAAAAGGAGGTAGGGTGAATGACAGTAGTGCTTTCATTGCTTGAATCCACAAAGAAAACTTCCTTCCCAGGGGAGCATTAAGTCTCCATGGCCAAAAGCATATAGGAAATCTCATACCAAAGAGGACAACATGCCAGTGCCCAGACTGGGTCCTGGGCCATGCTCAGCCCTTGGGGCACACAAACCCACAAGCATCTGTGACCAGGGGTGCTGGGACACCCACCAAAGGGCCACTACCTGGAAAAGCTCAGTGAGAAACTCACCTGGGACTGTTACAGCAGAAGCCCAGCACTCTGCACGAGGAGAGACTCCTGTGTCAGGGTTGCACAAAGCAAGTCTGCCAGACAGGAACGACAGGCAGGGAATGGAGCGGAGCCACTGTTGCACACTCAGGAGTTCAGAGCTGGCTCTGGCTTCCAGTCTTTGGCTATCTCCCCTGCCCACTGCCCACCTGCTGGAACACACCACCAGCCAGCCAACAGCACAGACACACACTAATGGGGGCTCTGACCAGCACCAACAGCTGCATTTGATGTTTGACATGGTGAGATAAAGCAAAAGTAACTTTTAAAGGATTTCCATGACATTTTTTCTTCCCAGTTAAGCAGAAGATTTTTTAAAAGAAACAGAAAAAGAAGACCCTTTCACTCAAACTTTAGAGAGAAAAAGAGAGGGAAAAAATCTTCATCTTAATTCAAAATCCTATTTGATGTGTTGTGGCATGAAAATGTTTTTCACTGCATTTTTTCAGTGTGATCTCATGCACCCTGCAAACGGGATACGCCCAAAACACCAGGTATTTTATGGGACACAAACAGAACACAAACACACAATTAAAAAAAAAAAAATGGGATTGGTAAATATTTAAATTAATCTGAGCTGGCATCTGTGCAGCCTCCCCTCCCAGAAAGAGGGATGTTTGCAGCTTTAAAAAAAATAAAAGTGAATAACATGACCTTTTCCTTCATGTTTGTTAGCTCACTGCAGCTTGGTGCGTTGGGGCAGCCCAGGCACCTCCCAAACGAAGTCCATCAAGTGCAGCTGGGGCTGTTCCCCTGCCTGCCTCCGGGGGCTTAAGGGGACAGAGCTGGTGGGGATAGAGCTGCTGGGGGAATTGCTCCAACCTGTTTGCAGTTTCACTCTGTAATGCATGGGTTTTGTTGTGTTTGCTTTGGTTATTTTTTTCTTTCCAGTTTAATTGTTGGAGGAGTTTATGAAGCTGTTTGCCAAAAAACAATCGACTCCAGGGAGCCAGCTTACACAAAAAGGGTGTGTCATCTGAGTGAGGCTGTGGAACCATGGAAACCACCACCTTTTGCATTTGCCCAGGTGAAGCCAAAGCTTGGTGGATGTCTTGTGAAATCAGCAGGGATCTGCAGGGAAGTGAAACACATACACACAGCTGTGCATTCAGCACTCAGAACAGTGGTCCTGTTCACCAGCACCAAAAATCTCCCACAAGGACGGGGGATGTTCACACTTCAGTACAGCTGGTTTATCTCACAGGTCACACAGACACACCAGTGAATGCACAAGGTGTTCCAAGCATACCTGGAGCACCTTTGCTCCTCCAGGTCAGCAGGGGCTCTGGCAGACGCAGTGCTGCCCAGCAGCACACATAGAGTGCATTGGCAAAACTCACCCAAATGTTTGTGTGACCAGATAACTGGGAATCTGCATGCAGGGGTGAAAAAAAGGGCACCCTGCAGGCCAAGTAAATATCCCAAAAGCAGAGATTGTGCTTTAGGTGCTCAATCTGATCTGCAGGAGAGCAGCCGGTGGTGGTGGCAGGCAGGGGATGGTGAGGGGACAAGGGGTGTCCCCCCACATTTCTTTGCAGCAGTAGGGTATGAGGACTGTACCACACAGGACCCCATGTCCAGAGAGAGATGAACATTTGGGAGGGGGATGTTTGTCTTGTGGGTGGCTGGAGAGGGACCCTGGCTGCATTCTCCTCGGTCTTAGAAAAGAAAACAGAGAATTCCTCAGGAGCACTGGATGCTGGCCTGACTGACAGAAAACAATCCAGGAACAAAGCACACAGAAGGGGATTTTACAGCCACACAGCTCCTGTGTGTCTGCTCCAGAACTCTGCAGATACCACTGGGAAATGGAAGAGTGCTCTGAACTGCGGTTCTTTTCAAAGGGCTAGTAGTATCCATTATTCCCCACTGCCAGCTGCTGAAAGCATGCTGACAGCATTTCAGGTTATAGGACTTCATCCACTCTCATGGAATACAGGCAGGGAAGTGAGCCGAGGACAAGCCTTACCAAGCCAGTTCCGGGACAGAGCCTTGTGTGGCGTATGGTACAGCCTGGAAAAACTGAATGGGCACAGAAACTCCACTGGAACCAGTTCCAGGATCATCCTCAAAATCAGAGCTGGCCAGAGTCAGGTGAGAAGACAGAGGTTTCTTTGACTGGTTTGACTACAGTGTGCCACACTAATAGTGGGACAATTCAATCCTGACACTTCTCTTACATGAAGTCAAAGGTCCCTGACTACAAACCCCATCAGGAGTTAGTTCTGGTGCTCCATGAACCCTGCAGAGAGGACTACTGACCCATCAGCACAGGAGAGATGAGGGCAGTGACCCTTCCCTTGGTCCAGGGAAGGAGGGAAACCTTGCAAAGCCTGTCACTACTTTTATGATTCACTGTTGGCCCCCACACATATATTTACACCAGATCCAAAAGTGTCACCAAATACAATGACCTGGCTTTTTCCCATTCATTCCATGGCCATTTCCCAGCCCTTCGTTCTCCCCTTTTGTTCAAGAATCCCAAAGTAGGTGCCAGACAGACACTTGTGAATCACTGTTTAACTGGAAGGTCCTCAGGATGACCTCCCAGAGAAGGCAGAACTTGTGGCATGGGACAGGACTCTGGAAGAGCTCCCAAGTCTTCCAGCCACTGTCTGCACCTCTGGGCTGCCCCTTGGCCTAGCCCACGGCCACTGCAGAGCCTGCTGCTCCCTAAGGGCGGCTGAAAGGAACAAGGGGAGCTCCCTGGGAAGGTTCCCCCAAGGGGGACCGTGGGAAGGGCCTGGCGGATCCGCAAAGCAGGAAAATGCCGGTAAGGCTTGGTGCATCAGCCTTTCTGGCATCAACCTCCTAAACTCATTCAAATATTTCCCTTTTTTTAAATTTAATGTTCCCTATAATTCATCTGTCCCAAAAGATAATCAATAGAGGCCGTAATGAAAATTTGAACCATATTTTATGATCCGCTGCAGGAGAAAGGGCCACATCAGCAGGACTAGCCTTGGCTTCCAGCATCATTTCTGTGTGCATTCACCTGCTCACTGGCCAGATTCCCTGCTCCATGCACCCAAGGCTGCTGACAGGGGCAGGCCCTCCAGGATAAACTTCCACCGTTTTTGCCAACTTCAAACAGCTGCCACTGGATCTGCAGTTGGAGAGGTTCATGAGGGGGTTAAGAGAATTTCCTACAGAGTGCAAAGTGCCCTGACCCAGTGGCCATCCCTCAGATTCTCAGCTCTCAAACAAGTCCTATGACCCTCTACCAGGTCCACGGGGATATGATGATCATGTAGCAGGATATGAAGAATTACTTCAACCCTTCACAGTAATGCCACTGCCTCTCAGTCAAGTTGAGCTTTATGATCCTCTTCACCCAAACATGAGGGCGGACACTAATGGGGAGAGAAGAGGGACTCCCCCAGGAGCTGCCTGAGTCCAGAGCCTGCTGTGCTGCACCAGAACCCTTCAGGGCTCCCACCATTGACAGTAAAGACCAAAGAAGCACCTTTGGGCTCCCTGTTTTATGAGCAGTCACACAGTTGCAAATGAGGGATCATGGTAAGCTCAGTACTGTCAAATTCCAGACTGAACATTAGCAAGCACAGGAGCATACTCCATAGCATCACTCCAGCAAAACACTCATCTCTTCTCCCTCCTGAGCACCATCATCTGGGTCTCAGTCCTACATGCATTCATGCTTTTGAATGGTTTGAAAATAGGAATCTCAAATCCGAACTTTGTTGTGCACCACTGGAAAAACAAGGAGAGAAACGTTGCAGGAACCTAAAGCACATTCTCACATCTACCATAAAAATCCATGTCCAGTCACTAGGACTGTACTCCTCCATATCTAGTTCCAGGGGAAGCTCAGACAAACCCAGCTACTTCCTTCTTTTCCTTTTAGGCACAAATACTACAACTTCTCCCAAATCCATCAATTTTATTATAGAATGTATTAATTTAGGAGCCATGCTGACCTTGCTTGCCCAAGTGGGGAGTGACAAGGAGAGGTAATCATGTCTCAGTGCCACCTACACACGCTGCTGTGTGTTTTTCAATCCACACTGTAAATCCTACAGCACTCCAGAGCACCTTGATCTATCCTCCCAGCACACAACTAGCAGGCTTGTTGGTTTTGCACATGCACATGCATGCAGCCAGGGCTGAACGAAGGCAAAAGCCTTGGTCCTGTTCCCGGAACCCTTCTCCATCTCAGATTCCCAGCAGCAGGTTCCCTGTCCTCCCTTTAAAGGCTGGAGCATATTTCATTGCCTGAAGCTGCCACATCTGCAGGGAGCCGGAGGTAACAAAACCGTCTTTGATTTGGCCAAGGGAAAAATATCAGAAGTGAAAGGCCAGAGTGAGGAATTTATAACAGCAGCTAAGGCAGCAAAAATACAAGCACCTGACCAGAAGCTGCCCTCCTTCTCAGCATGTCATGTTGATCAGCTTCCCATGTGTCTTCAAGGGGCAGGATATTGCAGAGAGTCTAGCCAGAAACCACCAATTTCCGACACACACGAGTGTACTGACACCCTCAGTAGAGCCCTGCACAGCACCAACCTGCAGGGATAAGCTGCAAATCCAGGAAACCTCTGCTCACCCAGAGGTGCAGGTGGGAATCTTGTAGTTTGTAACTGCTGAAGACATTACCTGAAAAATAATGTAGCACCACTGTGCAGGTATAGTGATGCTAATTTACCTCCCAAGAGAGAAATGCCCTCTGTCCTGGATGGACAGACTGAATCCCCACAACCAGCAGTAGCAAGAGCAACAGCCCAATATTCCCCCCTTTCTTTTCTCATGGAAACTTGGAAATCAACCATCTTTGTTTAAAAAACAGTACACAATAATCAAATTAATTGTTGTTTCCACAACATAAATGAGGTGACAGACTTGCAAGATGTGGGACTTAAGGACTGTGAATCCAGAGAACATGGATAAGCAGCTTCATGCTTTAAACATACACTGGAAAGGGGACTGAAATCCCAAGCACAACTGGGAAAGCGCTGCCACCTCTGAAGCGCTGTGTCAGCACCACACAGAGCCATCCTCCTTTTTTAATCCAGTTGCCAACACAGCAAGTGATAGAGATACCTGCCTGTAGAAAAGCACGCAGGGAGGTAACATGGCTGTTGCAGTCACTGCTAACTTGCCCCAGATTTGAACTGGCAACCCTTACTAATATCATCCAGTCCCTTGATATCCTCAGGGAGCAATCAGCATGTTTTATTAACCCAGCCAATTTTGGAAGTGCATAGGCAGTATTCTAGTTCCTTGTTAAAATTATGCATTATAGGTCCATTTCACCCATATGCTTGTGCTCAAGTGATGTGCAGCAGAGCCTTCTGCCCTCAGACCAGTGGCACAAGGAGCCCAGGGCTGAGCCAGCCCTGGTGTTCTTGCAGCACAGAATAAACCCAGTGCCCTCAGACATCACTTGCAACAGTGATGTTCCAGCCTAATACAAAGCCCCAGAGATCCCCACAACCAAAATCCATTTTTTAAAATTACATGTTTCCACCTATTGGTCCCTGGACTGAACTAATTGCTTTCGCTATTTCTAAAAGACAGAGTTTTTTCACTGAAAAAGAAATGAGCAGGTGTAGGGGAACTCAGAGACATCCTCTGACTGCTGACATAAAATCCCCATATATGCAGATGTATTTATTGCCCAGTCAAAATTCCAGCTTTACTGCATGGCATGTGGGAAGAATTCCCACAGGGGAATTCTTCACAGTGAAGGTTAGAAAGCAAGGAGTTAAAGTAACCAGACCAAACTCAAAAAGCAATTCAGTCAAAGCTGCAAGATTTCTGTCTGTGCTCTAACCACTAGGTTATCCCCTTCTTTGCTAAATAAACTCATCAGTCTAAGGGGAATGTGCTATTTCCTAGTGACTAGTGTTTTCTGAGGGGGGTTAATTTATTATTTTTTTAAAAGATGACACCCTACAACAGGGAAGCTGCTTAGCAGGGGATCAATCCAGGACCAGCTTCGGTTGCTACTTGGTTCAGAGAAAGACTCACTGAAGGAATGACCAGCAACAAAAGAAGCAGTTTTCTGCCTCCTGAAATAGCAAGACAGTTTGAGTGTACCACCCCAACACACAGACTCATGAGTTCAGATGCCGTGTGAAGTAGCACAGAGTGCAGCTCTAGACCTGCCTGCTCTGTTGGACCAGCTGGATAGTCTTTACAGACCCGAACAAACTACTTACAGACAAAGCAAATGTACAGAGTTATGTACAGTACAAAATCTGAAAATAATCTGTAAAAAAAAATAGAGCAACTAAGAAGAAAATAATATAGAGGGAATTTTTCAGGGATGATAACTAGAGGAAAAAAGTGCATGAATTTTTAGTAACTACCTGGATCAGGAAGCAGCCATAAGTTCTGGGCGCAGTTTCTGGGAAAATGAGTTCTCACCATTGAGCAGAAACCCAGTGACAAGCAAGAAAGTCCTACTTCTTTCTGGAAAAAAGCAGTTCAGCCCTACCATTTGCTGGAAAGTTTTAGGTGAGACTCCTTTCCCCAAGTCTGAGAGAACTGCTTTTTACTTTGATGAAGCTCAACTCTGTTTCAAAGAAACCAAAGCTGAAGGTGACCACTGCTGATTTTTTTAATCATCATTTTATGAACATGTTAACCTTCATTCACAAATGCTCTACAGAGTGGACTTCCTTCAATTCTTTTTTTCATCCTTGATTAGCAGTATTTCAAAAGCATGGATTTCTAAAAACGTGTACAAGAAGACACCTCATACAAACCTGTAATGGTTTAATACAGAGCTCTTTTCTACAAAATCCACATAAAAATAAGATTGTTACCAATTAATTTGAACTGAGCCAAAAAAGCTATTTCAGTGCAGACTATCACACCTCAAATTAAACAAGTAAAAATGTTTTATACATAAAAGGCTCTAGATTACAGAACACAAACCGAACTTTTACCTTCTCCTTTTTTTCTACTTTCTCCTTTTCAGCACTTATTCTCCAAATTTCCTTTGGGAATTAATGTGTTGGACAGTGTGAATAAAGTGTTTCACATGTGCATGTGGAAGTCACTTTGCTCTCATGTCTACAACACGACGTTTGGAAAACTTATTTAAAGTAAGTGCTTTCTCCTCCAGTTCATTGTTTATTGGATATTTTCCTTTCAAGATTTTTATTCATAAAGATACTCTTTTGTTTTTCTAAACCCCAGATTTTATGGAGAAAACACTCTGCCCTAAATCATCTCCAGGCAAAGGAAAGCTGCTTACGATGTTCCCACTTATTGCACACACATAACTCTACGTGGAGATTCTTAATCTTCACCCACCCAAGATTAAGGCAACACAAATTATGAAATCGATACTGATACACAGAGCAACATCTATTACAGTTTCAATGTTTTTGTTATATTTTTTTCTAAACTATTAAAGCAGTATGATTTTAACGTGGTTGTTATTTATGCAATACAAATTCTCTGTTGTTTGATGCTGTGGGTACTTATGCAAATGCCCCATTTTCCTTATGGAAATCTTTCCTTTGACACCTCATGTGAGTAAAGAAAATATTTGAGTGTTTGCAAGATAAGGATCCATTTATATTTAAGGCTCCATTACTGATCAGGAGGCAAAGAGTGTCCTTATGGTGGATATAAATTATAGTTATACTAATTTTAAAGACCCTTACTCTCTGTTCTAGTGATGGAGCAGAAGAGCTTTCAAATAAAGGAGATTCTTCTCTCACAGCAGTTCCAGTTCCTGTCTTTCATTAATCAAAAGCTATCCTATAGATAAATATATTTTCTCTCTACATGCATGTCTGAAAACCTCTTTGAGGTTTAACACTCCTGCACCTGATTCAAACACAACAAATCAAAATCATTTTGCCACCAACTGCAACAGGCATTTCCAGAAGTTACATCACACAAGTCATGCAATTAAACTTTAACGAAAACATAAAAACAAAAACACCAAGCAACCCCTAGTGCTTGCTTTGTCCTTCACACAATCTACCATAAAAAGGCAGGACATTAAAATGGAAGATCCTCTGGCTAAAGCTGTGCCATAAACAGTTTTTTCCTGATGAATTCCACCTCTTTACTCCACTGAATCAGCAGAGCCAGATGGAATTGCTCTCCTCTCCTCCTTTTCTGTGAGAAGGATGGACTGCTGATAAAACTCATAACCCATGAAGATCGCTTCTCGGAGGTAAGATGCCTGCTGCCAGGAGTTCTGCTCTTGTGGGGGGTTTAACACCCTCCCTGGCCACCAGCTGCTGTGCTGAGCCAGCCCCTAGAAACTAGAAGGACCCTTGGTGTTGTAACATGAGAGCTCATGAGAGCTCATGCAAGCAGGAGAAACAGAGAGTGTTACGGCAACTTGAAATGTTCATACACATTTGCCTTATAAAATGTACAGACGCAAGTCTTCCAAATGTCTCAGTACCTGCAGCTTGGGAAGGCTTCAGCAAGAGCTATAAGTGTTAAACATCTGTCCACAATGGGTGCCTGAATCTCGACATGCTGCTCCTCTCTTTTAACCTCACCCTCTACTCATATATTTTCACACCTGCAAACGATATTCCTTTAAAATCAAACCTTTTATTTAGCATCTGCTCAGATCATATCATTTGATGAAAGGTAACTGGGGTTTACACAAGGACAAGGGAACAGAAATGGGCTGTCATTTCCAAAATATAGTTAGGAAAGGCAAAAAGGAAGCAGCAGAAGCATCACAGTTGGATCATAAAAGCCATTAAGGCCCTGAACTAGGGAGTTCCACTGGCTCCAGCTCCTTCACGGCTGCTGAAACAGGACTTTGCACAGTGAGGAGTAAATTCTAGCTTGCACAAAGTAGGACAAGTCCAGCTATCCTGTGTCTCTTATAACATTTTTCCTGATAGGATTTTTCTATTTTCTAGAGTGTGTAACAAAACAAACCTAAAAATCAAGATAAATTTTAGAATGTTTCACATAAGAATTTATCTGTCACCATCTATTTTTCCCACTGTAACTCTTTTGAACAGTGAGATAATCAGTTTGTTTAAGGGCTTTGTTTTCTTGAACTAGTCCCCTAGACCACTATATCTAGACTCTAAATACTGCAGAGAAAGTGCAAAATAAATTTAAAGTCAGCAAAATGCTGAAGAAAAAAATGAGTTGGAAAAGTGTCTTAGATCATACTTTTGTCTTGAAGAATTTTTCCCCTGTTTGTGTAACAAAGAAGAGTTTGGTCTAATCAGTAATGTGACTCTTTCCCTTACCTGCCAAAAGGGATTTCAGTTTTGAACGGAGTTTCCTTACTGTATTTAAATTATTTTCAGTGAAATCTACATTTGGATACAGTTTGGTGTTTTTTCAGGTCACAGTGTTGTATTACAAAATCAAACATCCATCTGTAAGAAGAGAATTTTTTTTATATTTACAGTATTCTCTTATATTTTGGCACCTTTCCTCCCCAAGTGTTAACAAAAAGGTGAGGTCACTGCCATCAAAGCGCAGCCAGCACTGGCAAAGTCTCACTCTGTATGGATTTGCCACTGTCCAGAGCAGGGAAAGAGTACTGTCCTTTTCCAGTGCTTCTCAAACCATGTATAAATCAACCATGAATGTACTGGGGTTTCTCTTCTACACACCACATTACATCCTCCAGCTCTGAACCTGCCGCAGATGAAAAAGGGGCAACACATTCGGCAAAGGTGTATCAGATGTTGTAACAGCACAGCACCAAGCAAGGCTCTTCCATAGCATAAATGAAGACTTCATTTCAGCACATCTCACCCATTTAGAATGAGTAGAGAAGAAAAGATCCCATCAAACAGGAGCTGGGCTGGGCTATGAAACTTGGGATTAGACATCTGGAAAACCACCTGAGAAAGAAGGCTTGGGAAGGCAGTGGCGGGACTGCATTCCTTATCCTCCCTGTCTGGTAAACAGTTCCAGCGATCTCAGCATACTCACTACACATCCTCCCAAACTCAGGGGTCCAACAGACGTGTAGAGACACAACCTGTCGATAACAAGAAGGAAGGGAGACACAAGGAGGAACTGGGAGAACAGGACAAATGAAACCAGGCAGACAAAGACCAGAAGGCAGGTGACAGCTGCAGCGGTGCCAGAAGCAGAAGTGACAAACTGGAATCCACAAAGTATTTTGAAGTACTGCAGGAAGCAGCTTGAATCAGAGAGCAAACCTGGGAGCCTGAACTGTGACTGCAGGTGTGCAGTAAATTCCCCAGCTAGGTAGTACTGGCTTGGTCGTACCAAACAAGACAGACTCTTTCAGAGTCTGAACACAGGCATAGAACAGTTCTACTACCTCAGGGGCAGTTTTAAACACTACTAGCTCTCTAGGTTAGAAAGAACTTCCTGTTTGCAGTCTGTAGCTTTCCAGTTGCCTTGAGGATGAGCAGTTATGAGTCCAAAACACTGGTCTGATAGCAAAACAGAAAAAGAGAGAAAGCTTGTAGGCCTGGGGATTCCCACGACTGCCTGAGCTGAGCAGTTCTTCCTGCCTGGAGCCAGGAAGAGTTGCCCAGGGAGATCAAACCTGCGCTGCAAAGTCCCAAATCCAAGTCATGCAAATTCCAATCTTCCTCCAAGCACTGACTGACTTCATCAGATGCATGAAGGAAATGGAAAAAGGAGGAGGGGCCTTACTGCCTACACACATGTACACCCCACCTCAGGCAATAGAGGGGGTGTAAATAATGGAGCGGGTTCAGCAGCCAACAGCATTCAGGGTCAAGTCAGTAATCCCCTTTTTCCATTTCCGTTTGCTATTTGATGTAATTATAGTTTTTGATTGAAATCCACCCAGAGTGTAACCCCTTAGCTTAATGCACTGTTTAAATCCTTGGGTACACAACCATGCTGCTCCCCAGACTCGCCTGGAATAGGAAACCATTTCAATGCCAAAAATAAGTCTTTGCTTTCTTTGGTAACGCCCTCGGTCTTGGCTCAGCCTCTGCTACACCCACCAAAGAAGCAGGGCAGGGATTTTAAGAGGGCTGCCTGATACCACCCATGGCTGGTGACTGTGCTGTGAGCTGAACCTGCAAGAGGGTTAAACTTTCGAAAGCTTTCTTTAATGCCCAGACACTAAAAGAGGTGGCATAGCCGTACAAAGGACCTGGAGCCTGGCCTCAACTTTCCCAGCAGATTTGCTGCTATCCTGACCATAAATAGTAACAAGTCAAAGCCCTTCGCATGGGGTAAACAGTGGCTTCTGTCCTGAAAGGCCTCCTGAGGATAAAATTAACAGATGATATTCATAGTCCAAAGGAGGGCTGGGAGATCTACCTTTCTGCAAAATCAGATCACAGGAGCAGGTTTTTCTTCTCCAGTTAACTCAGTACCACTTGGCCAAGAATGCAGGGCAACAGCTAGACCAGGCAGCCATACACCAAATGGGTACCTGAGCAATTACATCCCACAGAAGCAGCAGCCCACAGCAGTGTACCTGGGCTAGCAGGAAAATCGCTAATGCTACTGGAGAGAAACTGCCTAGGAACAAGCAGTGTTTGAGGTGCCCATCAGTCTGCTGGGTAGCAGAAGGAAAAGGGTTCTCTGAGGGCTTCATACCCAAGTCAGTACCTCTGTCACTGTAGAAAGCCTGATGTGGGTTGGGGAGGTACATAATACAATACACAGACTTGCTTCAAACACGCATCTCAGGACAATGAACAAATGTACAATTTCACTCAAGATTAAGAAAAAGTATCTTAATTCTTCCATACAGGAGAAACTCAGCATGGCTCCCTTCAATGCTAGTATTGTGCGAAGACTGAGATATATGCAAGATGAACATGATTAGGAAACAGTAACTCAAAGCCTTCCCCAGCAGGGGAATGGAACCTCTGGGATTTGAAAACAGGGATGCTACAACTCCTGTTCCACACCTTCCTTTGCACAAAGAGAATGAAGGCCTCAAAGATACCCCACAAGATTTTCAGACCTGTTGCAGAAACTCAGGATAAGTCCAAGAAAGCTGCTGTGTTTGGATGCTTCTACACCCTGAGACACCCCCCGCCAGGAGATAAATGGCCAGCTCAGTGCAGGACCTTTGGAACCAAGCAAGGCTCTTTGGACCTGATTCTGTGTGGCTCAGCTTTTACAGCACCATTTATGTCAAGGCCAAGAACTGGCAAAAAAGTGTGATGAGAACAGCACTGCTATAAACAACTTTATGAAGGTGAAAGGGACCAGATAATCAGCCCATCCCTTTCTATTTCATGCTACAGAGGAGTTCCGGGTGAGGGAGGAGGTCACTGAACCAGCCTCTTGGGCTGCAGGCACCTTCCCTGGCAGCACCGTGAATCAGTGGGGAATCAGAGCCAGGCAGTGCCTGGCAGCCAGATGGGTTGGGCTATGGCAGGAAGATGAAGACAGCAAAGCAAGAGGGAAGTACAGGCAACATGGGAAGAGTGGGTCCCCTGCGCCAGAAGGCAAAACCTGCCCTAGGCTTTCGCACTTCCAGGACCCATCTGTCATTGACAGTATCTGTTAATCAGCTGAGCCCCAGCTGCTGCACCTCCTTCACCAGGAGGATCCATACGGCCAGCACAGGGCAGAGCACACCACGTCCACTGGAACCTCCATGCCCTGTCCTGCCCTTTCCTGATGCTTATGGCAGCTGAAGCTGCTCACCAGCATAATCCTGCTTCTCACCAGCTCTTCCAACTCTGCTCCAGCCCTTCCACTCAGTGAGCACAGGCAGTCACATTTTTTCTCTCCTCATCAGATATCTCTGTCTCTTTGAAATATTCAGATGATTTGGTTTTGTTCTCTTCTCCCCCACATCAAATCCTCCCCCTGCTTGTGGAAGCAGTGGATTTCACCCAGGCACAGAAGGCTAATTTACACCCTTCAGGGTTTAAAATAGCAGTGGCGTAAATGAAAAGTCCAATTTCTTCAAATTTGCATTGTAAAACCATCCTTCAACTTCCTTGAAATAAATTTTACTATTTTATTAGTGCAAACAAAATGGTAATAAAACACTAATACAGCGCCTTGTATCCAGGGGAAGAGCTAAAATTAACATAGACCAAGCAGTGTTTGCTATTACATTCAATTACCTTTTTACTTGAGATTTACATTCTCATCCCCTTAATCTCCATAGTGGTGGCTTTGAAATCATTCTCCACAGTCCCTCCTGTGCTTGGAATGGACGGCAGAAAAGCTGCTCACTCGCCACTACCACTCCTGCTGCCAGCACCCCAGTACCAGCCTCTTCCCTCGAGACCCCTGGGCAAGTTTGCCTGGAAGGTCTCTGAAGAGAAAATATAGCAAATGTGTTCACCTGCCTTTCCTAGTCTCACTTGGGTCCTCATTTTTAAACTCCAGACAAATACACTTACCCCAAAAATACAGCCTGCCTTCAATGTGGCTCTGGAAACTGTTCCTTAATTCTCAGCTACAAACCATGCTGCAGGTAAATTTTACAATCTCCACTGTACAGATAACTAAGGCAAAGACTGAGGACCAAAGTCAGAATACAGCTGCTCTTGGTGTAAAACTAGAATAGCCTATTTTGTAGTGGAAGTATTCCAGCTTTCACCTAGGGCTCACTGAATTCAGACTCTGCTCTCGAGTTAACTGGGATTGTGTCCTGCAGCCTAGGCTTAAAGTCAGGAAAAGAGCAGCTTCAGGGCTGTCTGATGAAACTCAGAGGGAACCTGCACTGGAAAGAAAGGCCCATATTCCTAGTAATACCATCCAGGGAATCCATTTCCTCAGCATCAGAGCAAGTTTTTAATTGACAGCATCTCTTGATGCTTTAATATAGTAGGCATGGCAGTGATTTGGCCATTATCAAAAGAATGGAAAGACTTCCACAGGACACCACAGGTAAGTCCTGCATCAGTCCAACTCCAGAGAGAGACTTTCATTCTTGGCTCCTCTTTCTTCCTTTTTGTGTACTGGAAGTAGGATATGTCCCCACTTTAAGCCAAGTCAAAATATTTGCTCTTTCTTTGGAGAGCATGGCCAGCATCTGCAATAGGTGACATCCTGTATCCTTCGCTTACTCATTTTGACACAGTGTTTTGCGATACCCAAAGGAGATAACAGAGATTAACTGAGCATTGTGTAACATATTTCTAAGCTGGGCAAGAAAGGAGTGAACAGCCTTTCATCCCAGTCTCCTCGCTACCGAGCCATTACCAGACCACTACAACGCCGCACAGAGTCAACAGCTAAGAAGGACAGGGGAATTTGGGAAGGTACCAGGCAGCCTCCTAGGGAGGAGCATCTCCTGAGAGAAACAGATCCCGTGAGTGTCACCCCAGCCTAGGCCAGCTGTAACACATGTGGACTGCCAGGTGCCTGACAGAGAGAGATGTCATCGCCTGTTTTGATGGAAAAACACGTCTACATGCTCCAACCAAGTCCCAGGAGTGCTGCATGGCCCTGATCATACCTACAGTACGCACCAATCAACTGGCTGAAATGGCACCGCTGAAACCCAACCCCACCAGAATCCATTCTGTCCCACACAGCAGCAGATTATTCTAATTTCCAGTGCCTCCTTGGGCAGCTGTCTCACAACTCCCAATCCTTCTCTTTGAAGAATAACGTTGCAAGATGATTCACCCAGAGATTCTGTGCCAACCTGAAAAAAGGGCAGTCTGTGTCGTAGCACCTGGTGGTACTCAGGAGTCTTCTAGGCAGTATCCCTTAACAGCTGGCCTCATGGTCCTCTTCATTTTCTCCTCAACAAAACCCTCTGGTTTCTGCATTTTAATCAGGAGTTGTCTGCCAAGCCCCTAAATTGCTCATCTGTCTCTCCTCCTGAGAAGCATGGTCCTTCATGCTTTCCCTCTAGCCATCTTGATCTTCATGGCTGAAGGAGAAGGATCATGCAAAGCATGAATAAATGGTAGATAATGATAGATAAATGATAGAACAACTGACAAATCCTCCCCATCCAAATAACAAATGTGTCCGGGGGAAACCTCTCATCTGTCCACCTTCTAGAAGGCAGTACACAAAAGCCCTTATGCAAATACAATTATCACAAGACACCAAGCATTACAAGAGACCCCAAACAATAAAGAGTAGGAAAAAGAAACCTGCCCAGGAGCACAGGACTAAGGTTGGTTTCAGCTGGTCTTCTGTCCCTTTTTTCTTTTCTCTTTCCCCTGCTCCCCTGAACAAAGGAAGTTTGTTGTAAGGTTCAAACATTTCCTGGGCCTTGTCTGAGTTCCACCTTGTTTTCTTTTTCTCTTTTCCCCACCCTGTACAAATAAAGCAAAAACCAACTGGCACCACCTGTGATGAAAGGACAACTAAATGCAAAATTTTATCTTTTCTTTCTTTTCTCCCTCCCCCTTTTTCCCTTTTCTTGGCCAGAAGTTTTGGGCAAAGGACAAAAGGTATTGTTGGGTAAGCATAATTCCAGGGGCTGAGTCACTAAAGCGCTGGCTGCTGCTGGGGTAGAGTAAGCCAAGCCACTGCTTCACTAAATGCAACAAAAATGCCAGCAGCACCACTGCAAGCTCTGCCAGCCCCAAACCACAAGGGGCAACAGAAGATTCACATAGCATGAAGAGGTTCAAAGAAATTAAATAAAATCCTAGTGCAAATATCCTCACCTAAGAAATCTTAGGAGGAAAGACTATCACACCACAGAGATTGCACTCTTCCCTGAAAACAGTAAAGGTTGTGAACGTCACAGTAAAAAGTTACAGCCATTACTTATGATAAGGGAAGGCTCAGATGCCTTCTTTAGTTCTCCATTCAGGCCTACTTTTTTATTTCACAACCCAAGTCAGATCCACAGCTGGTCAATCCTGTAAACTCTGGAGGCAGGGAGCTCCCATTGGTCCTGCAGCCCCAAGCACAACAGAAAGGGCACGTAGCTTCCAGATACCCCTACGATGCAGAAAATCATCAACCCATTTCTGGCTGCAAATTAAATGGTGCCCCAAGTGGGTACTTGCTCAGACTGTGTTCTAAAGCGCACTGCAGACCCTTGGAACTACATGGTGCATTTGGGGGAGCTGGAGCACTGGCTGTTTGTTTATTTTATGATGCACTTTGGTCTCTCTCAGTTGCACTGTTATCCTACACCTATTTGCTCCCTTTCTCCAGGCTGATAACAGGCAGCACATTGTGCAGTGGGGACCTGGCCTGGCTCTTTTTGTGTCTAATGAGACATATGTATTTAGTTCCAGACTATCAATAGTCAGGGAGAGGGAAGCGGCAGAAAATTTCCCCCAATAAGCATAATCAGTTCAGCAGTGATGTGGAGCAAGGTCCTGAAATGGACAGAAAGAGAACCAATGTTGAAAGTTGAACAACTCTCACGAGGGCAAATCCTCCTTCCCCAGAGCAGCACACCTCCTTTAGAAACCCACACTCACGCAGGGCGTTACACTGCTGCTCCGTTTCCTTAAGGCAGACACAGGCCTGGCCTCTTGCAACAGTTCTGGCATCTCTTTATGGCAGACCCCATGACACATGGAGGCGGCTGAGAACAAGGGATCATGCTTTTCCAGGGACAGGGAATCCAGATTTTCTGGTTTATAAATTTTCCCATCTGGATTTGTTTTGTTGTTCATAGGGTAGATCACCAGAGATAAAGAGAGAAAAGTAAAGAAATATCAGAGCAGTGGCAGCCCTGATGGGCTCAGATGAATTTCTTGCATGTAGCAATCTCCTGTTTGGGCAGAAATTTGAATGCATTTTTCAGCAGCAATACATATAAACAGGCATTCTCCCCTGGGGAATGTTTCAGTTTCTGCTGCTGCCTACAGGCTCTGTGATGTAGGACCCAAGGAGCTTGGACATGTCCTCTCTCAAGACCGACTCCAGAAGGACACGGCAACTTCTCTACCACTTGCGTGGCAGAACTTAAAATCATCTCTGACCTCTTCATGTTAAGTCACCTAGAAGAGCAGGGTATCACCTGAAACAACTCCAATGAAAGACTGTGTTAGGGAAGTCCTGCACAAGCTTCCAAGTGGCATAGGAAAGAATGATTAGGTCATAACAGAACCAGTAGCTTCACCACTCTGTGGCACAGGGAGTGTCAGAGCCTGTTTTTCTGGGGAAGAATCCCCCAGGATTGCAGCCAGATGGTCTTGGGAATAGATGTCCCAAGCTCTACCAAGTCATACCCCCACTCTCAGGTAAGACCAGGCCCTATGGAACCTATCAGGACCTCTCTTCCCACCTCTTCAGCCTTGTCCCAAGGCTCTGAACTGGCTTCCAATGCCAACGGCTGTCTAAGTACAGAAAGGCACCTGCAGACTAGAGCAGATATGGGCCTGGAGCCCAAAGATTCCCATAGGAAAGAGCATTCTGAAGAGTGGAACCAAGGGGCCAGGAGCTGTAATGCTAGGCATGTTTGTTCTCCCCTGCCACCTCTAAGCCCGGCTGCTGAATTTACACACAGCAAGGACAACTTGGTAAAGCCAGCACAGTGCTATCAGCTGAGAGCCTCTGCATACTAAGCTCCTGGTTAAATGTTTTCATCAAAACCAGAGCGAGAAAGTGCAGAGCAAACACCACCAATTAGTGGCTGGGATGAATCGTTCCTGCCAGTATATCTGGTTAGAGGGGCATGAGTCACCTTAACCCTTTGGGAGCCAGAGCCAGAGCCAGCACAACTCCACAGGGGAGATGAGGAAGACAGGAGAGGAAACCTCTCCTGGATCTTTTATTTGCAACCACTCCTTTTCATTTATTTGTAGGGAGTTGAATTCGGGAGTGAACACTTGCTGTATTTGGAACCACATCCCCATAACCTCTGCCATCACCATTCTGCTCCAGTGAAGATGGACATGAGTTGGTTCAGAGACCCAGGCAGCACCCCAGGGCAGAGGCTGCCAGATGCTGGTTGAGGAGGTCTGGGGTTGGTCATCTCTCAAGCCATCTCTACCTTCCAAGCCCATTCCAGCTAACAGAAAATATCACCTCACTTCTGCTGCAGAGCAAAGTGTCAGTGAGAGTAACATGACAATACCTGATGTCTTATTCCAAGACAAAATGCTTCCCCCTTAGAAACATGAGGAAATGTAGTCGCAGTAAGAGGACAGGTGGGTTGAGTTGCACATGTCCCTCTTTCTCTACATTTCTGTAAACTGTCCCATTTCTGAACACGTAAGAGGTGGCCAAAGTTAACCGTGTGACTGGGCTAAATTCTCTTTCAATATAAGTAACATGCTGCTGTTTATGGCAGGATTCAGTGCCACAAGTATATGCCAGAAGTTCAGCCATCTATGAGTATCCAATGTTGCAACATTACAGGTGTTCAGAGAGATCAGTCACTTCTGCAAGCAACAAACCCTGAAGACAGAACTCTCCTTTTGCCCTCAGTCACTCAAGCAAATACCCACTGACTCCACCTCAGCAAGGGCTGAGCAGACACTGCAGGAAGGGCCCAGGACTGTGTATGGACCAAATCCTGCCCACCTACTATAGCATCCAGCAGACATGACGCTGCTGTTCCAGGCAGTGCTTTGCAAACTCTCTGCAAGGGAATCTACTTGGACCAAGCTCCCTGTCTCAAGGTGAGCAACAGAAAAGGCATGGGGGCAGTGGACCTGCAGCTATGGAGATCAAGAGGCACTCACCCAAGGCGAGGAAGCTAAAAGCCAGGAACGGATAAATTAACACAATGGCTTATATTGGGGAGGTTCCTTTCAATCTAGAGCTATGTGGGATGCAGCCCACGATCAGGCCCTCCACAGTTCCATGTGTCTAAAGCTGGGCCCCCCAGATGTGAATTTTGAGCATAGCAGGATTACTGGAGCAGACAGTTTCAGATCCTGCTGAGCCAGCTTGTGGCTGTATTCAAAACTGAGTAAATTTACAGCTGTAAGCTGGGAGTTTATACAACCCATAACTTGTTAGGGATGGCTGACCAAGCCAGAACGATCTCTCCTCAGCCAACAGAGCTTCTATTGGTTAGCCCTCTGAGTGCCTAGTAGGTATTATTATTTTTCTTTCTCTTTTTCTTTTGCTTAGGTGGGGGGTAGGAAAGAAAATATCTGGTTTTGTTCCTTTACTCACTAAACACACATTAAAACTAAATCTCAGGTTCAATCCACTACAGATTCCTCAGCGTATCAGCTAGGGACTGCCCACTGACCATCTCCTTGGATGAGGCTGCTGTGTTTTTCTTACTCTGTGCAGAGTCTTGCACCATGAACAGCTCCACATGATTCAATGTATTATCACCAGAGTTCATAAAGCTACTCTTATGCTGCCCTTTTTGTGTGGACACTTCCCTCCCCACAGATGCTAGTGTGCTCCAACCTGGGCTGCAGGAAAATGTGGTCTGAGTTGTCTGAGTTTAGTGCAGCAAATATGGTGCCCTGAAGTGATCTGAACCTGGATTCACACAGCAACACAAGGAGCTGCCAAATAATGGGAAAGCAGCAGACAGAGAGTGTGAACGGGACTCCAGGAGCCCTCTGATGGGAACAAAACCAGCATCATCCACTGTGCCTGCAAACGCGAAAGGCATCCAGTCCGAGGGAAGCACCGGGACTTGCCTGCATGTAACTGCCTCAAACCTAAGATCCTCTATTTTCATTATAGCGTGGTGGTACTGGTCCCAGTTCTTGTCTGAAAGGCATTTTTACCAGGAAGTCTAAACATAATCCAACTGCAAAAAGGCTGGATGAAGGGCTAGGGCATTCTCCTGGGACTCACTATTCTTCATGACCATAGGCAAGACAAGGACAGTCATACCAGCTTCCATAACACACACATTCAGGAGCCCAAGAGTGGTGAGAAGGACGTACACCTACCTCAGTCATTACGTGGCTGCAGGCACACCATTCACTGTCCCGGGAGGATGCAGTTTTTCTAGGACACGGCTAAGGAGCATAAGTAGGTCTTTCCTTTACCCTCTGCTCCATCCTGAATACGTAACAGCCCAGTACACCAATAGTTTACATGAGTTAAAGAGCCAGCTTTAGGGACTCAGGCAGGATAAAATACTCTTTAGCACCCAGCCACCAAGTAAGAAAATTAGGTAAATGGGGATCTTTGGTGAAGTCTTAAACAGGAGACTGGAAAACGGGAAATTTCCTCTCTCCCTGCTCTGTGAGCAAGGATCACACTACCTACTGCTGCTCCCACAGTTTAAAATACCTAAGTCCTCCAAGGTGCAGCTTAATTTTCTTTTTTAAAAAAGAAAAGTGTCAGTCTAATTAGATAAATCCTCCAAGCACGTGGCCCAGAGTTCGTCATGGAAATTAACCTCCTTGAAAGATCACAGTGACTGAAATAAGAAACTGTGTGTTTTGGCATAGTGCAGTGAAATGGGAGATGCAGGCTGCATTTCATACACCTTCCCTTTCATAAACCTGCCGCATTTCTTATCTGTCCTACTGGCCCTGAGCTCGGCAGCAAGACTTTATCTCTGAATGCCTGTTTGCAAATCGCTTCTGAGAGGTTACAATAACCCCTGGGAGAGATTCTGATGGCTCACTAGTGTGAAAGGACACTGCTCTCCTCATAGAAAGTTGGACCAGCCTGAGGCACTGGTAGAGGCAGGGGCTCATCACCGGCAGCCCTCTGGAGAGGATGTTCTGCAGACACAGCTCCTGTGTGGAGGCAGCCAGGCTGGGAGCTGTTTGCCAGCCTTCCAAGTGCCCTGCCAGTTTCATCATGCACCACACAGGCAAGCGTGGTTCTGTGCAGCCCTCACTCTTCCTGGCATGGGGATGGGCTGAGTGGGGCAGGAGGAAGATACCTCGAGGCCACAGGCTGTGATCACATAGCTCAGTTTGCATTTATGCCAGGTACATTCACATCTTCTTATTCAGAAAGCTCTGCCTATCCACACTGGGAAAAGTGTAGGGCTGGCAGTTCATATTGCTTAGGAATAGAATGTCCCATTACCTTTGTTATTGGAAGCAGAAGCAAAACCAGGAAAGAAAAGAACTGGCTCATAAGTGAAAGTCAACTGCCACCCCCACCTTCAAATACAAGCAGGGATCAGAACCAGCCTATCTTGTACTTTAGGACACACTTTCCAGTCAACTTTTCTCTAAGCCCAGCAGGCAAACTTATGCTTGGGTCTTAGCACTTGTTCCTCAGCCCCCTCCCAAGTGTCACTACACAACACATTTTAATAGACAGCTGAAACAATACCCCTTTTCACAGTTCCAAATAGACCATCAAGGGATTCTCTCTCTGAAGTTCTCCAGTTCTCCCTGTTCTTTCAAAGGATAGCATCCAAAACAAAAAACTCCCCGAAAAACCTGTAGAGTTCATCTACCTCTCTCCTTCCCAAGTCTGATGGATGATGGTGTGTGTGACACTGTGCTGCCCTCCCAGCACTGAGACCAACCTTGCCAGCTCACTTCACACAGAGAAGGATCAGGAGCAGCCTCAGAGACCAACTCTGAGGTGACTTGTTGTATTGTCATTGAAATGACAAGCCCTATGGCTTAGAATCTGGTAGTTGTTTCCAATGTTGTTTCAAAACAGCATCACTGGTGGCAGAACAAAAATAGGATACCTTCTGGAGACAAAACTACCTCAAAATGCCATGGTGGGCAAGGAGCCAAAGGCCCCCAAAGGCCCCAAATAACTGACAGTTCTGCTATGCCTTTTCCTACAGCAGTTATTATGCGGCAAGGCCTTGGCAGCTGGATGGCTCTAGAGCTCACCCTGTGAGCACAGACTCTTGTATCTCCGGGTCCTATTCTAGACCAGCCCAATCACGCGTGAAAGGTATTAGCTGACACCTCATCAACAGCCATTGGACAGAGTCAGTGAGAGGGGTCGCAGGCAGATCCCTCTGTGCAGGAAATGGAACCTCCTTGCTACAATTCATTAGCTGTCTCAGGAAAGAGTTCAAAAGACAGATGATGCACAAAAACTGCATTCAAGTTTCCTCCTGCTCTCTCCAGATCTGGGCTGAGGCATGCTGGAAGGACACTACCGGAGAAACCAGGGAGAATTCGGGCCTAATACAGTTCCTTAGCAGTTTTCTATCAAGTACAGGCAAGCTCCACAGTTTCATTACTAATAACTTAACACCTAATAATATTACAATAACTTAATACCTAATAATATTACCAGTGTAATACTTTAACTTGATGCCAAGCACTTGGACCCAGAAAAATCAGCATTTAACAAGATTTCCACTTCACTGCACTTGGCTTCTGCCAAGTGATCAAAACTCAGCATCCACAGCTCCTTCCCACCTGCTCCAAGGTATCTGGAATAATTTTTAAAAAGGTAAAGCTCCTACTTCAGCCAGAAGCTAAGGGCTGAACCAGAGAGCCAACACAGACGCAGGAGGGGAAAAATATTCAAGTGCTATTCCACTCCCCTTCTTTAGGCTTTGGATGCATTAGGCAAATTCGCAATTACAACAATCCCTTCTGCCTGCAACTGGAGTTAAGAGACCAGAAAGAAGGGCCAGTGGGCATCACTGGAAACTCAGCATCTTCCATTATACATCAGCACAGTAAAAAGGGCTATGCCAACCCTGAAATATTTTTTTTTCCAGAAGGCACACACACCCACCCTTTAGAACGGATATGGTGAAATCTGCCTGGAGAGGGAAGGACTCAGCAACACCAGCAGGTTCCTGACTCCTTATCATCAAAGCAAGAAGCCCAGCCTCTGAATTCATTTCATCAGTGTCCTCTTTCTTCCTTCTCCAAGGGCTCAAATCCCCGAACGTGACTGCAAACACACTGCAAGGAGGTCGTGCGATATCTGAATCCACAACGGATTCAAAGACATCTCCATGTTTTGCTGTCAGCCTGAAGTTTGAATAAGGGAGCCCACCAGAGTGAATGAACGCTGGCAGCTGCCAGCAGAGCAGAGCCAAGCCTGTGCTTTAAGCCACCTAGTGTCCGAGCCGCGCAGGGAGATGCTCCAGGAAATGTAGGCAAAGAGAAGGAGTTGAGACATCCAAGCAGACCGACGCGGAAAGGAGCAAAGGACAGGGTGCACTGGTTGAGGAGCGAGCCCGAGCCGAGGAAGCCGGCGCCAGAGCGGAGGCACGCCAAAGCACCGGCCCTGGGACGCCGCTCCCGCCCGCGCTGAGCCCCTACAGCGCCGGGCCCAGGAAGGTGCACAGCCGACTCGTTTCTCACACCGACCTCCGTCACAGAACGTCACCATTACAGGCCAACGTCACCATTTCAGCCCCAAGGTCCAGCTAGGTTGCTCGGGTGCAAACTTGGAAGATCTCCAGGATGCAAACTTGGAGACAGCTTGCCCCAGCATAGGCCTGTGGAACGAACCCAAAGTGTCCCAGAGGCACAAGCCCTACTAACCTATGCCCACTTCCCTAAAAACCACTCTCATCCACATCTCCTCTCCTGCTCCCACAGTAGCCCCCTCCTCCTCACTCTCTTTCTCTGTGTCCTCGAGACTCCTCTCACCTTGAGGAGTGTTAGGATTACCCAGCATTTACACTCAATGCTCCTCTTTATTCCTTAAGACTTATTAAGAATGATAATGAGCTCCAAAGCAGTGACACGTCTCTCTCTCTCCCCCTCTGTCGCGCTCTCTCTCTCTGTCTCTCTCTCTCTCTCTACGTGCCTTTTCCGTCAAAGGCACACAGGACAAATCCGACCAAAAAAAAAAAAAAAAAAAAAATCCTGACAATATGGATCAAGGACACATGAGGATTTATATTCTACAAATCCAGCCTTTTTTGTTTTTTATTATTTCTCCTCAAATTCCATTCCCTTCCTCTTCTTATTCATGTCCCCCTCCCCTCTACCCCAAACCTCTCAGACTTTGAATGAAAAAGAAGGGAAGAAAGCTGCTTGCCTGGAAAACCTCGTTAATGTGGAGCTCTTAAACGGTTGATTAATTTTAGCAAAATTTATGATGCGCCCTTGCTCTTCTTTGAAGCTGCAGTCTTATATACCAAAAGCAAGTTAACTTTGAGATCTCTGTGCGAGCCAACTATCCCCTAATTCTCAGATACCCTATTTAGGTACAACAAATGTATGGAAGAGAAATGCTACACCAGCGCATGGGAACAGTCGCCCTGTCGGATGCTCAAAGTAGCTCGATTCACATCCCTTTAGCACAGCCTGATAATCACAACCTGAAAACTCCCAACTTTTAGCTATTTAACTTCCCATAAAGATTTAAAAAAAAAAAAATCACTTGTCACTCCTTCAAAAACAAAAGGAAAGAGGGAAACATGAACACAAATTCCAAGAGAAGTCTCCCCAAGTTACATCTGCACACGCCACAGCAACACCAGACTCTCGGCTGATCAGGTTCTCCCGAAGCCACCTTTAAACAAGCGACGTTTCGCCAGAGGAAAAACTGAGCCCTAAGGGAACATCACAATACTGATCTGTACATATCCTGAACTATACCTCAATTTTTCAGTCATCTCCTCAGCCTCCTCCTACCCAGTATTTGCTTTTATTCTTTGTTTCCCTCTGCTAGGCTCTGTTTTTCTGATACAGACATCAGAAGGCTAAGGGCTCAATTATCAAGTCTGTTGAATCCTCAGCTTCACGTTACTTAGGAGGTTCTCTGTTGCTTTTTGGAACTACACTGCAAAATCTCTTTCCTTCTCGGCTTTTCTTTTTCCTACTGGTAACGTCTATTTCCTACACACCCACAAATCTATTTGGGGTAAATGGAGAGAAACCCTGAATTGGTTTGAGAGACAGAAACATTAATAAAAATAACCTTAAGAGTGCCTAGCCAGACTAAACCTGAAGCTCTTGCAATCTTGAAACCTAAAGTAACATCTACATGGAATTTACAAAATATGATTCGAGTGGTTCTAATTAGCCCCAGTCTGTGGAAATTTGGAAGGAAGCGGCTCTTTGATTAATGTTACAAACCAGAAAGGAAACACATTTTAAAAGTTAAAGTAGCAGCATTGTGGAATACATGTAGAATCATTACCAGCATGCACGAATGATACCTGCTTCAGATAGCTTGGGGTTTTGTTTTTAGGGTTTTTTCCTTTTTACTTTAAGAAAAAAAGGAAGACAGGATGCAAGTAAAAGCTTTTGTTTATGGAAGTATGTGGCGCTTTTATCTCCCAAGGAATTTATATAGCTGGACTGCATATAAATCCTTCTGAAAATGAAATTAGCAAAAACAAAACAGGGGTGAAGGTGCTGGAGGGAGTGTGGGAGGGGGCAACCATCACTTCAGTAAATCATAGTGGATAACCAGCCCCTGGCTTGGACAGATAGCAAATTCAGCTTTAATAGGGAGAAACAGAGTTGGAAAGGGAAAGAACAAAATTCATACCTGCAGCAAACTCCTTGCAAAAATGAGAGGGCTATTTTTAATGAGCTTTTGAAAGTTAGTGTACAAGTTTGCTTGGGCTTGAAAAGAAAAAGGAAATAAGGGATTTTTTTTTCCAGCTAGCTTGATTGTTTTGGGTGGAGCTCAAGCATGTGTGTATATATGCTGTATATAAAAATGAATTACTAATTCTTTCCTGGAAACTGTTTGAATTACAATCTCCAAGATAGAAAAACACACCTTTATTTTAACACTGATTTTAATACAGATAAAATTGGAGGGAGGGGGGAAAAGTGAGGGAAATGGTTTTTTTCCCAGTACACAGGCAAAACCCCTAAGCAAGAATAGCATCCCACCACAGCTACCAGAGAGTTGTACAACACCAACTTAACTGCAGCTTTCACTGGCTTTTCCCTGCACAAAGGCTTCAGTCTGAAACTGCAAGAATGACAATGTCATGTGTGTGGAAAGCTGACACTTAGATCTTTTAAAAAGAAATTAGGAAAAATAAGCTGTTGACTTCTTGGTTAAAGTATTTTCTTATTCTAACTCATGTTCTTATGTCACTGGGCTAAAAAAAAGAGAGAGAAGGAGAGAGAGATATGACTTTCCTTGAATGATCTGTTTAACCTAAGCCAGAGGAAAAAAAAAGAAGTCATTAATTACTTATGTGAGCTATTGCTTCTGAAAGACAATAAACCTGCCTGGTCGCCATGGATATGACATATTTGCTCTGAAAACAACACAATAATTAGCAAAGGGGAAAGATACAAGGAGAATATGCAAACTCCTGAGTTTAAAGCCATAGTGTTTCCTTTTTTCCCCCTCCTCTTTTTACTTGTCCGAGTCAATTCTGTTTGTAATTCAAATCAAACAAATAAACAGAATACTTACAAAAAAATTTAAATGATCTCCCACACATCAAATTGCACACACACAAACACACACACACACACACACATACACACACACACAAAAAAAAAAGAAACAAATTTACAAGGAAAAACAAATTAAGTCTAGTATGGACAAATGATAAACCAGTTGGTGTTTTCTGTATATGTGTATGTTTGCGCATATATATATATATATATGCAAAATATAAATGTACATACACACATAAACATACATGAGTTTATAAGGGTTACATACACTATTTCCTCTAGGATTATTCTTTTATTTTTAGGATCAGTATAGAAGGAAAAACATCTCTTATTTAGGGACTGGAAACATTTTGAAGGTACACTAAAAGTACAAGGTTGGTTTTTTTTTTTCCATGTGTTAAACATGCATTGTGTTGGTAGAATATTTTTTGCAAATCTTTGAACTTTCCTCTTAAAAATGAGCAAAACCCCACAATTGGTGTGCACTGTGCATCAACCTAAACAACACACCAGCTTACCAGGACTTCTCAAATTTTAGGAAAAAAATTTTTCTCACCTCAATTACTTTAGTTCTAAAGTGATATCACACTGAATCACATGTAATAATGCAATGGATAAGTTAAGAAATAATGAAAACTGAGTTATATGCAGAGATACTTCTTTGAAATAATTTATAAATGTTGCAGGGAAAATGTTTTTTAGATTGCTCTCTCATTAAGATGAGACAAAGACTATTAAAACCTTCTCTGATGCAGTAGCTTTCTGGATTCTGACCTTCCACATTTAGAAACCAAGCAATAAAAACACCCTAACAAGCAATTTATCTTTGGAGATATTTGACTTTGAACTTATTTTAACTTTAAAAAGACTTGGAAGGTATAAAAATAACAATATAGTTGCCACAAGTTTCTGTTGTGTTTACAAAGAAAAAAAAATCTTTAGAACAAAATAAGCAGATTAAGGAAACATCCCCCTAATTTAACTGTCTCTTTTCTGTTGTGTTTTTTTTTTTTAAACAATAGTTTTTAGCTGGACGCTTTGATCTTGAAAGGGTTCTGCTATCTTGTGTGATGGGGGGGTGGAAATGATCTGTTTTAAATGATGATGCAAAAAAAAGGATCAAAGCCCTGACTTTCTGTTAGCCATAGTAAGTTCTGTCTTGCACAAAGCTTCAACTTCAGGCTTTAATATATAAAGTATACAGGAGCCCAATAAAAGTGCTGAAAAGGTACAAAGTCTGAAAACAAAAGGGGACGCTGCTCCTTTAAACGTTTTAGTGCATATGGAGTTTGATTTCTGAAAGAGATCAGTTTAACATCTCCATAGAAACCAGCAACAGATTATCATCAACAGAATAAATAACTAGTCTAATAAATTAAACAGGAGGCATAAGATCTGGAAACTTGATTACTGAAGTTCAACAATATTCTCCCATAAACTCTTCCAAGCCACCTTTAGGGTAGCTAACAAGGTGGCAGCGACACACAGATGAAAGGTAGGTGAGAAGCAGGCAGGACTTCTGAAATGAGAAGTCGGAAACATTCGCAAGAAATTATACCACGCTGACAGTCAGCAAATCAATAGAGGAAATAAATTCATCAATGAAGTTTTGGGAGAGATAGCTACTCTTCCAGGGAGCGAGCTTCCAGGACGCGCTATGCAGTGCAGCGCGGACAGGAGGGGACACACAGAAGGTAGACGTGCAGCTCCTGAGAAGTTTCACCTTTCCGACCCGAAAGAGCAGGAGGGCTCGAGTCGATCGCTCAAACCTGCCGTGATTCGGAGCAGCCTCCGGCCGCAGCCCACCCCTCAAAGTTTGCTGCACAAGTTGCCCGCCGCACAGCCAGGCGCTCACGGCGCCGGCCCCAAGGCAAGCGGCAGCGCCAGTCCCGCGCCCGCCCGAGCCTCTTGACAGCTCGCTCGCCGCCCCGG
>VYXD01016148.1:428424-453056 GCA_013397195.1 Hylia prasina
CACTTGGGGCTGCTTTGGTTGACTTTCCAAGTCAAGGGAAATGTGTGTGTGTTTGGGATGGAGGCAGCAGCGCGCATGCGCCATCAAACTTGCCCTGATCCCGGATTTTTCCTCCTCGCGCTCCCCTTTGCTTTGATTATTGAATTTTCCTATTTCTAACAGGAGGGCAGGCGTCGCGCAAAACCTGGCCTGGAGTGCGCCGCCGCCCGCTCCGGCCCGCCCGGGATGGGGAAGGGGGGAGCGGCGGGAGGGAGCGGGCACGGAGCGGAGTCGGTCTCCAGGCAGGCAGGGCAGGCAGTCAAGGGAGAGGCGCCTGCAAAACCCGGACCGGATCACCCTCCCCTGGCAAGGGAAAAGGCGAGAAAGTGTCCCCATTTCCCAGCCCGCGAGGGCAGCTGCCTGTCCCCTACCCTGTTCCTGCACCAGCGGTTCGTCTTCCCCATCTGTCTTCCTTCCCAGAGAACCACTGTAAATTTTATAGAATTTTCTATTTTGCAGCCTGCTGACCCCTGTTCACCTTGACCCCTTGGTTCCCTAAGACTAAACTCCATGGAGGTGACGAATAACTAGATTGTGTGTACTGCTTTATTCTCCTGCTGGTTTTCCTAGGCATGACATTCAGTTGCTATTTTACAAATTTCTAAACTTCTGTACTTTTCTTTTGCTAATGTTCTTTGTCTGGATTTCACTCAAGTTTAGAACTAACCGTTGCCTTGGATCTACAACTGTAGTATTTCTCAGTTTGGCTGTGCTGGCTTTGCTGGCAGTTGCACACAGGACTAACTTTTGCAGGTCTGGATACTAGAGAAAATGCTAAGGAGCAAATGTGCGAGCTATGAGCAGCCTTGTAGGCTGGGCTGGTTTTGGGAGATGCTGTTGCAGGATCAGAGACAAGAATTCTCATGCACCTGAATTTCCAAAGGCAGGCATCACATTTCTGTGTTAAACTACTTTCCCCAGCTCCACCTTTCATTTCACTGAGACAGTGAGTATACATTACAGTTGCATGTGCACATTTTTTGGTGGCGATTCCTTAGAAGCATCCACAGAGACCTTTTCCTTCATCCCCTGGTTGCCTCTACAGGAGCCAAGAGCCTGGGCTCACTGGTACCATGAACTCAGCACTGGGGTTTGGAGGTACAGCTGCCTGCCTGCCCAGACAGTAGGTCTGTGGGATGGATCTGCCTCCATCATAGGGCTTGCAGGACTTGGGCCTTAGGCCGAAGCTAGGCAAACTTGTAAACTCTTGGATAATTTTGCTTATTGGCAGCAGCAAGCTCCGCATCAGCACACCCACACAGAAGCCCTTGCAGGAGCGTCTTGCTTTTCCCATGTGCTTCCTTGTCTGTGTCTGTCTCCACCTGTTGCCTCTTGTCCAATGTTTACACCATCAGCTCTTTGGGGCAGAAACCATGGGTTTTGCTCTGGATTTGTCAGTGCCTTGCACAATGTGGCTCAGCTCCATAACCACAACTTCTATATGCTATTGCTACACACATAAATAATAATAATTAATAATAATAGGCTAATTCCTCTGATTTTGATGTGACTACTCGTGAGTAAAAGTGACTCACGTACATGAGCGTTTGTGGGACTACTGCCAGGTCTTGAGCTTTTATTGTGAGTCTTCCAATATTTGGTGTTCTCTTTTGATCCCTAGCTCCTGGAATGACTTGTTTCTAGCACTTGCGTTTAAACAAGGACACTTGGAAATGTGGCCTAGTGCTGTCAAAAGCCTCAGAAGCCAGAGAACAAGTACAAAATTTCCAAAGAAATAAATTTTTAGTGGTTTTGCGAAAATCCTGTGATTTGGCAGCTTAGGGAGGAGTGGAGTCTGACTCATGAATTTTGAGCAGTCGAGTTTAGCAATAGGCATTGAGTTAAATATTTAGGTCCCTGTAAAGACTAGACTTCTACTAACCAGGCCAAACTTACAGTGCAGAGACATATTTTGTGGAAGTAGTGTTTAAAGTGCCACTGTCTTTACAAAATTTGAGGTTTTGTATATTTGCATATTGTTTGGAATTTGTCATTCTGTAGTTATTTATTTTTACCTGTTCACAGTAAGAAAGCAGGGGAAAAGGCATGAAAATGGGATTATTAAACTAAATAGGACTGAGACATAATAACTGTGGCAAGTATTTATAAATTGCTGAAAATACAACCAGCAAACTTCTTTAATTTGGTATGCTAGAGAGACACAGCCAGGTTAAAACTCATGTTTTTCTGAAAGTAAATGTCCCGACTTCTTCTCACAAAAGTAAAAGAGAGCAGGTCCCAAGTGATGGATTCTTGTTTATGAGGCATCCCTGAAGAATGAAGGGTTGGGAGAATAGGGCCCTTTAATTAAACCTGCATTGTTACTTTTAATTGCATTTACTTACTATTTTCTCGTTCACATTTTTGCATTTCTCTCATCTAGGGTGTTGAACACAGACTGAATGGTCTTCCTTCTATTTGGAAGTTTTCTAATTTTGAAATGCTGTGGAGCTGGCCTAGTTAGGAGGAGCACTTGGGCAAGTGTTTTTGACGAGCTCCTGTTTATCACCACAGATCTCTTCTGCCTATGCTCCCCTGCATATGGTGGGAGGCTCAGACACCATGTGAGCTGTGCCTCTGACAGCTTTGAGTCTCCTTCCAGTCCATGGCTCTCTCAAAGCCCATTCAGCCCTCTGATGTTCACTATACGATCCCCAGAGTGCACAGCTCCTCAGCCAGATAGAACTGGAGGTAATGACACCTTACACAGCCTGTTCTAGATAGAAAGAAAATAATTTAGCAAATTGCAAATGATACATACTTAACTATTTATGCAGCATCTTCCTGTCATCAACCCAAAGCAATTTTACTTCCGTGTTGAACAGTGGATGAAAATGTTCTATAGATTTAACCATTGCAGGAGTTCCTTTTAAGTGGTGCAGTAATCTCTCTCTAGCTAATTTAGCGTTGTAATAAGGCACCACCCTCACAAGTCCTTTGTGTTCTTGTGTCAATACTGCCCCCAAACCAAAAGTGCTGGCATCTGCATCTGTCAGAAAAGTGGGTCTGAAACACAGACTAAGAAAGGAGCAATATGGCCATCAGCAGGGCAATCTCGAAACCCTTTTGCTAATTCTGAACATACCCAATTTTATTCAGATTTCCTCTAAAATGCAATTTGCTTTCTCAACAAGCCCCATGATGTTGTTTAACAGCACTGGAAAATTCAACAATAAACCTCAAACAGAAGCTGACTGAGATGTATCCGGCGAGCCAGAATCCATCTGTTCCTTCAGAACAGATTCAGTTTTGTTCTTGCCCATGGGGGTTCCTTGCCCACTGCTCAGGATTCAACTTGAACCAAAACATGTCTCTTGTTGGGATTGAAGGTCCTTAACCAAAGACCTCTAAGGAACATAATTTCCTTAAGCAATTGAGACTCTAAGGAAAATGTCTCTCAGTTTTGTTCTTTTCGGTTTCAAGCATACAACACGACAGTGGAAAAAATCCAAAAGGAATCTTGGACATTACTTTCATTTCCTTTCCTCTTATGGTTTTCTTTGCTGGCATTTACTCAACCCGCGAGACCTTAGACAGTTGTGGTTCCCATCTTCAGTAGTTCCTGCTTGCCTGAACATTTAACAAACAGTTCAGTTGCACAAGATCATTGGCAGCTCAGGTTCCACATGCTCCTTCATCTCCAAATAGGTTTCATCTATTTCCAGCCTTTCTTTAGCTTACCATAGCATGTAGCAATGCCATTAGCTGCTGCCCTTGGGGAGAGGACATCCTGCACACTGCAAGCTTAGTGCCCATAAGACATTGGTTCTACTGAGCTACATATTTCAAATGAATTTCCATAGACTGAAGTTGCAGGACATGTTTTATGCTATTTATCATTCAGCAATTAGCAATAATAGCATCCAAACTCATTATTAGGTCATCTGCTGTCTACAACTCTTGGTTAAACCCAGAAATTTGTCTTTTAAGCCTAACTTCATAGAAGTTGCTTTGCTTTTGCTCAGAGCCCTCATTTCCACCATGGAGTGGGGTGGGTGCAGCTGTGTAGACATGCAGGACATGGTGGGTGTGTGTCAGATCCCCTTGTGAGCTGCTGGGCAGCAGTGAGATGTGAGCGTGAGGAGGTAATACAAGCCCTTCAGCACAGAAGTGAACACAATATTTAGACTGATGACAGGACAGCTGTTGGTCAAGCAGACTGGCTGTGTCTTTACTGCAGAGTAGAGGTTAATGCATTTTATTCACACCCAGCGCATACCCCAGAACACTCCATCTGGCTGTGCTGTGCAAGTGCAGCCTGAGAAAACTACATACCCTTAAAAATTACTCACGCAAGAAAAATTATGCTAAAACAACATGAGAAGAGCACAGATTAAAATGCCATAAGCAGAGAAACACACATAGAGGGTTCTAACTTTGTCCTCAGGTCACTCTGTTTTCAGCATAAGGGGGGAAGGAAGGACTGCAGAGGTAGTTCCTGTAGCTCTGAGGCTCATGGCAGTACTCGGGCTGAGATGTCTTGTTCCTGCCCACTCGGAGCAGGTGAGATGCTTTCCATAGGTCTACATGCCACATTTGTTCCTCAAAGAGACGCTTAATCTCTAGTAAATGAGGAAGTCTGGACTGACCAAACTACCAAACTGGACTGAACCAGTCACCTATCCCATATGGACTACCCAAGAGCCATCAGGCATCAGGAGTGACATTTTCCAAAACCAGCACAGACCAGGGTGCTGTCCAGGACCTCTGATCCTGCTTCACAACTCACTGGAAGAGTGAAGAAATCATTCAGACATGCACTATAAAAAGCCTGTGTATTTACTTAGTTTCATAATGGAAAATTAAAAGTAATTGCAGAGGAGGAGGAGGCACCTTTTCAGTTGCAAGTGCAGTATTATCCACTTCCATATTTTATTATTGGAATGGCACAAGTAATCAAGTAGTTATCATGTGGTCATTGTGCCACAGTGCCAAGTGCCTTTTTGTCACAGGCACTTATTTCTTTGCATGCACCCATTTCAGAAGAAGAAATTGGTTAGATCCCCATTGTACTCTGCTCCAAATCCCCTGTGCAGAGGAGGCATTGCTTCACACTGGCAGTACTGGGGCAAGAATTATTTATATTGAAGAGGATCAAGTTCTGCATTTTGAAATGTCTTTGCTTAAAAATACATATGATTAATATCAGTATGCAAGTATGTTATATAAATATTGAAGCCTCGTGGACCTAATTAAAGGCCTACAGACTGATACTAACTTTTGGTTGGGATAAATGAGTGTGTACAAGAATTTAACCTGCTCAGAATCTGTCCTTACCTGTCTTGTTTGCCTCAAATATTTATAAAGGTTCAAGCAAAAGACCTGACACTTAACAAGAAAAATCCTGCATTTAAACCCAGTTCTGCCCCCAAATTGCCCAGTGACTTCAGTATTCCATGTGTCAGGGTAACATCCACTGGTTTGGGGCTTAGTCCTAAGAGGGACCACTAAAGGCAACAAATAAATACAGAAGGAAACAATAATAAATAATCAACAACAATAATAAAACTGGAATTCAAGTGTGAAGTATGTTTGTAATTGTCTGTCTTTGTTAGAAAATAATCAACTAAATAGCAATAAATAATAAAAATTTATATTAACAGCTCATTTGTGCTGATACAGACCTTCAAGTTAGAGTTCATTATATTAATTTAGTAATTAATTAGGCACTACATCACCTGGCACCTACATAGATTTTATTACACTTTATGGATGGAAAACTTAAGAGTCTTGCCTAGGGACACAGTGAATCAGTGGCAGAGCTGGACACAGAACTGGAATATCCTCCACCGCTCTAAGTCTGTTTACAGCATAAAGTTGCCCTGATTTTCTGACTAATTTAGTTCAGCAGGTGCAATTCTCAGTGTGGGGGCTTCAATTTGGGTGCAAGATGGAGTTACTTTGTTTGAGCTTAAATCAGTTCTTAATTATATCAAGCTAGTTATATAAAGGCAGTTTAAAAAATATCCTTGTAGGCATCCACATTTTGGGCTGTTGACTTAAAAACACATCTTTAGTTTAAATGCTACAGTTTTCCTGATGGGTCCAAAGTCAGTTCTTGAGGTCCTTCCCTTCAGCATGTCACTAACAAACCTCACCTGCTGAACTGAGATGTGCAATTTTGAGTGTCTCCAACTAAACAGTGCAAATATTGGCCCTGAATTTGGTTAAAGACGAAACTAGTTGGATTTAGTTTGGCCTTTTGATAAATGGTTTAAAATTCTTCAAAGTCAGGGTTTGCAACTGAGTCTCAATTGCTTAAGGAAATTATGTTAGTGCCTGGAGCTGAGTTAATTACAAGACCATGACCCTTCCACACTCCCTCTCCTGGGTATCACAGAACACTTCCATCAGGGAACATTTATTGATGGACTTTTCTGAAGCTGAGCCCCTTCCATTTGGTCACCTGCACCTATGTCATGGGCAAGAGGAGGTGACTCAATTATCTCTGTCTTGCTCAGTGTCTCTGCAAGTCACACTGGCACTGGGACATAGACACAGGGACTCCTCAGCTCTCTCCCTTTTCTAGCAGTGCTTGCCAGCCTGGCAGGATGGTGTGGGAGTTTCGCACTGGCCCAGTGAGATGGAGGCAAACCAAGGGCTGCATAAGGAATGCAGGAGAACTGCACGGGATAATGGGAAACATTATTTATAGCCTGAATGCAGAATACCTCCCCTTCCTCCCCCCTTGCCAACAGACAAACCCATGTCCAGTAATGACAAAGTCATTACCTTTTTATTATTTTTCAATAGGATTCAGATGTAGCGTGTCTGTTCCTTACAGGTTGATCTGATGGCTCCAGTCTCCTGTCACACTGGGAACACTCATTTAAACACACCAAGTGGGTGTGGAGTCACCAGCCATGCTTTAGAAAATTTGGGCCTTACCCTCCCAGAAGCCTGTTATCTCACTTATTAAGGGAGAATTATAATGTTTCTCTTCCTCCCAAGAGGCATTTGGGACTACAATAAAGGTCCTGTGAGAACTGCTGCAAGATCAAAGCAGGGATCCCATTGGAGAAGTTCAGCATAGTGCTGTCCCTGATAAGACATGGTTTTGGGGACTCCTAATAGAAACAATGGGCTTTTCAATTTTTTTCTTTGCTAGCACAAATATTATCCTTGAGAAAAATATTTTTTTCATGTGGAAATCCTAAAATTATGTGATGCTCAGATACGGAGAAGGCTGAAATTCTTTCAGATTTGATGCTTTTCAAGCTTTCCACCCTAATATCATGTTTCCCATGAGAAGTCCCTATTCTGACATGCTTTTGCTCACTATTCCACCACTGATCATTCTCTGAAAAGCTTCTTCCTTCACCTGCTGCCCCTCTGTAACTCCAGTCCTCCTTTTTTTTCTTCTATCTAATGCCATAGCATGCTTTGTCTTTGTTTTTATGCTTTGTAAATGTCCTTCCCTCACTTTGTATCCTTAACAAAACCCCTGTGTGTGGGTCTGATAACCCACGTAGCACCCATGTCTCTGGGATTTATTTTGAGATCTGCTGCTTGTTTATTTATTTCCCTTTTAGCACACCCAGCAAGGCCTGTGTGGCAGGGAGGTGATTATGGGAAACTATTTCCCCTTGCTGCTCATTCATGACAAACAAAGAGCAGTGATTGATGATTAAAAATGCATTCTCTGGGCTTGTTTTCTTTTGTTTTACCATTATAGAGATAATATAAATACTGAATACTAATCAATCCAGACCTGGTGGGACCTCACAGACCTTCTACAATCCCAGGGCTTTGCTCTTCTTATAACCTCTGCATCTTTCCCCGCCCTCCTTTGTTTCTAAATGACAGACCTCTATCCCAACCAAAAAGGATTAAGTTAACTTTGGATGAATTTGAACTGCCTGGGCTCTCGCCTTGGCCGAAGACCCGTACTCTCCCCTGAAAGGATAGTCTCTATGCTAAGCCACCCAGGCATTTCCATGCTCTTTTTTTTTTTGCCCTGCAGTGCGGTGGAAACAGAAATTTATTCCTCAGATCAAGGAAAAAATTCTCATATTTAGGAAACTCAGAGTGCCACAAATTTGCTTGCAGAGTGGATAAGTTGTGGGGAGGAGAAGAGATCAGGAAGTCCCCTCTAAAAAACTCATTTTTCATAGCAGTAAGGCTGGATTTCTCCCTGGGCATTTCTGTGCAAAAGCCAGAGTGCCACATCTGATTCTGCAACATTACACAATGTCCAGATAAACAGCAAACTCGGTGGCGCTTGCATTCTTTTATCTTTATTCAGTCAAATTAACTGCTTTCTCTTTCCCTTCCCGCACCCCTGCCCTCACTTCATTCTCCCTCACTCATGTAAAATAGACACGCCACATTGGCCTCTGCAAAAAATTGATCAAAATCATCTATCCCAATGGAATGAGAAGATTTCTCTTCACTTTGACCTAAACTACTATTTTTCTCTAATCAGTTACTTCCTGTGAGATTTTTCCAGTGTTCTGCTGAAGTCAATATTAAATCTCCCATACAACAAAGCTATGACTGACTCTGGTGTGAGCACAGTTGCATTGAGGTTCAGCTTTTGCTGAAACCTTCACAGAGAGCAGAGTGAGGTCCCTCTTCTGCTCCTGACTGCACATGGGCAGACCCGAGGTGCTGATGGGGACACCAGGACACCAGCTGAGTGTAACAGCAAGCAGCACAAGAGTTTGGTTGTCTATATAGCTCAGATTACAGAAAATAAAATGCAGTGGGCATTGACATAGATTTTTCTTAATATGCTTAGAACCAGCCCGGGAATAGCTGAGCTCAGCTGGAACGTATCAGGAAGGAGAAGGAAGAGAATCTGAGCTGGGCTAGCAAGAAATTTTAGTCTGAACCATATGGCAAGAAACTGGAGTGTGTTCTTATCTTGAAGCCTGAGGATTTATTTTATACACATAATTCCCTGATCATCTTGATGCAGCATCTCTTAGGAGGAGGGTATTACACTATCTAACCACCATTGCTGTAAGCTGGCAATCTCTCTATCATCTTAACTTTCTTAAATAATTTTAAATATATATCCGCGTTTATGAAATATCAGGGGCCTGATCCCATTGAAGTCTGGGGAAAGACTCTAATCAGTTTGACTAGGCATTTGGATCAAGCCTATAGACGCTCACTACTTTTTTTTTAAGTATTGTATCTCTGCATCACATCTTTGCATGCTTCTCTTCTGTAGTACACCCAGGGTCTTCCTCTCCTTTGAAATATATGATTTTTTCTATAAGAGCAGCATTTCTCTATAATCTGTGTTCAAAAATGAAAGCCGCTGCTCACAAGTAATGAGGAAGCCTAAAATGCTGATTTTTAGCCAATACACTTTATCCCTCTCTTTCCAAATTTACCTCCCTCTCCTCAGACCAGTGTGAAACCAACTCAAAGTGAAGGGGGCTTTGCAGCAGTAATGATAAGTAAATCTCCTTCCGAGTTTTTTGAGTATAGCCTCAAGTCTGCAAGCTGCCTTCAGCTGCAATGTAATTACCATCAGTTTCACCAGATTACACAAATTGATTGAAGCCACTCTTTGGTGAGCCTCTGCAATGCAATGGTATCTTTACACAGTGGTCTGTTCAAAGGAAATATTGTTATTGCCATATTTTCAAACATACACACTTTCACCCAAAGATCCTAACTCATCTGGCAGTTTGTTTCAATGATAACACTTAGCAAAAGCTTGGCAGAGACAGAAGTGCATGTGTATGCATGTCTCTATGTGTATGTATGCACATCCTACACCCACCCACACCACTTACTGATCCACTGGCTGATGTATTTATGGCTAGTTTGCTTACAAACCACTGCCCTCTGAGGAGCTCACAGCCAGCTCCTGCAACCATGGCACATGCTTGTCTCAAGAGTAAAACCTGCACTTCAGAAAGACTCTGTTTATAACCTGGTTAAGGCCAGTGCCCTTATGCACATGTGAAGTCCAGACCAGACACGGCTTTTGGCAACGCCACCTTTAAGGTGTGCTCTCCTTGCTGTCTGGTTCATGCACTTCCCAGCCCATTTCTCTGCAGTCACAGCGAACCCCCAGAGGCTCCAGGGACAGGAGGACCCACCTTCCCTCTCTTTTTTGTGGATGGTATCTCTTCCCTCTCTTCTTCAGAAGATTTTTCTCATATTCTGAACTCTCATGAAAAACAGGCCATGCTTGGAGTTACATAGCATAGCAAAGCCAAGAAGCATCACTCTGAAGCTGGATTAGAGAACGAGCCTGGAATGTTTTCTCTAGACAAATAAATCTAGACCTTGAAAGTGAAGAGATGAAAATATGGCCAGGACCCATGGGGATGGATTTGCTCAGACTAGAACAGAGGGTGAGGCAATTCTTCAGTCCATGATATTAAAGAGGTCAGAGAGAAAATCACACTGGTCCTAGGAATAAATGAATTGGATTACAGAGTATGATGACACTGCACAGTACAATGCTGGTTAAAGATACCTAAACTACTGCTAAGTACAGCAAGCAGTGGTAAATTATACCAGACAGATCACTGTACTAATAGAGCCATACTTTTCTGATATCAAGCTACTCAGGTATCTCTAAAAGTGAGAGATGTACATATGTACTAAACACTGCAACTGCCACTTCCACTGTTTTGTCACTGTACCTCAACATCCTAATCTGTAAAATTGGAGGGAGGGGCAGGGGGGAGAGGGTCACTGCTGCTATATTCGGAAGGAGCTATGAGACTTATTTGATGTTTTTTAAGAGCCCTGAAACCTCAGAGAAGGGCAATTTATTGTTCTTATTTTCCTGTGATCACACTATTCCCACTGGGATTGTTTATTTCTCAGCTCTGGGTTTCAATTTATTTATTTCTCATTGTGCTCTGGGTTTTCACACAGAGCAATTTCCACTAGCAAAGACTGAAGGGACTATTTTCCCTTTCTGGCTTCAACTTAACAAACGTACAGGCTGATAAATCCTCTTGTGAAAATCCTACAGGGTGAAGCAGGCTACAGATCAAAGGGAAGGAACATTTGTCCTCTAGTATGCTACCAATACCAGCAGAACCTCCTCACCTTCATAAAATGATCCTTCATAAAAGCTTATGTCCCACCCTCCCACTCTCAGTTCCCAGATCCAGACTTCTGACTTTGCCACACATTTCTGCAACCCAGATCTGACAGTGTAATCTGTCTGTATTGGCATTAAAAGTTCAATTTCCTTTTGAAAGACACATCTGAGAACACCAGGAAATAAGGAAGCAGAGAGAATAGTACTGGATCCCAGGCTGGCTGGTATGTGGAGCTACAGGTCCTTTGTGAGTTTGGCGGGAAACTCCACCTAACTCCATGTCCCAGCTCCACTTGGGAATGCCGTTCATAGAGCAGCCACCTCGATGCACTCTCAGTATGCTCAGATCTGGGCAGACTTTGTTTGTTCCAGGATCCAGGCTTTGGTCTGGTTCCTGGTAGGTCTCCTTCCTGCTCCAACATCGCAAATATGCTGTACCTGAGAGACCTATGGAAATACAAAGACCACTGCACCACTGTGTGTTGAGTGCAGAGCTTTTTCCAAGCAGCAGACACACCCAGCACACCCAAGGACCTACTTCCATGTGGTCTCCATGTGATGCACAGTCCTGGGAGAAGCTGAAGGCAGGTCCTCGGTACCCCAGCTCGGTCTAGCTCCTTCTGCATGCTGGAGCCATTACTATAAACAACTCAGGAATGGTCCCAGGCCCAGGCCCAAAATCCTTGCTCTAATTCAGATATGAGGGAAGGTGCTAAAGTTGAATTTATACAAACTTGACCAAAGGAACCAGGGAATAGCTTTTGGATGTAAAAAGAGTGGGCCATTTATATTGCCAAAGTCAGCAGAGTATTTAAAGCGGGAAATGTCTGACGTCTTTATACATCCCTTAGCTCTACTGCACATGGCAGCCACAGAGTGGAGGAGTAGCTAAGCACTTGCTTAACCAGAAGTACTGGAAAGGTCCCAAGTGGTATCAAAGAGTTTTGAGTAACTGTTGAACCATCTGCTTTCGGGGGTGTATCTCACATTCTTAAGATCTGAATCATGATTCACAAACCCAGATAATCCCTTCAGTGTATTTAGGGGAAAACTGTGAATTTTGGTTCTATGCAAACTACACCTATTCTCTGTTATTAAACTGTTTCTCTCTGGGATCATTATGAAGTAATCTGAGTGTCCTCAGTTGATTCAGGTACTTGAAAAAGTAGATAATAATGTCACAAAAATGTGTAGAAAAGGTTTGGAGCTTGCCAGTACACTAAGGGTATGTACAGATTCTCTCAAGTGGCTGAATTATTACAGCTCATTGTTCCCCTTCCCCCAGCTGAGACACAGGACCTGACCATAATCCTGAGCAGTTGAAATGGCAAAGTAAAATACGTTTGTCTGAACCAACATAAATACCAGCATGGTTCAACTAGGCAAATTTTACACTGGAACTGCACTGATAATTACCATAGCAACTTGACCGATTACCTATTAAACTAAGGTTTGACTTGAATCATACCCTCATACCAATAAATTTGATTTGGTACTGTTGGAGACTGCTTTTTGGTGGACTGAAATAGTTTATTGGTTTCAATGGTTTATATGATAAACCAGATTATATAATAGTGCATATCAAATTGTGCCCAGCAGACTTATAGCCAGATTTTAATATCCTAACTTTAGTTGAAGAGCCCTAAATGTTAAACCTCAGTCTCCCTAAGACTTAAAGCACACTTAGTCAATGAATGTGCAAACCAGAGTCAAACTGGGGTAACTTCCTGTAGGGGAATGGAAATCTAGTGCAAACTTTGCCTCTTGTTATTAAAATTACACTCTCTGATAATCAACACTTAAGGCAAGCATCTCAAAACTGACTCTGTAACTTCAGGGGCTCAGTGGGAACAACGGTCAGGAATCGTTGTAGGCACTTCCATAAAAATACCCATGTGAGTGTAGCTAAGATGGAGAAAACAATTCCGGTAAAAAATTAAAAGGAAAACTCTAGAAAGCTTTGGTGACACACAGCTGCTACTCAGTCCAGAAGGGTGGGGAGGATAATTTATTGCTATAAAGTGGACTTACGTTCCCTTACCTGTGAATGTTATCATCTTTGATAAGCCATATGCATGCATATTTTATATTTCTATGTTAAAAAGCAAAGTACAATCTTATAATGAAAAAAAGGCCCAGTAAGTACAAGGCCAGGTTGCCCATGGAGGCAGGTGTGTGTGTGTGTGTTCATGAAATGCCCATTCCTCCCTCCCCAAAGAGCCTGCCTTTATAGCACGGTCGTGAGATGGAGTTACTGTAAACATGGCCTTCTAAAGTCACCAAAAAAGTTCAGCACCCTTGCAGGAAGGATCAGTTTACACCATCTAATTTTTCTGTCTGACTAAGACATTAAGTCAGATATCGTTTCCTGCTCACAGCCCATTTATCCATTCAACCAAGCTTTCTCCCTGTCCTCTCTGCTGGATTACTTCTTGAATCTTTCTGTCCCCTTTCTGTCCTCTGTGTTTACAATGTGCTCACTATTTTTCCCAAAAAAACATTTCTCCTGAGCTTTATCTAATATGAAGCTGAACACCTTCATAGGTATCTGCAATTCTCTTTGGCCCAAATCCTGAGACACCCATTCTGTTTATGTTCCAGAAAATTCCTGTCACAGCCACTAGGCACACTAAGCTTCTAGTACACCTTGGGATCTGACCAGCAGAAAAAGCTGTGGGGAGTGCTCCATGGAATGCACAAGTGTTGCATTCCCCGGGGTTTCCTCACCCCAGGGTGCTTCAGGGGAGGCGGCACTGCACGGGGTGCAACATTACCCCCTTTATGAGGTCTGCAGGTCCTGGTTATCGAAAGCTTCGGCGCAGGGACATTCGAACAGCAGCCCGGGTCTTGGGGGTTGAACAGAGATGGTTTATTCAACGCATGATGGAATCCAAAGACAACCCCTCCACGTGTCGGGGGTTCCTTTATGCACACAGAAAGTGGAAGGGGGTGGAGTTGGTGTACATTATCCAATGAGGACAGAGCATGAGAGGGGATTAGGAGAAGTACCTGGGTATTGGCTAGCAAGGTAAGGATTGCGACACCTGGGCCAAACTAAAAACTGGGGATAATACAGGGGTGTGCTGGGTTAAATCATAAAATGAGAATATGGATATGAAATGACCTAAAAGGCACACTGCAACACACAGGTTGTCCATCCCTGGGTGAAGCAACACTAAATACTGTTTCCTGCTATACTCCTGTGCTCATACAACACTGAACAGCTTCTGGGCACAGGACAGCTGTTGCTGCTACCAGAGAGACAATAATCAAAACACTTAGGAAAGGCAAGGAAAAGGATGCTAGTTTTAAAAGAGCATAGGTTGACTCTGCGGTGAGAGAACAGTATCATCAAGTCCCTGCAGCTCTGTATTGGTCTGCTGGGAAACCTGGTGGGAATCAGGCTGGTTGTGCCTCTTGGGAAGTGGAGAAAGTTGCGTGTGCTGCCCACCCATCCACATTGCCCACAGAGGGCAACAATGCCCAAAATATTTCAACCCTAGGGCAAAATTTATTCAGCCCTAGCCCCCAACAAGGGGCAGCTCTGATCCAGACACCTGTCCACCCATCAAGTCTAAGTTCAATTTATTCTCAACAGAATAAAAACAGATCAACTTGGGGATGCATCCTTCAGGAAATCTACCACTGATTTCAGCTGGATTTTACAGCATCCATAGCCCAGACCATCACAGCTTGCAGTGGACTGTGGTGGGTATCCACTTCTCTCTCACTGCATCATGTGGCCTGAAGGAGAGGGTGTCCTATTAGCTCATATGCTATGAGTTTGCAGCCCCTTGGATGATCCTGACTGGAATTTCACTAGTCCCAGTAAAGCTCCCTGCAGACAGAAAGAGGAAATAGCTCTGTGCTCTGTTCCCCTCCTGCACCCAAACATGGTGTCTGCATCCAAGGAACAATGACTTTAAAAGGACTTCAAAAACAGGCATTATTTGTCATCTGGAAGAGCTATAAAAAGAAGCACTTCTCAAGTAGTGAGTGTGAATACCATTACTTTACAGATTCAAGGGAAAAATAGCAGATAACCTTGGGGAGACCTGACCTTCAAACAGGTTCAAATGACTTTACCACATTTTCCCTTCCTCTCTCCCACACAAGCACAAAATTACATACATGTACACATTCCCACATGTATATACTCCCACATAAACAGAAATTTGTAGACATGCGTATGTCCTCTCTTACACACACACACAGAAAACCTCCTGTCCATGTTCTTAGGTACAGACACTTGCCCCCATTCACATTTCTACACATTTTTCTGCACTGCAATGGCACTCTCATTTGTGCACACACATATACAAAGCACAAAATGCAAACACAGTGTGATAACTGCAGAAGAAAGATCAGACCTCTCAATGCTATCATTGTTGGGATTTATTTCGGAAAGTAATTCCAGTATTTGTTCCAGACCCACGGTGTTTAGATCACCAGAATATAATCATATGAATTTACATAGTTAAAAATCAGATTACCTAAATAAAAACAGAAATAAAAACAGAAATAAAAACAAACCCCCCAAACAAACAAACAAACACACACGCACACAAAACCAAAACAAAACAACCCCAAAAAAACCCAACCACCACCACCAAGGAAAAAACCCCAAATGACCCTGATTTTTGCAGTTTCCCATCCCTTCAGATTCAACTTCCTAGGTGGTCTGGATCAGCAGGAGATCCTAACAATGCTTCCAGAATGGGGTGCATACCTGTCTGAGGAGATTCGCTAACTCTGCGCAGCTTCCTATCCAGAGCAGGACTTTGCAGGGTGTTACTACTGCAATCAATCCCATTATCTGACACGGACACTTTGTGTGACTGTTCTCTCAGGTACTCCTGGTTTGTGACCAGCCACATTTATGCACTTTGCATGCACTGGGGGTACCATCTGCCATCAGCTACACCACACATCCAGTTTGTGACCATGCAAAGTACCAAAGCCAAAGGGGAGATTCAGAACAACTCACATAAATTCTCAAAGCTGGGATTTGGCTACCCACTGTGTCCTTTTTTTTGCCAGAACCAGCTGAAACAAACATTCTTCCCTACAACTTTCAACATCAGCTGAACATTCTACTCAGGTGGAACCTCCTTATGTCTCTGGCAAAGCTGGCAATGATGCTGTCTGCTCTTCTACTTCTTTCTGTGCATGTACCTCAAAGTTCAGTGCACAAAATCAGTGGTCTTATTCTCTGGTATATTTGGCACCATGACTATACATTGATTTCAGCTTGAGGTACAAGTGTTCAGCAGCTCAGACATCCCAATTACACCAGCTCAGCTCACACAGAGGTAGGCAGTGGTAACTTTCTATCATCACCTCTTATCTCAGCGTCACTGTACTGAGGCACATGAATGTGGTTTATGTTTTGAAAACAAAATCTTATATGAAGCACAGTATTATTTCACATGTATATCAACAGAAAAAAAGAATGCGAAAATGTTTTCTTTTGGACCATGCAGTAAACCAATGGCACAGTGGAATGAGGAAATCAGAAATTCTGTTTCCTAGATCCTGCTGTAATCTTTAGATTGTATACAGCATACCTCCTTGCTAGGGAAAGCATCTTTCCATAGAGGGGGAGTTTGGTGGAAGGTAGGCTTATAGCTGGCTATGAATTTGCTTGTAGTGCAGAAGCAGGTATGCCACTGTGCATCTGATCTGGAACTTGCTTAGCTTAATTCCAAAAAACTGGATAACACCCATGCTGAACTCTTGATTTTTGTGGTTTAATTCTGATTTCAATCCTCTGGGAAAATGCAATGAAATCAATTCATTTACTCTATATTTTACCTATGGCCACAAGGCTGAAAATTCAGTACTTTGTGAATTTTGGTGGCATTGAGCAAAAATTTCCTGTCAGTTAGTAAAAATAACCTAATTTGGGCAGAAGAAATCTATGAAAGAAATCAGTGTGGCCATAATTCTCAATCTGCAACAAGAAGAAGAAATGTTAGGGCTGGTGTCCTGCTAGGATCCTCTCTGAGGTGGGAGTAAGTCTGGGCAGTACAGTGCTGGCTTCCCGTAACTCACAGTCTGCTCAAGGTTTGCCTGAAGAGTGAGGGAAAAAAAAAAGGTGAGCATGACAGTTCCCTGGCTGCCTCTCTACCTCCAGTCACTGTTGTTGGGGAAAGCCTATACTGGAATTTGAAAGGTGTGAGGTGCTACTATGGCCATTGCAAAGCTGCTTTCTCATGCCATTGCACTTTCCTTAGGGGTTACACGAGCACTTATTGCATGGCTCCATGCAAAAGGGAAGAGTTGAAGACAGAGAGATCAGTTGCTCAATTGCTTGTTTCTGCTGCATCCTTCAGAGAGGAAAGGCCTTTGTAGGGTCAGGCAGCAACTGCAAAACTCAGGATGAACACCCGCAGCCCAGTTCCAGTTGCCTTTATACACACCCAGAAACTTCAGCTGTTGGTTCCCCACAGCTGCTACAGAGGGATGACAGCAAAAATCTACTTCTGGAGTGCTCACAGCACAGATTGGCTTGGGGCTGGCTGGTAGTCACTGGACTGACAGCCACTCACGTGGGTCTGCTCTGGCACACACAGCCCTCCAAAGACACAGGGGCTCTAAGGCGCAGATTTTTAACCTGCCCTTGGTGTCCTGAAAAGCTGAGATGATGGTATCCACCATCAGTGTTTTTTTCTGGAAGTTACAATGCAGTGTTTTCTCCACTGATTTTCACCCCTGAAACCATCCAAGCTATCCAAAACCTAGTAGACTTTCTCGCCCCTGCTTTCTGTGGCAACAGTACAACTGTCCTTGGAGAACCATACGTTCAGAACACGGAACCTACTCTTCAGTGGGTTTGGCAAAGGCAGTGATTGTATTTTTGTATTTTTATTGCCCACTGCAAGGGAGGCATAAGGAAAATCAGGTGGTTGGAAGGAAAGAGAAGACATACTGTAAGGCCAGTCTACTGGTACAAGAGTTTATGCTGCTGGTCTAAAAAGCCTTATCTTACCATAAACTTTGACCAGAGAGAACTGAGCTGCTGTGAAAATGAGAAGCAATGTCAACTCTCACATGAAATGTGTTAGTGAGAAGAGTTGCCTAGACTCTGAAAAATAATTTGGGTCAGACAGCAATGCCTGGCCACTGAAAATGTTCCTGCTGACCCAGACATCAGTAGAAATGTCTTTACTGGCTTTTAGAGATAGCAGTTATACTCCATGGCCTGGATGACTCCTAAAAATATCAATCTTGGTAAACTATCACAGACATTGTTTCAGCTTGTAAAGCAGTGGGAAGATCTCTTTTGGTAGGTCTGGCTAACTGGCAGAGAGCACCTTTTGGCTACAGTGTCAGCTGGGAAAACCTGAGCCTTGTTCAGTCTCAGAGTATTTCCAGTTTTAGAACAGAAATTATGTTGAGATCTTCACAGTTTGTTCCAGAGGATGTGACAAAAGGTCTCCAGAAATCTTGTGAATGGCCAGTTCTGTCACTGAGCACTGCCTGCCTCTCCTGGCATCACGGTGTGATAAAAATCTTGCAACGGAATAGCAGTGAAGCAGAAATTTAAAAAAAAAATCCTCCACTCTAGTGCCTGACATTCTTTTTAGGATGCCAATAAAAGATAATGTTACCTGTAAAATGTGAAAGCTGCTTCTAGCACTGCACCTTCCTCCTCTCCTATGCCCTTCTTTGTATTATCCCTACAGTGGACAGAGATTCAGGAGAAAAGAGCTCCAGGGCAAGAATGTCACAGACAGACCCTCACAACTAAATAAACAGTTAAAGGAAAAAGCAAGAGAGGTGCTGAGAATCTAACAGCTCTGCTGCCCGTGCCATTTATAGCCTTGGTTGTTCCAAGGAAGCTTTTGTACTCGCTGATTGAGTTTTGGATCAAGCTGTGAATATCTCAGTGAATATTCTAACATCCATGTCAAATATGAGACAGGTATGAGGAAAGGCTGGGGGAGACATGTCTGGGAGAAACACACTCCACACTGCCGAACAGAACCTGCAGCTCTAAGAGCACTCCAGTGAGTTGTGTCTGTCCCCGTGTGAGCCATTTCAGCTGCCTCACACCCTTGCACAGTCAGAAGTTCAAGGACAAATGCTTCAATTCACAAAATGTTCCTGTTTTCCAGAGGCATAAACTATTTGTCAAAGTGCTTAGAAAGTTTGGCTGCCCTCTTTTTTTTTTAGCTTTCCCATGCATTTGGGGTGCTCCTGCTACTGGGATCTCAGTATGTAAAACAGATTAAATGACTTTGTGCTGATGCAGTGAATTTCATCAGATCTCACAGCATTTGCAAATTAATTAATTAAACTCTCATGACACCCTACTGCTAGTATCACTATCTTATTTAGATGGCAACAGAGGCATGGGGAAAGAGCTGCTTTATTCTGGACCACCTGGAACAGCTTCAGAAAAGCTGGAAGAAGAGGTCTATGGGCCTGATGCAAAGTCCCTTCAAGTGACTTGACCAATTCCCTCCCTACCCATTATCACACAGGCTAAGGTGCGGCCTAACACAGCATGAAAAGGTTCAGCAGAGGAGATTTTTGTGGGAGGATACAGAATTGCTTTGGGGAAAGCAAAACTTAAAGCATTCTTAAAGTATGATAATTAGGAGGGCTCCAGCGGGAAAAAGCAGAGGTTTATTCCTTGGTCTGAATTGAATTGTACAGATAATGCTTACAAGACTTTTCTTACTCTGGCAGAGGACACCTTGGACTTGAGCTTTGCTGCTTTCATCTGCCTTGCAGTGCCTTCAATGAATAGGATTTATCTGAATGAAGCATTTTCCCTATGGGAAGCTGCTGTGGTGCCTTTAAGATTTGGAGTGATGCCCTCTGAAAGAGGAGCAAGAATATTTCAGAGGGATTCTATCCTTCAGGAAAAAAGCCCAAACCATGTCTTTCCAAGATGGGGTCAACTCGTCAGCCCTTTATCTGGAAGCACTTACTACACAATTAATGGAAGGAACCCTCATCAAATGAGGGACAAATCATAAAATTAGGGAGATGGAAATTAGGCATGGACAAATGATCCAGGTACAGGGGAGATTTATGGAGGAGGTTGTATTAGAGCTAATGATTTCTGCTAATGATCCTCCAAAGTATAAAGTGGCACAGAGCCCACTCTCAATGGGACAAGAGAAAATCCTGCATGCAGAGTGAAGGGCATTCCTCTTGGAGAGGGAAGCTGGACTCACAGACAGCAGCAACATCAGATCACTCTCTCCATCTCCTAACCCAGAGATCCTGGTTGTGGAACTTGCCAGCCAGAAGGCTGTGAGAACAGTGGGAGCCTCTCTGCTATGATGGAAGTCACCCAAAAAGGAACACTTTTTCCTGTGCTTCTCCCTCAGCAGCTTCCAAGAATATCCTGTTTCAACTCTAACACCACCTTCTTTCTCCTAAACGTAGCTCCTGACACAGCATTCAACCAGATGGAGGTTCCTCTGCCATCACCACCAAACTGAGCTGGAATCTCACTGCTAAAAATATGGAGGGGAAACCTGGTCCTCTCCTCTCCTCTCCCTCTCCCTCTCCCTCTCCCCTCCCCTGTCCCAATCACAGAAATGATGGGAACAAAACAAGGTGGGTGAAATTAAGCTCTGGCATTCACTAGAAATGCTGCCTCAAGGCAACATTTCATTAAGTCTTCAGTTTTCTATTTGGAAATCTCTCCTATGGACAACTATTTTGCCTTCCCCCTTCAGAGTGGCAGAACTCCCTCTGAGAGCCACTGCTTTGACTGTAGCAGAGATGAGGTGAGCTGTGGTCTTCACCAAGACTTACAGCTGGCAAAGAGCAGATCTTTTTTTCCTTGCATCACATCCCTCCTTACTGTGTTTTCATCTGGAACAGGCTTGAACCTCAGCCTGATGCAGCTATAAGCTTTCCACACAATCAAAGCTCCTGGTGGCGCCTACACCAGTGCAGGTTTGCCTAAACCATCGTTTCTCTGTTCCTTGTGCTTCACTGATGCCCTCTGCTATACCAGCCTCTAACTCCTGGTGAAATTTGGGTCTAAGATGGTTGGGAGTACTTTTTGCCATATTTTGTAATTAGTCCCCCAAACACTTTTGCAAAAGGCCCCCAACCCAAAAAAAATGAACTCTAGAAACCCAGGTTCTATGCTTGACTCTGGCCCTAGGCACAACATCCCACTTCTTACTGCCTCTGTGAAAATAATAACCGTTTTGAAATCAAAATAATGATCCTGACCTGCTTCACACAAAGTTCTGAGATCTAATCTAAGTGAAAGATGTTATTAATGATGTTTCACTCAGACTCTCCATAAGCATTTCAGCATCTATTTTCAGTCACAAAACCAGCATTATTCCAAAACTTAAGAATCTTTTTCACAGGACATAGAAATTACAGGATCTGAGTTCTTGAAAGAAAATATAGGATGGGAGAGCTGTAAGTAAGTTGTGACTTCTTTCCTATGGTCAGGGAAAATGGGGGGAAAAAAGGACAATTAACACTGTCCAGTATTCCCCTGGGAGCCAGATCCTGCCAGCTCCAGTAATTCGTAGTTCAGACTATTATTTCACTGGTTTTGAGTAATAAAATTCCTGGTGAGTTTCATTGGGAGCTCTGATCACGAATGGCACAGTGATTCCCAGAAATATGGGGAGGACCCGATGCCAAAACAGTACCAAGTGAAATCTGCAGAGCTGATGGGTTCATGTGTTATGGGTTGTGTTTTCTTGCTGCTCCCCAAAATAATTGGATCTATGCGTGACAGGGATGAGATGAAAAAATGAGGGAACTGGGGGGAAATGTGTGTGAGAGTAAATGGTTCAGGACTACAAATGAGGATTATGGAGGTAACAGGCATATAGAGCTACAATGAAAACTGCAGAAAGAAATTACAGTGGCTTAACTCAGTTGGTTAGTGGATATCTGGACCAATGATGGATGTTAGCACTGATATTGTGAAGTGATACATGTAGAAAAGACATAAAGGAGATATTCTCAGAAGGCACATAGCCCATCCAATCCCACAATGAGCTCCTTGACTGTACTAGCGCTGTGCTTGTTTCTCTTTACATCTTGCTGGATGTAACCTAAACTTGTACCATGTAACAAAAAGTATCTCCTTCCCTCAACATTGTCGTTAATTACAGCAAGGGTCTTACTCTAGACTGTAATTTGGTACACAGAGTTGCTTCAAAAACCCTTTTGTAGCCACGCCCTTTGAAGGAATAGCATTTTTATAGAGACAAAAGGGAGCTTCAAGATTGCCCCTCCTTCTGCTGGGAAGAGTTTCAATTAACACCGACTGCAGTCAGGAGCCATACACCTCAGCAAAGGTGAGAAAGGACTGCAGGATTAATGAACAAGAAGAGGGAGGTGGCTAAAAATGAAGACTGTGGAAAAGTACATATTCCCTGGTATTATGTTTGTGTCTTGTTTTCTTTCTCATTTGTATCTTTGCACTCTCTTTAGGTCTGCTAGGGTGAGGACTCTCTTGGGGGGCTGGGCAGGGGTTTACTATAGGAATTATTGTTTCCTATCTTTTCTATTTACCTTTCTTCCTATAAAGGAGGTGAGGTTGAACAATTCACCCATAAATAAGACAATTTTCATCATACTCTTCTTCCCAGATCTGCTCTCACCCAATGTAACAAACACCTCAGCATGTGCAGTTGTCTATACCTTGGGAAGGGAAACAATCCTTCATGAGACCCCACACCAATATCGCCAGTCTGTTTAAAGTTCAACACTGATGGGCAGCAGTAGAAAACGTTTCAGGTGGACAGATAAACATGTTGGTTTGTACTTAAATAGAAAATCTAATGAATAGACAAAAATGATATAAATTTCCTTTTTATCAACCTGGTCTGGGATTGGTTTCATGCTCTGATCAAGAAGAATAAGCAGTTTGATCTGAACAACATTGACCTGATGGGGAAAAGGGTCAGGGTGAAATGGATCCCCTGAACTCTATAAATGAAAACCTACAGTCTCAGTACATTCTTTCCCAATTCCCTCTCTCAAAAAAAAAAAAACAAAAAAACAAAAAAAAAAAAAAACACCACAACCACCACCAAAAAAAAAAAACAACCCCAAACAAAAAAACCACCAAAACCAACCAACCAACACACCCCCCCACCAAAAACCAAATAAAACCCAAAAAAGAAAAAAAAATCCCAACACCACTAAAAACAAAACCAAAACCACACACACACACACACACACGCACACACACACACAGAAACCCCACCAAAAAAAAACCCCAAACACAAAGTTAGAGAACCTCTATTTGTTGTTATCATACAGCATGTCCAGGATAATATTTTACATGCTCCCTTTAGGTCTGGCTCACAAACACCTTGAGTTTCTTTCAGAGAAGAGCATACACATCAGCCCATGCATTGTGCACTGCATCTTCATGTTTTATCCCCTCAAGGGTATTACAAATTTTGACCATAGCAGCCTTACTCCTGCTGCCCTTCCCACACAGAGACCCTCTGAAATAAAGAGCAGCACAGCAGCCTGAGCCTGCTTGATGCTGAGACCTCCCAGACTTAGGTTACAGAACAATATATATTGTGCAATTTGGATGTCCCTAGTGGTATTGATCAGAGCATTTGTAATGTTTCTGCATATACAAAGAGCAAACGGATGCTGTCATTCAGGATAACATTCATTTTAGATTAGATGGACAACCTAAGTAGAAGCAAAATGTCCATGAGATACCTCTGTGTCTGAGCACAGATCTCTTTTTATTTCTCTCTGCTCTGGCATGCTACAATGAATTAACACCAAATAGGCCTTCAGTGCTGACAAAGTGGAAACAACACTTAGCTCTTATTGCAATGCTTTTCATTTGAGAATCTCAGGGCAAACTTCATTCCCCATATTGCACAGCCTGGGTAGTTGGGGCACGAAGGGTGAAGGTTGGTGTGCCCAAGGTTGCACAAGTGAATGGCAAAGCTGGAAAGAGGCCCTTGTGACACTCCACAGGGAGTCAGTGCCTGAAAGCCCAACAGTCCTATACCTGGCACACAGCAGGCAGACATACATGGGAGACTCACTGTTGGTCCTTTTCCTTGCAGGCTTGCTTTTAGCGTCTTTGTTCTCTTGTCAGATTTTATTCCTGAACCTAGATGGACCTGCTTACTGTGATTACTCACACATCACCGTAAGGTGAAATATACAGCTTCACCCCACTGACTAAGAAAAATAAATAGGACTCTCTCCCCACCACCCACACCCACTCCCACACTTCCCTCTGAACTTGAAATAAAAAACCTGCAGAAAGATTCCCGATGGCTTTGTCAAGGAGGGGGGATGGTGAGGATTGGTACAGTATATAACATTGCAGCTCTCCTGGATCAGTCACGCTTCCTAATTCAATAAGGTGAGAAGGAGCATAATTTGATCATATTTGTTTTGCATCACTGCAAAAACAGAAAATGAGGGGCTGCAGAGCCGCACCAATTTACTTCATCCGACCTTGATTAAAAGAAAATTAATTGCCACATCTCTCTGGATATCTCAGGCAGCAGCCAATGGCTTTCCAGAATGGCACAAGGAAAAAAAAGGAATAGGGGAAGGGAGAGGAGAGGAGAGG
>VYXD01016148.1:455896-472138 GCA_013397195.1 Hylia prasina
AAAAAAAAAAAAGGAAAAATAAACACAAATATTTACTGAAGAGTCCTGATTTAAATGCAAATAATTTGGGCAATGCACAGGCCCATTCTGGTCCCTGAAATCAAAGGCATGATCCCCACATGCCCACATTAGTCACAGATTTAACCCTGATTGCCAGCTGCGGAGTAGAATGTGAGTCATAATTAAGAAGAATGGGTGCAAAGATCAAAACTGGAGTCAGGCCTATTTCTCTCAGTGCTCCAGGACGCATATATAACCCCTTGATTTGGACTGTTATAGAGCTTTACAATAGCGACCACATTCCCAAAGATATGACAAGGGACTGCCTGGTGCCCAGTTCCCTACCAACTCCCTCGGTGGCAACAGTATGCCAGTAAAGTCCCAGTGCCACAAACGAGCGCTTCCTACTTGGACATCTGCAGCCCCACTTATATTTCCCAAATTATAGGAAAAATTTATTTCACTTATGAAATGGTGAGAATCTGCCTGTTTAAATTAACTGCTTGTTTGGATGCTTTTGCCGAGCAATCTTGTAGAGAAAAGAAGAGTTTTGAGCTCTGATTCCTCAAATTTGAGGTGTCTCTTCATAATAAGCAATGCTGTGCAAATCCATTGAGTCATGCTGAGGCCACAAAGGTCTCCCTGCACCAGAGCTTGAGCCTGTCTACAAGTATGTGGAGCATCAGGGACCAACAGAGCAGTTTGGGGAAGCAAACACACTTTATACTTGAAATCAAATTAACACACTTATGATCATGCAGACAGTAGAGTCAACCAACAATGGGAGTTACAGTGGAATCAACTTAATTAGCACTCCTGTTTTTAACTAAGCAGTCCATCTCCTCCAGAAAACCCCTACAGAATTTTATGGAAATGGGGTTCCTTGGAAATTTCCTAAAGCCCTCCATTGAAATGGAGAGTGAGGTACAATTCAGCATTTGAATAATTCCACAGATTGCTAAAGGAAAGACAGATTTTTTCTGAGAGGACATCGCCCATCAATAGAGTATATGCAAACACACAGTGCACCAAGTCTGTGCAGACACACAGGCAAAATTTGTAAGCTCAGAATTTGCAAGTTAACATGGATTGCAACATGGGGTCATATGGGAACTTGCACAGGACTTTTGCTCAGTATGTATCACACAAATATTTGTGTAAAAATAGTATGAATTTTGATTACAATTTGTGGAGGCTTATGAAACCTAAGATTACTATAATAAAGTATTTGTGCATCTCTAAGTGAGTCTGCAGAAGTATTTCAAGTGGTATAAGCATGGTGGGAACAAGCTATATTTATCACGTCATTCTATGTGCAACATTTAAGTAGACTATTCCAACTATTTGTGTGACACATACCAGGTCTGACTGCTTCTATTGTGAATGTGTAGGGACGTTTGTATATAAAGGGTAAGAAGCCCACATATGCCTATATGTACTTTGCACATGTAGCAAGAACATTTACAGACTCTGCTCTGTGTGTATGCATGAATGCACATACATGCACATAAACGTGCCTGCAGTATATGAGATGCAATGAGGGACCTAATATTACAACCACATGTGCTCTTATACAAGAACATGTGTCCCAGAAAACATCATCCTCATGTTCTGTCTCTGCTGTCCAAGGTTAATTTAAATAAAACAATGAAAGCAGTTTCCCTTCTCCATAATTCATCTTTAATAGCCCATCTTAAAAACATACATAATTTCCCCCAATTTTTTGATACACTAATTACCTCATTCTAAAGCCAATGGTGTTCCTCATTTGACCTAAGTGATACATTATCTGGAAACCCCTTCTAGCCCAGACACAAAACTATTTCCTTTCATTATCCATCACCTTTGATTTCCTTGGTCTTTGTCACTACCTACAACTTAAACTCCCCGGTCTTGATCCTGCTGAGATAGGAGTCAACAGTATAATTCTAGTGGGAGCAGGACTGGAGGAACACTCAACTTTCCCTTTCTTCAACTCTGTTTTTTTTTTTTTTTATTCTTTGCTGCCTAAATTAGCCAGTAACACCGCTATATTGCATTGATACACTCAGGAGTCCTTCAAAGATCTCAAAGCACTCTAATAGACTGCACAGGCAAGTATCTGCTAGCTCAGTAAATCTCAAATCACTTTCCAAAAGAAGTTCATATTACTGGCCATTTTATAGATGATGAAACTGAGGCAACTGGCATAAAACAACCTGACTTCTTCCAGTGGCGAGGGACAGATCTGAGGAAGAGCTGTTATCTCCCAAGCCCCCACCGAGGCACACCCAGCTTGGCCGTGTTCCTACCACTGCTCTTTGTGCCATGCAGCTGTCCCTGTGGTGGAGCACAACTGCTGCTCAGCAGCTCACAGGAACAGTTACGCCAGCACAGCCTGGAAGAGGAAATGAAGGAGTATCCTGTTAGTAGCTGGAAGTGCCAGGAAAACTTAAAGAGGTTGAATACAGGTTTTTTCACTGAAATTTGCCCACAATTTCCAGTCTATTGTTACTCTGAGAAGTGCTGCTAGATGTTCCCTATAAAAAAGCAGGAACTCTTTGGAAGAGAAGATAGCATCTCCAGAGCAGTGTTCCAGATATCACAGAATGAGCAGCACCACTTCCCCCGCTTACAGTGTGGTGTCTATATGGGAGCTCTCGAAAACATACTCAGTTGTGGGTGCAAAATATCTGAAAATCTGGCCTTGTAAGAACAGAAATTGTAAAGGCAGTGGTTAGGGCCTTTGTACACTTCTTGTTTCAGAGCAAAGAGTGTAACAGAAACTAATAATAAAGTCACATGTATTAATAAATAAGTCACACATTGTATGCTTGCTGCAGGTGAGGGACTATATGGTGATATTCAGCAACAGAAGGGAAAAATTTCTATTTTCTGTCTAAGACCTAGAGTCAACTCTTATTCTTTTAGAGTCTGGCCATAAGCAGGGCACACACAAATAATTTCTGTCTTTCTTGCATTTCTGTAACCAGATGCGTGGCTCCAGAGGAGGAATACATGTGTACCTTCCATGGGCAATGGCCAAAACACCTTGTTGCAGTGCAGTGTGAGTCCTCTACTTCCAAAACACAATCTGTGTGTAATGTGGATTCAGTAAGGTGCGTGGCAGAGCGCAGTAGGCGTGACTCTATGTGCATGAGTATTATATGTGCTTGTGAGTACAGTAGGTGTGGTGTATATGTACAGTACAGCATGTGTTTGGATTCTGGGAGTAGGGGGATGTTTAGTAATTAAATCCCTTTTCATCCTTCTGCACCTGTCTCCTTCTGAAAACTGAGAGAACAGACGTCAACCAGGACAAGGGCTGGATTGAATACAACCAATTCTGAAATATTTATTAGCTTGTGACACCACTCAATGGAGGAGAAAGAATGCTGGTTAATCCGCCCAGCAAGTGCTCACTTGGTGGTGGGGCATTTTTCTACAGTGCCTCATTCTATTACAGCTACTGTCTACTTTGTCAAAATTGGTACAATTTTAACTTGTGTCTATATTTATTTTCAAATGCTTTTGCTAGTAACCATGGATTTCAGTGCACTGAGCGCTGAATGTAGGCTTGCTTCCTGGACACCCATGGCTTTCTGGCCATATTACAGAGCTGCTTTAGTTCTTCTGGTTTGTGTGTTTACTTTCCTCACACTGCACTCTTCCAACTGCCCTTCTTACCAGCGCTGGACCTCCATGTGCTTAGGGAACTCCAGTAGTTTATTAAAGCCCGTCTTAAGCAGTGTGAGTCCTCAACCAGGGTATACTTTGTGTTTGAACTACCAGAGACTGAGTTTGTATATATACATTTACCTTCCTATAAATGTCCAGATAATGTATATACGTATATACACACACATACATATTCCTGCATATACATGCGTATACATGTGTACAAGCAGGCACCCATCTTACAGCCACACACCTGTATGAAGCATGACGCTCTTTGTTTGCACTATGTGGCCACACGCTAATCCCTGAAAAATGATAGTTTTTGAAGGTAAAACTTTTCTGGGGAGATGACAACCAGGGCTTAGTGTCAGAAGAAGGATTCAGATAGAGCAAAGATTAGTCAGCTATTGTAGCAGCAAACAGGAACATTAGTTTGCTTTCAAATGGGAGTTTATACACCTGGTTAGATGCCTTTCAAAGACACTATCACAGGAGCAAGCTTGTCCCTTCCTGTCAAAGTGCCCTTAGAGATAACTTCAGTCCAGAGGGTGACTTTAGTTGAAAGGGAGGAATGGACCAATTATAGTGGAGAACAAAATGTCCATACCAAAAGCTTCTGTGTGCAGAGATTTCCTGGGAAGGAAGTATTTGTCTTTTTACCAAAATAGAAGACACTCAATGATTGTCATGGAGCTCTGAAGTAACCCTCTCTTTAGAATCTCTTAGGGATTTGACAGATGCCAGTTAGAGGCAGATGCTGTAGGTCCCTGAATAGGGATGGGGTTTTAAAAGTTTTCTTACCTGCACAGTGAAAAAACAAAGCAAGACTGACAACAAATCTCACTGTGTGAGGCTTATTCTGAATGGTTTTGCCATGATGCATAGTTGCAACTATTGTGTTTGAGCAGTAATTAGATGTGGCCCAGGGGGACCACAAGTGCATTAGAAGGACAAGGCTCACTATGAGCCAAATGGCTGCTCTTACTGTTTTCTGTAGGTTACTCAGGATGTTCTTAGAACCAAATCCTTCCATAATGCTGCAGAAAAGGGACTGCAGCATGAGACCTGCCACACCACCACCAGTTCTCTATATCTGACTATTCACTCCTTTTAGCACTTGTGCACACCCCACTCACTCACTTACTTGCCCCACGTGGAAAAGTGCAATTCACTGTGGTAGACCCACCTGACACTGTTTATGCACGACAGCAACATGCTCACACTTTGCAAACTGTATTATTTATATGTAATAACAAATATTTTTTAAAGCAATTCTCTGTGTCAAGAACAGGCAGCATGAGGTTTGAAAGCCAGAAGACCTGATGTCTCATTGACTACATCCTTATCATCTCCACACATCCCCCAACATTCAATCTCTTTTCCAATTCATTACAATGGGTTCCTCATATCTGCAGATCATATTAAACCTCTTGAATGTGGAAATATTCTGTTTGTCCCACAGTACACCATCACACTAACTTCATAACACTGTAGCACATATTGATTGTACCAGGTATTCCCCATCACACTGATTGCACTGATTCCTTTCACTGCATTGAGAAAACTGGATCTTCCTCTCTTCTTTGCCACAGTGGCATCCTCAGTTGTACTTATTGGGTATTTTGGTGAATTCATCACTTCCACAGTTTCTGCAGAGATTATAGAATCACAGAATCATTAAGGTTAATCACCAAGGCCTACCTTTGACTGAATAACACCATGCCAGCTAAACCACAGCACTAAGTGTCACATCCAGTTGTTGCTTGAACATTTGCAGGAATGGTGACTCCACCACTTCCCTGGGCAGCCTATTCCAATGCTTAAGGTGCCTTATCAGTGACAAAATAATTCCTGATGTCCAACCTGAACCTTCCCTGGCTGAGCTAAATGGAGGGAGAGAGCATTGATAGGAACCTTTTACAAAGTCAGAAGCCTCATTCTTGTCTCAGTCTCAGCTTTTGAGGTCCTCATCCACAGAATGAAACTGCAATCTCAGATTTCAGTTCTTCAAGACCCTGGTTTCCCTCTAACATTGTGAAGACAGCAGAAAAGGAGTAGACTGAATGCATGTTACATGCCAGATATTAGGAGAATAAGCAAATCCAGACAAGTATGAGACTGTCCACTTTACAAGACAACTTGTTCCTTCCTTCTCCACTCAGTGTAGCCAATGTGCCATTGACATACTGGCAGGAAGCTAAATCAAAACGATTCTGGTTGTAGATCTTCTGTTTATGACAAAAAAATCTCCCAGTAATTTCATCTCTCAGCTAGGCAGACACAGTGCTCAGAACCCACCATAATCAATTCCGTAGTCAGTGTGTGGGACAGCCTCGGAATGTCATGCTAATGTAGGTCATGGTGAGCACCATTCCACTCTGTGTCTCTTGCTCTTGTTTAAAGGGACAGCTAAAAAGCCACAGCTGTCCCCAGACCACGGCCACACAATACCTTCTTGCAATGGGCCAATCCTTCTATTGAGAGTATCAGGGCCTATACAGTGCTCTCCAGAGTGCTTCCCCTTTAAGACAAGACTGTGCAGTCTTTATTTGCTTGTTGAAACTGTTCAGTTTTAGGACAGGGGGGGAGGTCACACCTGTTGTGGAACTTGATAGAAGGCTTATTTATAAACTTTCAGAGCTTGGGATTCTTGCAGAGCTGAATGCGCTGATGTCCGGAGGGGAAGGTCACCGAAATGCTTGTTTATAAAAGCAGCAGCAACTGGAAAAACCATAAAAGTCTGAAATGATGAAATTACCAAGCTATTTGATCAGGCGCATGGGCTATGTGCTCTGTGGTCAGCCAGAAAAACCTCGCACGTAAGAGTCAACCCTGCTGGCTGCTGCCCTGAATTCTCCTTCAGAGGCGAATGCAGTGTGCCTGAAGAGGGCAAAAAATAATCAGCTGCTTAGTGTGGTCTACTTTTGGGTTGCTGGCTGGTCCACTCTTAATTTGACCTTGCATGGAAAGGGGAAAGCCTACTCTGCACATGGTATCACAGCTAATCCATTCTTTAGTTTCACAAGTTCAAAGAGTTATACCACTTGTTAACATTCAGAGTGTTCTTTTAGCAAGGAGTCAGTCACACCCCAAAAATTTGCCACTATTTTGGGAGGGAGGGAGAAGAGAGATGGCAGCTTCAGAAACACTTTCTGATTTCTGCAAAAATGTTGCATGAAAGATGGCGTGTTTTTTGATTGTATGTTTGTGCTGTTTGAAAAAACACTTTTTTATATTACAGTTTGGGGAGAAGGGGAAGTAAAAACCTTCCCTTGGGTTTCATCTTTAGTTTCTATTCTCATTTTAGAGTAGAGTATATTCAGTATTCAGAATAATTTCCTTTTCTCCTCTTTTTTTTTTCTTTTTTTTTTTTCCTCTTTTAGTTTTCTCTGTACGTCAAAATCTTCATTTAAGGAAAGCTTCATTTTCACTTGGTGACTGATAGCTGAACAGGTGGCTTCTGAGCTCACAAGTGTCAGATGAACAGGCAGTTTAGAAATGGACAATTTGCAGCTCACTGTCTCTTGCTGACGGCCCTTTTTCTGCTGACAGATTCTTGGTTCTACCAGCCAAATCATGCACACACTATCTGCCCTCCACCCCTGGTGAAAAAAAAAAAAAAAATCTTCAAGAGAAAAAAACCCTAAGATGAAAGAAGATGGTCTCTGGGGAACTCCTATCCATAAAATGGAAAGAACTTCACACTTGAAGGCATTCTTGCCAGCTCAGCCTACTTGGACATAATTTATAAGAGAGGCAGGATTTTCTGCTTCATTTTCTTTCCTGGAAATCTTGTTTGTTTTATGGGATTTTTTGGCAGAATCCTACATAAAGTGGTGGATGCCAGAACCAGCACCAGTGACTGTCTGCTGAACATGATGAGTTTATTCAAATACCAGAGCCATCAACCCCTCCCCACAAAGTTTTTCCTTGACCACATCTAGAAACCCTGTCAACCAGGGGATTCTGATGAGTGAATGCCTTTCTGCTTGTTAATGATGAAGACTTTTGATGATTGTAACAAATAGGGTGCTATAGAACTTTCTGCTGAGACTCATATATGGCACAGGCATCTCACTTCCAGGAACGTGGGCAGGAGCTGCACAGGTCTGGTGCCCGAGTTGCCAAGAGATTCTCATGCTGTATTTTTACTAGATCATGGGATTTCATTAATTAAAAAAGATACCAGAGTAACCTTTTTCATAAACTGCATCGCTAGAACATGGATTTACCTAAGGTAGCAGTCACTTTTCTGATGTTTGGTTATAGGTGAGTAACTTAAGAGCTGTTTTTTACAGGATATTAGAGGCTCTTGGTACCAATTTTTCAAAAGGATTTAGATGCCTTTGAAAGACCCCAGAGGGGTCTTAAAATTTTCAAGGCATGCTACATTAAAATCATTTGGATTTATGTGCCTATCTTAAACAGTTTTGATAATCTACAAGGTGCCTATCTGAATATTTAGATAAAGAGAGCACTTTGAAAATATGACACTTACCGACCTGAGAAATTCTAATCTGGAGAACACATCTTGCTGACTTTCAGTGACATCTAAACTCCTAAGCCTCTCAACAAAATGAAACTTAGGATCCTAAGTCACTTAAGTGCTTACAAAATGTTGCTGTGTGTCTGTAGGAGCTGGATGAGGACAGATGAGGAGAGAAGGATTAGATGCATACATCTGTCTTTCTGTGTCGCTCTCATATACTTGAGTGTCTCTGCATATGGATAAAGGTGGATTGATGAGTGCATGACCATATGCATGAGCATATAATATGGCCAATTGGATGGGACAGGGAGAAACAAAAATAGGGTGGAAGTGACAGGTGATTACACGGATAAATAACTTCATCTTACTGAACATTTATTTAGTGCTTTTCATCCAAAGGTACCCTTAAGTGCCTTACAAACTATTATGGATATAAGAATGACTCCACCAGCCACAGCAGCTCTTTAAGAGTACACAGCCAAATTATATGATCAAGTTATGACCAGATATGAAGAGTATCAAGTCCCACTGAAATTGCCTAGAAATTTTTGGCCATCAGCCATTTAGGATTCAGTCAATACACCCAGGCTAGAGCTGTTATGCAGGAAGAAAGTGCTATGGGAGTCTAACAATGACAAATGGCAAGGACTTAGTTTTCAACACCATTTAAAAATGAGCACTGCCAACAGCATATGAGCTATGGAAACTGGTTCAATATTAAGGTAGAGAGAGGAGTACTGGCTTTCCATGGGTGGCAAAAGGGAAGATATTTATCTGGTATTTTAATGGGGAACAAAATTACAGGAATTTGTTTTGAAATAAACCTGCATAATGAGAAAAGAAGCAGAATGATGAACGGATGAGAGATCCAAGAGGGAGAGGGGTTGTTATGACCTGAGAGGGTTTTCAGCACTGCTGGTCTGAAGCTCCAAGCCCATGTTCTCACTGAGACAAGATCCCATCTCTGCCCACATTAGCTAATCCGGGCTGACTCTCTCCACATGCACATGCACTCCAAAGGCAAATGGTGCCAGCTGCTCTTTTGCCAAACAGTGGAGTTAAAAGCTGTACAAAGTTATAGACAGTAAACAATGAAACAGAAGCAACAACAGCAGTTTCCTCTGCTGCCTCCACCTTTGTGCCTTGCTGCTTCCCTCTTTCACACTCCTCCTCCTCTGTCTGCCAAAAGGATAAGAACATGATTGAATCCATACTCTGTGACAGCCTGGGGAAAAGCAGCTGCCCAGTATACATATGTAAGTACAGTATATGAATCAAGACTACAATTATAAAACAACATAAAAACTGGGATGCACTGAACAAATAGAGGAATATGTGTTCATCTGCTCTTCTCTTCTCCTACCTGCACTTCTATTCTCCTACGTGTACTTCTGCTATCCACAACATCAAAACAACCAGTCTTTGACAAATTTAATACTAGTGAGGTAGTGTTGGGAAAGGATGTACCATTTTTGTACAGCTAGTCTGTACAGAAGTCTTTTCCCACCATGAGGAGGATTTTGGAAAATTCTGTCATTGCTATGTATAGTTTCCTCACCAGTTTGAGGAGACAGTGATCCACCAAACAGAGTATACAAGGGGTTAGCTGTGTACTGCAGCTGTAATAAAGAACATCCTACTGTCATGATAAGTGCTGGTTCTTTGCTGTAGGGGATCCATCATTGGGTATGGGCCAGGTTGTACAGTTTACACACAGAGCACTCAACTTTGGGGGATTCAGGCAATGCATGAGCGACTTATAGAACCAGTTTTCAGTAATATGCATTGTGTACTATTAGAGGAATTCCACTGACATCTCTTTCCCCTCCCCTCCCCTCCCACTTCGCCTTGCCCTCCCACTTTGCCTTGCCCTCCCCTTTTCCACTTCTTCATCTTCCCTGCTCTGTCATTTCGCAGATCCTCCTCAGAGAGCCCTGCTCCCTGGCATGCTCTCCTTTCCCTACTGCCAAGCGTCATCAAACCTGCAGCTGTCACCAGTGGTGCCTGCACAGCCATGCTCACTGACATCCCTGCCCACACCAAGAGGCACTTGCCATCAGAGATATATTTGGAAGTACTAGCTATGGCTAGTGCTGAGACTGGGATCCTTTCCAGGTAACTGTACTTCTGGAGCCCAAGCACACAGGTGGTTATGCTGACAAAATAATGCTCCTGGAGGTAGACATTATTTCCTCTGAGGAAGTGGTAGACACTGGCCAGGGTGGTCCCAGGCCAGGCAAGCGATGTCAGGGCTAAGAGGTGCTCATGGCACAGTGACACTGATACAGCCCTTCAAGTTTAGCTCAAACACTGTTCATGCTTAGTACTGTTTTCACTGGGTCTCATGACTGCATCATACAAATACTAACAGACTAGTAGCCCACACTAAGGGATATTTACATCAGGAAAGGAGAATGATCTCATTTGTGAAGCAATGACCTGTGAATCAGGAGATGCAGCTCTAGTTCCTAGCTCTGCCAAGACTCTTTGGCTAGCCTGAGCATGTCACTTCCTTGGGGCTCCACTGGTAAATGAGAGGTACTCCTATTTCCTTTTCCTGCTCTTCCATCTGCAATGCAAGCTTTTCAGGACAAAGACTGTTTCTAGCAATACAATTATATGGTACAAGCATAGTGGGCCTCAGAGTTGGTTGAGGCTTTCATACTACAATATAAATCTTAATTATTGCAGGGACAATAAACAAAACAACAAACATTAAATATGGTTAGATTTTTGGTAAATGCTCAGGTTGCTGTTTTGTATACTTGAAGGAAATATTTTCTTTTAAGTAAGATTTTTAACATTTTCTGTTATCAAAAAATCTGTTATTGGGGGAAACTGATCATAAAAATAAATATCAATGCTTTTGTTCTCCCTCACCAATTTTTGCCCACTTACAAGTGCTCTATACTTTTTTGCATATATTCAGCCACCCTACAGAAGCAGAGTCTAAGTGCAAAGGGGCTATGTAGGCTATCAGCTGCCAGACTACGTGGGACATAGTCTTGGAAATAGCTCAGAAACCATCTTTTACTCTGCTCTCCTCAGTATTTGCTGTATCTGCCTGGAAAGCACCAAGTTTCTCTTGCTTATGTTTCCCAGGGTGCTGGTGAGCAGTCCGTGGTGCCCAATTGAGATGCTGTGGGTTGGTGTTTTGGTCTAACAGTCACAGATGTTTTTCCCCTGCCTCTGGGACGACTCCATGGTTGGGAACTGGGCCTTCTGCTCTTTGAGTTTGCTTTCATTTCTCAGCAGATACCTCCTTTGGGCACAAGTGGCACTTACTATGTCCATGCAGGAGTGTTTCTGCTACAGCTTGGACTGTTAATGCCTGTGGACAGACTTCACTCTCCTTGTGAGTAAGCAGATCTCCCTGTGCCTTTGAATGTCCGTCAGTGAGTGAAGTTGTTTTGCTGCTCTTATCAGCATTCTCCCCTGAATTTCTGAACTGGGACCACTTGTGGAGGACTTTGGCAAGAATGTTTTACTCATACCTGGCTATATTTCTTTCTCTATCATTTCACTAACGTTGTGTCACACTTACTTACAAGGAGATCCACAACGCCTAATGCAAGTGTCTGCATTTGTGTATGTGTCATGACATGTTTACAACTGTGTATCCCTGTGTTTGTCAGCACATATCAGTATGTGCACCTGCTTAACTGCATTTGTTTTTGCTCCTTGGTTTTGGCTTTGTGTGAGAGTCTGTGAACATACCCTTTTTCACCCCAGAAGTGGACCTTTTTCCTGGGGGATATGCATGTATATATATCCATATGAAGTGTTCCTTCTATATTTATTTTGCTCTTTGTATGTTCCCTTGCTGTTGTGTTGAGGTGCTCATGCAGGCATGTTTCAGTATAGTTGTGCATTGATATTTGTTCCATCGTGTCTTTTCCCATGTGTGTAATTCCCTGTCTCTGTCTCTGTGCTTCCCTGTCTTCCCTTTCCATTTCCCCATCTATGCTGTGTGCAGTTACCTGGATTTGTGCATGTACGTATCTCCCTGCTTTTATTGTTTGAGGGTTGTATTTTTAATGGGGTGGGTGCTGGTGAAATTGTTCATCATTTTGCTTTGTATTTATCTTTCAGTGTTTTCCCTATATTTGCATAAAGTAGATGCAGACTACAATTTGGTGATGAATTCTATGAATACTAATCTTAGGCTACCCTTGACCCTAGGGTCAGCTAAAGATCAAAACCAAACCATTTAATATTTTCCTTTTGCAGATCAATAGAAGCATAAATTCAGTCTCAATGACAACTATAATTTCAAACAGATCTATAGGAGGCATGCATGCATTTCCAGGATGAGCTGCTCATGCGCCTGTTGGAGAGCACAAGAAAAAGAGTTTCTCTGTTGTTGTGGGTTTGGGGTTTTTTTTTTACCATTGAATCTCTTTTGCCTTTTTTCTTTTATTGCTCTGAAACGCTATTTTCAGCAGCGCCTGTCATATAAATATCTCTTGTTTTTCTTCTCCTCTTTCCCTCCTAGTGAAAAGGGCAGGGGACCTATTGAAAATTCTGCTTTATCTCTTTCAGGAGAGTTCAAGTGCGGGTCGAACAATCGATTCCTCCTCCTTTTCTTTTTCAAGTTTCCTGTCGTTCTTTTGCCCAGATCAGCACTGAAGGAAAATAGGAAGGGCAGCCTGGAGTATGTACATCTATACACCCTGAGACAGAAAGGGAGACCATGCAAGTGTGCATTTGTGAGCATTTATAAAAATGGGTTTTTACATATATATCATATATATTTTTTTTTCACACTCATGTGCAAACACATGCATACATATTTTTTCCTGTAACTGTCTGTATGTCACAAACTCCTGACATGTTCTTACAGTAAAACTATTGCAGAGATAGAAGAAAAAAAGCTGAGAATGGGAAAAGTTTGGAAGTACTGTTCAGTTCTATACCCTTAATATTAACCCTTCCAAAATTTCTCCTCTATGAATTGCAAAAATTGTTTTTAAAGAAATGTGTTAAAATCCCAGACAGTTCCTACAATTTTCCATGGTTGGAGGGGGAAAGAAGGGTTATTCTGCAAGCAACATTATTTCAGAAAAATAAATTCAGCTGATAATCCACAAATCTTTAAAGCTGCATTTAGTCTAAAAAAGGTACTTTTCAAACATTTTCACCAACTCAAAGTGGCAGGCAGGGAACGGGGTGGGGGAAGATAGAAATATAAAAAAACCAAAACAAATGACACCATTAATCTGCCTGGATTTTCCACCTCATAGAACAATCTGTTTAGGAATGACTGAAATAAAGTGGAATGTGGTTTAGATTTTTTTCCTCTGCAATCTCTCTCTGCAAATTCCTTGTTTATGGGGAAACACTGAAAAGAGGAGTTAGTCCCACTACCCCCTTAGCAAAAAAAAAAAAAAAAAAAAGGCACTATAACCACAGGGAAAGAAGGGGGGGTTTGCTTTGTGTAGAAAATAAAGACTGTAAAGTGAGGACTTTTATTGTGGGCAATCAGAGTATTGCTGCTGGCAGTGGCTAAAGGTGGAAAGCAAAGATGATTTAATTTATAGAAAGGACAAAGATGTCATGTAGCAGATTTAATCACTGAAAAGAAAAAAAAAACCTAGCTAACGTCATAATTTACATTTTGGGATAATAAAGAAGACTGAAAGAAAGAAACGCTGAAAAACCCTGAATGGGTAAAAAAAATGAAGGAAGATAAATAGATTTGCCTGTAAAACTAATAAATTTAAAAACAAACCCAGAAAGCAAAACACAGCCCCTTGAAAGTGCTGGTAAAATGGACCATCGATTTTGGAATTCATCTGCATTTTGTATTTTAATAATGCTTACTCTCTCTCTCTCTCTCCCCCCCCCTCTCTTTTGCAAAATATAAAAGCTGATCTGATAAATATTAATTTGAACCATCATAATGTATTTGAAAATTCCAGCTAAAATGTCACCACATGGAACATTAATGTAATATTTCAAGGCCCTGAGAGCAATACTCATATTGATTGCATTTATTTCACTCTAGGGAGGAGAAATAATTCTTCAATGTGGGACACATCTGGTAGCCAAAGATGCAAAAGGCTGAGGATAGAAATGTAAAATTATATGGGAAAAACCCCCCATAACCTAACACCCCAAAACCAAAACAGAAGTACAAGCAAACCTGAGAAATGCAACCAATTCAATCTGGTGGTTCAGTTGTAGCAATCTTTTTTTTTTTCCTTCTTTTTTTTTTTTTTTTTTTTTTTTTTTTTTTTTTTTTTTTTTTTTTTTTTTTTTTTTTTTTTTTTTTTTTTTTTTTTTTTTTTTTTTTTTTTTTTTCTTCCCCAGAATAATTCACTTTGATTTTTTAGTTTGGAGGGGAAAAGAATCACAAAATAACAAAAATTCCCATCATGTTTCTATGAATCTTTTGGCATGAAAATCTACAGTATCATCACAAGTCTAATGAAAGGATGTGTGTAATTGGATTGCTTATTGGAAACACAGAAGCCAGGCTGAGAAGACAGCACAGCACTTAATCGTGTGAAACTTTGACAGAGGTTCCCAAGAAAGCGCTCCTATCTGCGGAGGGGCTTGAACTTTGCAACACTGATAACCCAAACATGTCCCAGGATTGGGACTATTTTCCTGTGATTCTGCAGAAGGAGCATGGAGACACTGTGTGTCTGGGGTCCCATAAAACAGATCTTTTCCTTGTCATTAAGAATATTGATGTTCATTAGGCCCAGGCGTCAATGAGTCTTTGTGCAAATGAAACGAAATCTGAGTCAAATTTTGACCCTGAGCCCAACACATAACCACAATTGGCTGCAACTGGGGGGCTGGGGATTAGAAGGGTTCCCCCCAGCACCAAAAATTCAGCATCCTTACTTTGAGACAAAAAAATCTCTGCAAACACAGCCAAAGAGTGCAAGGAAATGGTCCTGTCCCTCCACCCTGCCAAAACATTCTTCATGTAAGGTGGTCTCTGAGAAAGATGGAACACATCAGGGCAACTTTTTGCATTCTGCCAAGGCAAGATCTCTCCAGGTAAGATAAAGGTGCTCTCTGTCCCAGCTCCTGTCAGGGCAGTATCACTTTTACAGGTAATGCTCCTTCTTTTAATTTGTTACCAGGGTTTTTCTCTTCCACTGTGGGTCCGGGATTGACGTTCCTGCTGGACAAACTCCAGGCTAATGAAGCAAGCTCAAGCCCTGTAATTCACAGCGAGCTGCTTTGATGGAGCACTTTCAGTGTTAACAGTGTGATGGGTGCTTTTCAGAGCTAATGCCTCACTGATATTAACAGCCATGCCATAGAGCAAAATCTGCAATGTAAAAGCAAGTGGCTTGCTAAATATTTACAAGCGTGCACATCTCGCTGTCCCATTCATTTCCTTGACCTTTCATGAAGGGGAATGGGAAAGGAGATGCCAGAAAATGGTCTCTTCTGAGGTGCAAACGCACTAGAGCCAAACTAGCTCCCCAGCTGCTGATAGCAAGACCTTGAGCTGAGGTCCTACTCTTTCCTCCCCAGCAGTTCATAAAATTAAGTCAAGTAAAGCCACCACATGCAGTGGGCATGTGAACTGAACTTTCTGAGCAGGGATACAGGAATAGTTCCCAAAATGGGAAGAGCCTTGTTATGAACTGTGTGTAGGTCACTGAGGCATTTCACTGCAGATCAGCAAAGAGGCCAGTTAGTTCCCCAAACCTCCAAAAGTTGATCCCAGGCGCAGCTGTTCCCAGAGGAAGGCAGCATTCCTGGAGAATTAAAGATGGGAACCAGTTAAGGAGACTTCTTAGTTCTGCATCCAGCTCTGCCACTGACGTACTGGATGATTTTGGGCAAGCCTTTTCCCATCTCTGCACCTCAGTTTCTCCTGACAGCATTTAAAATAAATACAGGGACGGGTGCAGCAAACCCTCCTACATGAAGACGGGAGAAGGCATTGTGAGGCTTGTTTAATGCTTAGAAAGCACTTAGAGATCTGCAGATAGAAAGCGGTACACAGAAGCCAAATATTATAATTAAACTTTATATAACCAGGTTTTTTAGAAACCATGGGGGCAGGAGCAGCAGCTCCGGTTCCTGCAGCACCATGCAGCGGAGCGAGCCGGGGGCCGGAGCTG
>VYXD01016148.1:472201-491091 GCA_013397195.1 Hylia prasina
GGCTCGGCCTAGCCGCGCTCCCCAGGCGCACTCCCGGTTACAGACCCCAGGCTGAGCGACAGGTGGAGGGAAGACTGTCTAAAGAGCAGTTATTAAGATACGGTTTAATTAAGCCCACCAGAATTTGCTGTCCTTGTACAGAGGAGAGCATACTGCAAGAGAACAGTGGAGAGTAGCTGGATAAGTCAGCCCCACACACATACATGTGAAAAGTCATAATGGCCAAACCAGTTTCGTACAGAATTTACCACCCCGTAAAGAACTGAATGTGCACTGTGCAGTCCCTATTACAGATAATCCTACAGGTCTGCAACCCTCCAGCTACATCAGCCCCAGCACTTTCTCCAAAGATGCACCATCCCCAGAATGACTTATTCACAGATTGAGAGTTTTATTAATGCCTGGAACAGCTGGTGTGCCCTACTACACCTTGCAAACTCCAGTGCTCAGGGCAGGAAACCACAGTGCTTCCTCCAGACAGAGAAAGCCTGGAATTAGTTTTTTCCCTGCTGTTCTCCTTATACACCCATACAATACATAAGACTGCTGGGAGACTCTGTGGGGACCACACCCTCAGGAGGGCAGGGGGTTTCAAGTCCATCATGCCATAAGCCCCCACCAGCTGCACAGCAGCAGTATGAGCACAGGGCTCATGAGGTGGGCACCAGGCAGTATGAGGTGGGCATGCAGAGCACTTAGAGTGGGACTCTGTGCAGGTGGCTGTGCCTCAAACCACTCACAGGACAAACAGATGTGACCCTTTGAGCACCATGGCCTCAAGAGTCATGTTCAGGGATGTGATGATCATTTCCCCAGTCCTTTAAGTATTGCACAAGGAAACAACCTCCCTTACAGTCTCTCCTCTACTGACAATTTCCTCCCTTATCATTTACATGATTGTCAATTCCAAGTAGCAGGACAGAGTTTCAGCTAGTGAACAAACCCAGATGCTCCTACAAGCTTTCACTGAGTGTGTCACCAGAAGCAGAGGATTAAACAGGATAGTGGTGAAAAGAAAAGGTTTTGATACTGGTCTTTCTTGTGAGTGATACTGGGTCTGAGTCACAGAGGAAGTCTGGAATAGCCTATACTGCAGAAAAGCAGCACCCTGTCTGGCAACCTGAGCTCAGGAAAGAGCCAGGACAGGAAGAGCAGGTCAGGAAGGAGATGCAGTGGCAGAGCAGCATGTCTGTGGGAGCTCAGATGGTGCATGCTCACTTTTCTGGGATGAGTCAGGCCCACACAAAGGGCAATAAGCAGCAATGCCTGGGGCAGCATGCAGAGATCAGGATTTATTTCTCAGGATTCTTGTCAGGCATAGGAATGGGCAATGAACACTGAGACCAGGTATTTCAAATCTGCTATTGAATTTTCCTAATGCTCCATAAACCATGGATGAGAAGGAGAGAAGCAAGGCTGAACATTGCAGAGAACATTTTATAAAGGCCTTGGATCTCCATATCTCAAGGTCCAAGGGCTACAAACCTGCAAGATGTTGGCAAGAAATAGCCTATAGTAACAAACCCTCCCCCACTGATCTGGAAGCTTTTCAGCAGCCCCATTCTTCCCCTGAAGACCACACAGATGACCTTGTGGACCATCAGAAAGGCAGCCTTCCTGTCCAAAGCCAAAGTGCCCACCATGCAGGATGAGCCAGGAGGTAGTTCCCACGGAGATGCCCTTGCTCGCTCTAGGCACAGCTCACTGCCATCAAAGGCAGCCCCACCTTGAGGCTAAGCTTCAGAGTGCCTCATCAAGGCCCACATCTCCAAGATTAATGACTGCCTACACTAGGAGTTCTCCATTATCCCAAGATGATCCCAATGCATATTTCACATCCACATGCTGCTGAGCTCCATTCCTGCCTGCATCTCAGTTCACGCCTTTCTTACCTATTTCTACTCCTGGTGCCCCACCCAAGACAACTTTTCTCTTTTTTCTTCTTCTGCCACACCTACCATATACTTGTCTCTATACCGATGGTGGCATTGCAAGCCAGAGTCCCCAAGCATCTATGCCATGACCTAATTGTTCTTGGGACTCCACCTCTTCCAGGAGGCCTGTGTACATGCCATTCTAATAGCAAACTTTCCCACAATTAGTGGAGGTGTTGGCATCACGAGCATAGCACAAACCACAGAGTGTGGACAAGCCATCCCTGGCAATGGGAGTAGTGCAGCTGAGCCATGGTGGGATCAGGCAAGGTAGTCATATCTGTCTCCTTATCTTCCATTGTTCAACTTTAAAAGGAAACTGCTTGCACCCTGCAGGTCATTTTACCTCACACCAAAGAAAAGTGCTTCTCCAGGACTGAGAGCCTACTCTGGAAGAGTCTTCCATACACTTTACACTTAAGGATTGACAGTGTGGGATAAACCACGAATGTCACACATGTTATAATATCCCAGATATGTAGAGGAGAGCAGGGAGACTGAGATTTGCCTACTAAGTATTAATGTCAAAGATGAAAAGCACCTGTGTGTGCTCCAGGGGCAGACACATGGAGCATCAGGCTGGGTGGTTTTGAGTCTAGAGCTGATTCATGAGAGCCAAGCATGCAGAAAGCTTTACATAAACCCTCAAAGTTATTTCAGACAATTAATGAGTTTTTGTCTTTTCCTCCTCCAGCTTCACTGTCCTTCTCTGGGGTCCCTCCTAGGTGCTGAGACTGACCATCTCCCCTTGGTGTGCACAGGGAGAGCCACAGTTCTGTGATGTCCCAGTGCTTCACTGCTGAGACTGCAGCAGAACGAGGCAGAGTGATGCATGGGGACAGTGCTCAATACACTTATAAATAATCGCGTCTTCTATGCCCTGCAGGAGAGTGTGACTTCACAGTGATGTGTGTGAATGTCACACAGGCCCAAGGAGAGATATTGCTTTGACTGCTAGCTTGGTTCCTGGAGGGTTTGCTTCTTCTTTGTCCTCCCTCCAGAGCCAAGGATCAATGTTAGGGGCTGTACAGGTTGCTGCACAGGTTGCTGCACAAAGACATAGTAGTACTTTACTAGCTAAGACATGTCCATGCAGTTGATGGTTCTCAGCCATCACACTGCACAGGATTCTCCACATACATCTATAGACTACAGAGAACCACACTCTTACTGTCCCAGACTTAGTGACAGATTAAGTTGCTGAAGTCACCTGGCACTGCAGCCTCCTGCTTGACTGGATCCCTGGAGTCCTGACGTCCCACTATATGCTGGGACACTAATGAAGCAGTATAGAAAAGGACTGTACCACATTCTTCTGAGAAGTTTTTTCCAGGGAAGATGGGGCACAGAAATGTTGTCCTCAAATTGGGTGTGCCTAAATTACAACATGCCGAAGTGCCCTGAGGACTGGTGAATCAGTGAGTGGCAGAGGACTGGCCCCGAGTTTGGGTTAGCACCCAAGCCACAAAGCAGTGACAGATATACATGTACACTGGGACACCTGGCTTGGTCTGACCCTCATGAAACTCACAGCAATTTATCTCATGCTGTGCCAGACCTTTGCTTAATGCGGTCATTCTTCTCATCTGAGCCCACAGTGACACTGCTGTACTGCATCCCTTCTTGAGCCTGCACTGAGACATTGCTCCTGCGTGGACCTGCTCTGTGTGCCACAGACTGAGGGTGCCTCTGAGGCAAATCCTCCAAATGCCCTGGAGACACCAAGCTGGACTCAGTCATAGTTAAATGACACTGTGTGCTCCATGTTCAGCAGAGGATCAGATCAGAAAATACTGTAAGTCTCCTTTCTTGCTTTCTAAGGATCAGACCAAACATTCCTAGGCATTTGCCCTGCATCTTTCTTGCTATTACCTTAGAGCTCCAAGCATTGGTTCTCCTTCACTCCCTGCCACTGACTCATTCAGTCTCTTGACAGGTCAAAGAGAAAGGTGGGCAGAGAAGCTGTACTTGATTTCCTGTTAAAGTATTGTGGCAGAATAGGGAAGGGTAAGTACTGAAGCATGAGAGATACTGTAAGATAGAAATAGCTTCACCCCAATTTGCAATTGCCCCCCACTCCTTTTATAAAGGGTATTTCATGAGTGAGATTTCCTCTGTATCCTCTATGGGCAACACATGCCTGGCTCACCTCATTTACTCAGCTAGAGCATGTTTTATTAATCTAGAGTCTCAACAAGGTCCTTTAGTTCTATTAATTTATTAATATTGCTAATTAAATATCATATTCGCAAATGTAAATTTCCTAATAGTGTCCCTTCCATTTTCGAATTTAAAAAAAAAGAAAAAGCAGCGGCAGCTTGTTATGTTAGTCAATTGAAAGCAATTCAGGCTAATCAGGAAAGCCAGGTTGTCTTGTGTCTGCAGAGGGAGGGCCACTGTCAGTTTGCTTTGGGGCAAATATCCACCTTCTACCAAGAGCTTTAACAATTAGATTTCAAAGGAGGTACAAAATGATGTGAGTGGAGTAAATGGAAGGGGGTGAGAAAAGGGGAAAGCAGAGAATTTGGTGTATGTAGGAAGAGGTACCAGGAAAACAACTTAACAACTTGCAGAATTGATGAGGGTCAGAGGAACACATGTGGTCAGAGCCCAGGGACAGCACTGGTATAAAGGAAAACAGCTTAAGAGGCAGCCAGGAAGCCTGGGGAGTGGCTGTGTGGAAAGGGTCATGCCACTGTGTGGACTGGCCCTTCTGGAGGGGACTGGTCCCTCTGGAGAAATGCAGTTCATGGGGGAGTTCCAGCATCTGAATTGTATTTTGCTTGTTTTCCCTGATGACACTTTCAGCTATGTCTATATATACGTGTGTGTGTGTTTGGGAAGATGTGATAATCTACATGTTGGGATGACTGGGCTGGTGTTGCATTAAGGAAAATTTTAAAAATACATTATATTGTTTTTATTATTAATGGTAATGATAGGAGCCTGTTCATTATCTTTCCTTTTGTTATGAGCTCTGTAATCTGAGGATGCTGTGGCAATGTAAAAGGGATAATGCAGTAGTACTGCTCAGTCTGGTTCTGTTCTAAAATTCCATTCTTCTTAATATTTATGATCAGAACCCAAGAAAATGACATGTAGTTGCCTTTTTTTTTTAAGAAGTTATTAAAAGCATAGAAACCTTTTTTTGGAGCCATTGTGCAAAACAGACCTCAATAAAAAAATCCTTATGCTCATTGTATGGATGGAGAGAGATAGGCCCAGAAGGCAAAATATGAGTCCTAAGGTTATTGCTGAATGTCTCTTCAGATCCCAGCCCTTTCCCTAGGTTAAATGCTAAACCATTTGCATAAAGGCACAAAACAGTACATTATGAGAAATTTGGGTGCTGAACATGGGCCACCCAGTATTTCATTCCTTGCTTTAAATGCTAGCCCAAAGTATAAATAGGTAGAAGGGTACACACTGAAACAGGAAAATACAGCTGTCTCCAGGCAGGTGACTTTTTTCTGTACACAGAAAAAAATCCCAAATGAAAATCCACTGACGAATCCAAGACACCTAAATGAATAACAGCATTGACCAGGTCAAAAGCAGATCCATTGCAGCTGAGAGCTGGAAGGTGACACTCCCTCAGATGCACATAGACCTGTAACTTCGGAGAAAATGGGAAAATAAGACACCTGTACTGAATCCTAGCAGCTGTCCAACTTTTGCTGTTGTGTTGAATGTCCAGACACCAAGGCTAGTGAAGGGTGAATGCTTTGCAACCTGGTTGGGCTGTTTTAGCAGAGTGAGGGACATGTCATGTGGAAGGAACTGGTTCTTTTCACCTCACACACACTGGACTTTCAGTTGTTAATGATCTCTGTTGATGTGAGCATCATTTCCTCTGCATCTTGGCGTGTATAATTGACTGAGTCTGCAATGGGGGACAGCACCTCCACCTTCCCAGTCAGCACTTACTAGTGAGCAGCCTAATATCAGCTCAAGAAATGTTGCCGAGATATCGGCTTCTGATGCCGCATTATCACTCCAGTTTGAGAAAGTATAGAGTGCACCTCCTTGTGCTGACATAATAGGAGAGGATATCACCTTAATTCCACCTCCATTAGACCTCAGAGAGTCGACTGTGACCCTCCTGACCTCATCAATATTCAAAAGCTTAACAAAAAAAGGCTATAATTGGGGAAGTCAGAAATAATGTAATGCAGTATTGATTATTTTATGGTACGATTAGGTGTAATTACATATCTCAAATTTTATTTTAATGTTACTTTATACTACTTTTAGCCTTTTAAAATTATCCAAAACATCTCTGTTTAATGGAATGAACATGCCTTCAATTTCAATGTGAAACAGTCTTTTTCTGCTAAAGTGTGACCTCAATATATTTGAAAACATAAATTACTGCTATGTATAAACCATAAAAAATGAATGATGAATTTAATTCTGGTGAAGCGTGAGGGACTGTGAATGCAATGGGGAAATACTGTTTATCCAGAGGACAGCGGACAGCCCAGGTGGAGAGAAGGAATAAAACATGACCTTGTCTAACACTGAAGGGGACGTGTCATACAAAGGACTTGACTTTGGACTTACAGAGCAAGGGCAAAAATCATTTATTCCCTGGATCAAGTCCCCAGCTTGCCTTGATCAGCTTAGCCTCATTGCAATCAAAGGCATGATACTGGTTCATGTCAGTGGAGATTTCAGTCCCCCGTATTTGCTTGGTATTTGATTCCCTCCAGCTTTTTTAGATGTGCAGAGACAAATGTTCCAGCCAGAGACCCATAGGGTAATCTCCTAACTCCTCATCTTTCAGACCTGTTTGCACTGCCAGACCAATGTAAAAGGACTTTTGCATTAACAAGAACAGGGCCATAAGAACCCAACTGAACCCTCCTGTCTTTCATATCAGTATCACCTCACCCATTATTAGAACTAATTGTATTCATTACTGGGATCTAGGAGCCTTAGTCTGGAACCAGAGCTCCATTACTGAAGAGATGAGACAGCTGAGTGCCCCTACTCAACCTCTGCTCAGAACCTTTTCTAACACACCAGTGTTTGCATGCCTGGGTGTTATCACAAGAGATTTATTAATAAATCATGATAGGCCAAAACTGCTTCCTCAGTGACCATAAATGGATGGTTTTTTCCTCTGGGACTCCTGTTTTAAATGGAAACTATGCCTGGACTTCGCTGTTGGATTTCAGCAGTGCTATCAAGTCTTCTGAGCACTTACTGTGCAAGTATAAGTTCAAATTTCATGTTGATAGAAATTCCTATTTCCAACACAAACATTTCCTTATTTTACTCCTTAACATGCAGGTAAGGAAGAAAGTATGCTGTCACCCATATGTGTATATAACAATTTATGCTTGAAGAAAGGAAAAGCAGGGCAGCTAGAAGGGTCACTGATAATGGTCTTAGAGCTCTTTTGGGCCCGTTTGAGTCCAGCCAATTTCTAAACTTAAGCATCTTGAAACTCCTGTACCTCCTCTTAGCACTGCTTCAAACTGAGAATACGATGGCTGCGTAAAGTGGTAACTGTAGGGATTGCTCCTGATAGCTTTGTAAGGCTGGTTTTGTCCCAAAACTATTGATATGGACTTACGGTGAAGGACCTGCCTGTTTAATCCACAACTTTTCAAAACACCTGCCAGCAGTTCAGTGCATTCAGCAGCCAAACATCCCAGGATGCTCATCAGCTGGAGTTGCTGATTTGTTGCTATCCATTCGTTCAAGTGTTCCCTTATCTGCTTTACATCAACAGCCAGGGTGCCAAGATGCTCATTACTTCCTAATGGTCCATATTCCATTTCTATATTTTTCTTCTTAAAGACCAATTAAAAAAAAAAAAACCAAAAAGCAAAAATCAAACAAAAGCAACAACAACAACAAAAACCCAACAAAACTTAAGTAGCTCAGCCATTTTAGAATCACCATTGATTCCAGCTCTCTCCTAATTTATTAATGGGCTTACCCTCTCTATCATATTTCTTTCCCCTGATATACTTGGAAGAGCTCTCATTATTTATTGTAGCCCTTTGGGCCAACATTTACTCCTTCTGCTTCCTACCTACACTGAAATCTGGAAAGGTTTCTCCATTTGCCTCCTGGCTTCTTCCCCACAGCTGGATGAGTTCAGACATCTAAAGGTTTTCAAATTTGAAAACCGAGGAAGTTTTGCGTCATTCCTATTTGAGTCACACCAACTCCAGCAATCCCTGGAGATCAGGAATTGCACAAGTGAGCATGTTCTAGTATCTCAAGAGCAAGGAAATTATACCGTATTTTAGGAGCAGTCTATCTAATACAGATTCTGTTACCATTACTAGGGCTTTGAAGAAAAAGCACAAGAAATCTGACAAAAATGGACTAAAATAATGTGAGTCCCAGAAGACTCCACCAGCTCCAACCAGAACAAATCAAATAGTCAAGTTCAGTATTATAAAGAGTACAAAAGCTGGGCACAAAATTTCCCTGTTTTTTTAATCTGTATTTTGGGAGAATCTCCATCTGTGAGTATAGTTGCATTGGCTGCTAGGATTTACTGGATTTTCTTTCTTTTCAGATAAGCAAATTATTCATACGACTGAAATGGGGAAATCCACTCCTCCCTGGCCACAATCAAGTTTCCCATCATTTAGGCAAATTGACATGAGGTTTAACATTTTCCCACTTATGGTTCCAAAAGTACTTTGAAAATAATCCCTCCAACTGATATCCAATCTAACCTTACCCTGTAAAGCAACTTCAGGAAAAGAAGGTAACATTGCTAGAAAGTTTTACCAGCAATACAAAATCAGCCAAATAAAAAAAAGGGTTTTAAGATTAAGGAAGGACTGTCTTCCAACAAAGGATATCACACAGACAGGCACTGAGAGAACACACAGGTCAGATTAACATTCACAAACCCATTCTAGAAAAAAGTGATTTCTACAAAGATTTCAGGTAAATCTCTCTAAATTTCCACATTGTAAAGTAAACAAAGAAGAAGAGGATGTTTATGAAGGCACAAATGAAAGATGTAGGTGTGCACAAGTGTGTATGTATGTACAGTGTGCAGCACAGCATTTCTGCATAGGTGTATACAAAAAGATTAGCTGTGCTTTCCAGTTGGTCTTCCTCTACCCTCAGTGTGCAGCAGTGACAGGAAAGGCCCTCACATGGCCTTTCGGCACCACACAACCGGTCATGCCAGGCTACGTACAGACTCTGCTCTCATCCTGGCTCAGATTTAGAGCAAGGTAACTAAATAATAACTTTCAATTGTGTTTACTTCCATTTTTATCCATAATTTTTCAAGTTTCATCTGCAGAAGCAGGAGTGTAATCCAGTGAGCAGCAATGTTAATCCCAAGGGAATGCCAGTCCCTGGGGATAGCCAAGGCCCTGCTTCCTGTTTAACGAATGTGCAGTGACTGGTTAGGCAAATGGTGTATCTGCATTTCCTATGAATATCCCTGACCGTCTATTCCCAGCTGTGTTTTCTATTTAAAGTTGGCATGATGCAGGCTCAGAGAGATCCCAGATGCTTATGCCTAGCAGGGAGTACAAATATCAATCCTCCTGATATAATTCAGTTTATCTGTTATCAAAATCTGTAGCCCAGTAGCACCTAGATGTCATACAGGGCTGAACGGACACACGCTAAGAGGCAGCTCCTATCTAGAAAAAGGGAAATCTGAACAAATAAACACACACAGGAGGAAAACAGAAGCACAGGGATAGAAAGCCTCCCTCTCCCTGACAAGGCACACACAGCATGTCAATGGTTAAGCTACTAAGGCAGAATTTCTGATCTCTTGAACAGCTAAAGGGTTGAGTAGCACTCAAAACTCATTACCAAAGAGGACAGATCACCAGCTTCCCTTCCCTGATGATTCTGTTCTTTACTGTATCAACACTGGATGACATAGAAATTCCAAATATAGCAGCTCAGGAATCTCTTGCCTATTCCCTACTTGCCAGCAAAAAAGCTTGTTTTGCTATTTGCAGGAGCGAATTAATTTGATATTCCTGATAAGATCTCAGACACACCCCAATGACACTTACGCCCACAGCCACAGAGGCTGATAAAATCATCAGCTGACTTCTCAGCTCAGCAGCAGTCTTTTTCACCCATTTCTAGGATTATGAAATACATATTTTGTGTGGCTGGCTAATGCCAAAGTTACAAAATCTATGTAATTAAGATTAATTTAAAAACTGGATTCTATCAACTTGTGGCATCCACCCATTAATTAAAAGAAACACTTTGAATTTCAAGCGGCTGCCTTAATATTTCACTCTGTGCTGGCACTGTTAACCTCAAATTGGCAGGTGAGATGTGAGTGCCCAGGTGTGAAAGGCTGGGAGCCATTGGTTCGGGAACACTGCCTGCATTGGGAGACAGGTGCCCTCTTCAGGAAGGTGCCAACATACTACCTGTACAGGCTACTGAAATCCCTGCTTCCATGAATACCTGTACATACACTCCTGGCTAAATGCACACAAGCATAAAATCTATGTACATAAGTCAGCATAAATATATATATGATACACATCTTTCTGATGACTCACGTAAGTTGTACACAGATGGTTACCTGTAATGATGAAATTTTATGTATTATGTGAATGTTTACAAAAGTTTGTGCTTTTTACTATATATGCATATGCGTATTAGTTCTGCAGAAGATTATGTAATGTCCACATGCACTAGATTTTTTGAGCCATGCGAAAAACAACACAGAAATGATTAAGTGTTCAAAGCTGTAGGGGAAGTATTTCAACCAAATGGAAAAAAAACTGACAAATGTTCTGCACAAGTTTATATGGATGGCTTTGTAGGTTCTTTAGGTGTCCTGCCTGCCCAGCTCGTCTAATCTTTCCATAAAATCTGATCATTTTTATTAACTATTTGCAGTGTCCTGGCGTCTAAGTTCTTGAATAATCTGACACTGCCTTTGTTGCATAAACAGGAAGGGAATCTACAAACTGCCCGGAAGAGCTCACAGTTGATGGTACAGAGTGTTAAAAGCACAGTATATGCTGAAATGTAAAACTTCAGGTCCCAAGATTACCTTTCATTTGGAATGGGTCCATTTACCCCTGGGAATGAAATAAGAAATAACACAGATTTGGAACAACCTAATTTTTCAATTTGACTATGCTGATCACCTCATGCATGCATGGGAATATGAACAAAGATACACATATGCACCTTGGGACATATTGATGCATATGCGCATAAGCACATTAATTCAAAGAGGAAGTTAATTTGATAAGGTTATGTACATGCACATAAAGTGTGTCAAATGTCCAAGGATGTGCAGATATGTGCATATATATACAGAAATTGCATTTAGATGACCATATGAACATATCTATGAAGTCCCTTAAGCAAACTTGTCAGAGAAGACTGTGTAAACAGCTGGAAAGATACTTAAGACCAAATGTTTTTTCTTACTGTCATGGTACAAAAAAGTTAAGAATCTCTTCCAAATCCAGATTTTCTCTTGGATTCTACAGCTGCTGAGTCTAGCTGTTTTATGTATTTTTTATAATCTGAAATGCTCTCATGCAAAGACATAGCTTTGATTCATTTAGAACAAAATCTCTCCCTCTTCTCGTTATGACAGGGGAAAAAGGTTCACCACAGCACAGCATGCCCATCTTTTCAGCACCTCCTGTTGGGTACACTTAGACTGGTCTCTTCAAATATATCCCATCATTTAACTTACAGCCACAGCTGAATCAGAGATCAATAAGTCCCTCATAGCAGATTCTCCTGAATGAGATGTAAAGCAGACACTGTCTTTCTACCTTATCCTCCCTATCATTCCATCAGCACTCAGCGCTGAGTACAAGGCTTTGATCAAACTAGTAGTTTCCCTTCCAGACATCACCATGATCCATATCCAACTATCCTTCAGCAGGGCAGGCTCCAACATCCCTTATTAGTAGCTTTGTATTTGCAGAATTGTGGCAAGTACAGGCTGGATAAGAACTTGCATATGGTTAATATAATGTAAATAACTGAGCAAGTCCTGGATTTAGTTTAGTTTACAGATTGGCTATTCCCAATTCTATTATCCTTCCTCATTGCATCTTCTGACATCCTGATCAAGACAGGCATCCAATCCAATCACTTCTGATACTAAAGCAAGTTACAAACAAATAAAATAATCAGATATGATAATAATAATCATCACCATCATCATCAGACAGGTATAACTTTACCTGTCTATGAAAGGCAGGCACATCTGGAGTGTAATACAGCAAATGTTCAGAGTATGGCAAAACTGCAGTCCAGTGTGTCTGCAAGGGAAAGGAAGAATTTGATTGTGTTGTCCTGTACCAACTCTAAATCAATTAATAGATTTTATTTTTAAATAGGTACATATGTAGTTTTACAGCCTATCTATGAAAGCAGGCTAGGGGTGAGAGGACTTGTTGATGTTACCAGTCAGCAATCCAATAGTAGCTAGAAGTAGAATCCAGAGTTAAGCAACACTGCGCTGTCTGTATTTCTAGCACCTCTGCTCAGTTATGCTTAAGAGTACATGAGATCTTTAACAAGCAGAGATGGCCAGGAGGTCACCCAAATGAGCCTGCCAGAACTGGTATAACTAATAACCACACAAGTTTCCATGGTGAGGATTATAACATAGGCACCTCCTCTGATACCAGCAGATCTCTGCCCGGCTGATAAGCACAAAGCCTACCTGCACCTGAGGCCAGGGCATGGCAGCAGATTTTGAGGTGTCAGTGTACTCTACATGTGTTCTCATTCTTGGGGAAAATGTTCATGATTATTTCATTTTGTGGCAGTAATGGAAAATACATTTTAGTGGTTGTGTTCTGCATTTGCAATTCATGTTCCCATACATGATTACATTAAGTCTGTGTTCTGTCATTTTTGATGAATGTAGCTTGTTTTCTGTAAAAAACAGACTCTGGAATGGAAAGTGACAGAAGTGAAGCTGTAACAAAGGATGATCAATTTTTTATGGCCAGCACCAAATGCAGGGAAAGTCCCTGAATGTCTCTCTGAAGCTAGGGACTCTTCACTCACAGGCTGAAGTATGACCTATTCCTGTCACCATACTGCTTCTGGCAGTCACAGGGCAGCAGTGGCTAATACTGCTTTCTTCTTTTGCCAGAGTTGATAGCTTTTCATTAAGAGGTCAGTGGTTGAGAGCAATTTGGCCTCTGCAAACAAATGTACACAGGTTAAGAGTGAGCAGAAAAGCAGGCAGCAGTGGGTGAGTTTGATTCACTTGTTAGCACTTGGTTACATCGGATCCTCTGGAATGTTGTGTTGAAAAACTAAGAGACCCCCATCCCTCCCAAAGTCAAAAAGCAAAGAAACAGGACGAGAAGAAAGGCATGAGGAAGAGAAGTGATTTGCTCAAAGATAACTGTTGGAGACTCCATTGGAGAGTATTAGGAGAGCTGGACTAAAGATGACAACCCAACACACTTACTCAACAGTGACTTCAGCCTGGAAAACCAGAGTAATGCATAGCCAGGAGATTTTAGCTGATCTTATTCAGACTGAGACCTCGAATAAGAAAAACTGATCCCACATTAGGGAACATAGGGTTCTGCTGATGGCAGAACCGTTAGGTTTGTGTGTTGCTTTGGTTCAGATGGTCATGAGTCAGATCTTGACCTCTGAGACTCATCAATAACCACCCTGAATCTGGGGAACTCACAAAGGACTTTTCCTGCTTCATAAAAGCTGAGACTAAAGCCTCTTGACACACAACTCAATCTTCTTCTGCTATTCAAAATTCTGACTCAGGCTACAGTGGAAGNTTCAGAGATTAAGTTCTAAGGAGGTATTAGCAGGAATATCTGCACACAGCACCCCAGCAGCTGCCTGTGCTCACACCTGTTCTAATTTTCACAGCTTTCAAAGAAACACTGTCCAAGGCTTTTTTGCCCTTTCCTTTTTAGGAAAATAGAAGCTTTGAGGCCAAATGCAGAGCCAGCTTCTACAAACAGTCAGGGTTTCCACCCTTTGCAAACAGATTCCCCGGAGCTTCACCTCAGTCCAGATTTTTAGCTACCGTAGTAAGCTTGTGAAAGAGAATGCAGCTATTTCCCTAATCCAGAAATTACAATAACAGAGAGCTGCAACTTAGGTAGAAGTCAAAAGCCCTTATCACAGGAAAGGAAACTCACAACTCTTCTCAGTACTAAAATGTCTCACAATGTTTCAGCACCAAAATAAAAATTATTGGATCACAACTGAAAGACTAAGGGATCCACCCTTCACACTTCAGTGTAGGTCTTTGGTCATGTTTCTTCTGGTCATCAAATTTAATTCAGAGAGATCAATAAGAAAAGTGGCAGCAGGTATCACTCGGGACTCTAATGGTGGCTCCTGCTGCTGGGCACATGGTTAAAAAAACGTAACCGCAGGTTCTGCGCTACTGAGAATGGTGTCTTGTGCAACGTGACATCACTAAATAAAGCTGGAGATGCTGAGCTTGAGTCACTTTCTGCAGGAAATGTGAAAGGGATCTTTCTTCATAAGAGGACTTAAGGCACAATGTCATCTGGCACTGGGAAATGCAGCCAGCCCGTAAAAATAACAAAAACATCAACAGCAAAGCAGTCATGCTGGAATTTCTCCTTGGTTTAGCCATACTCTCCAGTTGCTTGCCATCAAAAAAGTACGTATTTCACAGCCTACTGTGCTATTCAAGTTGCCACACAACGGATAGCAGAAAAACCCTATATACATACTATAATGAACACTTGATTCATTTGGGTGTACCTGTCTATGGGAAGTTAGGTGATGAGGAGCTCTTCTTGAGCATTCATGGTGTATAAATTGAATTCCTGTGCACAAAAGCACTTACAAATGTACCTAGTACTTCTTAGAGCGAAAGCATTTATGTGCTTGGTCGCACATGCTCCCTGCTATTGCTGTTCATAGTCTGTGTATGGTAGGGCTGCAAGTTCTGGCTCCTGTTCTGATAACTGAAGGAAGTCTGATAACTGTTAGAAACCCAATCTACTGAGCAGTGCTATGTCTATCACCAGGTTTGGAATCAAAGATGCCTATCCAAAGGCAAAGTGATTCCACAGACCCAACTCAAGACCCAGTGTAACACCTACCCTCTTCTACAACAGCCAGCAGGAATGTCCTTCATCTTCAGTCCTTCTCCTACACAACATGATGCAGTGAGGTATAAACATGAAAAGGATGCTACTGGTAGCCAAAAACATTCTAGACAAAGGCATGAGCATCAAATAAGGAAAAGAAGGCATAGAAATGAGAGAAAAGAGAAATAGGACAAAAAAACAACCAACCAAACAAAAAAAACCCCAACAAACCAAACAGAAGAAAGGCAAGGAATCAGAGAGGACAAGAAATTTAATGTTCACACAGTCAGAAAAAAGAAATTAATGTGGAGAGGGTAAAGATGGCCAAAGATGCCCCTTACTTGCCCATGGCATCATGGTACTACACTATCACAGTGATCCAAACTCTCCTCACAACTCTGCCAGCAGCATTCACTACTTATTAGCAACCTGCCATCTGCCTCCAGTACTGACAAGGTCCCAACCTTGGAATCAATACAGATCTGTTGGTGACATCTGTTGGGATGGGCCACAGATACCAGTGGCTTTTCACTAAGCACACTTGTTTTAAGCAATGCTCAGCTGGTGCCCAGTTCAGCTGGTGAGCACTGGGCTGACCCTGTATCCCTCCAGTGCCTGCAACTCTTGTGAAGGGGGTGCCAGCCAATTCCGCACCCCAGCCTGCATGGTGGGGATGCCAGCCAGACACACATGCCCCCCACCCCAGCCAGGACACCCCACACAGAAGGGGTTCATGACAGCTCCCTGGGCCCCCCACTCCAGCTGGAACACCTCACACAGAAAAGTGTTTTTCTGTAGAAAACAGACTTTCTGGTGGAAAGGGACAGAAGTGAAACTGTAACAGAAGTTGACCAAGTTTTAATGGCCGGCACCAGATGCAGGGAAAATCGCTGAATGTCTCTCTGAAGCTGAGGACTCTTCAGTCACGGGCTGAAGTATGACCCAATCCTGTCACCATACTGCTCCTGGCCGGCTCCTGGCCCGCTCCAGCCGTGACACCCCTGCACGGACGGGGCTCCAGCCGGCTCCCCTTGCCCCCCGCAGGGCCAGAGCGCCACCTGCAGACCACGGGCGCTCCACTGCGGGCCGGTCCTAAGGAACAGCAAGAACACGAGGGCCTCACTTGCTCCCTCCATCTACTGCGACAGGACGATGGTCCTGAAAAGAGAACTGGGTGGTTGCAATATGAGCGGTATCGGGTATCTCGTCAGAACAACGGAAAATAAATGGAAAGGGAAAACCATGTTAGGTAGGACCGGAAATTCCCGCTGCTGTGTCATATGCGGCTATGCAGGGTCTATGAGCAGGCAACTGTGAAAAACCTTCAACACTTTTTCCTGATGGCTTTTTCCCTGGGTACCTGGCTGCCTCCTCTGACATCTCCTGGAGACCTTGCATCTCCTGGAGTTTGCATCTCCATCTGCAAGTCCAAGTCTGCCACTCATCGAGATGTGCATTCCCCAACAGCTTCCACCAAGCTGAAATGCTGCATGCCAGTGGACCTCCACCAAGTGACAATATTCCATTCCCTAACACACACATTCAGGTGCTCCCTAATACTCTATATAGCTAAAGAAGGAATACACTGAAAAACTGGTGAAATCATGTGATGAACTGCATTTGCCATACACAAATGTAAGTATTTGTCTCTACTTTTTGACACGTTGGAGAAGCTCAAAAACAGCCTAGAAAAAATCATTAAAACTCCATATCCACCTGTGTAGTCCTTGCAATACTCTCTCTCCCTGACCCTGCTATGTTTCTTAATGAGAAATTTGCTATCCCTTCCTCCCCACTTGAGCAAATGGAAGGTGGAAAATATTTGGTATCAGTATTACAAACGTATTTTGCAGATCAACACAACAGCCCGATAAAAGAGCTCTAGAACTGTTAGAAGTGAAGGTGGTTCCTGCCTATCAAGGAAAGGAATGTCTGTCTTTCCCACAAAAATTACGAACAGAGCTTCAAACTGTGGCAGACAGAATGGCAACATCTCATCTGGGTTAGAGTTTTCTCCCATCAATGACATCTCTTTTATCCTGTCATAGGACTTCACAGATTTGATGTGATCCTGAGGCAGCAGGAGATGATGCTTTGTCAGATGTATGAGATAAAAACTAGTTCCAATGAAGCACACTAAATTTCTTTAGAAAACAGTTCTAATGAATTTAGGTGAAATATGGAATATAAGCAAAAACTTAGCCAGATACAGCGTGGCCTGGAGGCATTCTGGCTGCTTCACTGGGGATTGAAAAGGTGAGTAGTCTGTGTGCCTCTTGGCAGACCTTTGCCCACCCTCCACCATCAGGGTGGTTTTGATCCCCACACTTTGATCCCCAGCCAACAGTGACTCCTAGCCCCACATAACAATTTATAAAGCATTGCAAGGGTACTCTGTGACACTGCCAGCATCACTCATCAGTGACATGGCCATGTCCTCTCCACTGGACACCAGACCTTCACTCCTTTCTTCCCCTATTGACAATTTCCTCACATCTGATAGCAATACATTGAACAAAACTGGCAAGCCACCCTCAGGACCAGCAGAGTCAATCCCACGCCAATGCCATTGGGATCTACTGCTCTCCTAAGAGGTTAGTGCTACTATTTTAGATTCCAGCACTAGATCCTTTTAATATCTCTTTCCATCATGGTCTCTGAGGACACTGGTGAGAGGGAATGGCCTTATAGCCTGGACAGAGGGATTCGCATTAGGAACCCAAAGACCCAGCTCTGTCACTGGGACTCTGCCATAATGATTTCATCCACCTGTGCCTCAGTTTCCCCATGTGTAAAATGAGGATAATGATAATGACCTACCTCAAAGGGTGTGGTTTGCAGATGGGTTAGCGACCAGCATTACAGAAACACCCCCCATCAATAAACAACCCAGCCTGGCACTGAAGGCACCGAGGGCACTGCATCCTTCCCTCACTGATCCTGCTCAGGAAAAAACTGCTTGCCAGAGCTCTCCTGCCTGCGACTGCGCAAATGACCAGCCAGCTCCATCCTCATCGAACCATCCTGCGTCTATTTGATAAAGACGAATATTGCTTTTTAAATAAATATAAAAACTCCGTTTCCTCCTTGGTGAGTTCATTTTGAGTCGTTTTATCTCTCTCCTCCCCCTACATTTTTTCCCAAATAATGTGATTAAGTGAGTCAGCGTTCTGCTTTCCCTGACAGCCTCTGGATTTAATTCAGTTTGAGGACTGTGACCTTTGACTCCTTTTTACTATACTAACCCAGCTAAGAGAACACTTAGCGATTTCTCCGCTTCCTGCTGGGAGAGTATCTGGTGAAGGGTGAGGAGGGGGAGCAAGGGTGGAGGGGGGAGGAAGAGAAACAAACTTTCACATAAAATTATGGTATATGGATAATTGAGAAGTTTAAAAACATGAATCTAATTGTGCTGTCCCTTGAGAAGCAGATATTGAGCCATCCTATAAAAGGCTTGGAGTATCCCAATGGTGATTTATTGCTAAATCCTAGTATTTTTCAATACATTATAGTTTTTAAATTGTGTTTAAATTGAGTGTAGAAGAGCAGAGGCCATTAGGAGATGCAGAAATGATGATTATATTTAAATATTCATGCACGCAGTACCTTATTATTGAATCTGAACACTAACAAAATCAATATTAAGTGCGGTTTGACATGAATTTATTTATGAATTTCGACTTTCTAAGTACTGTATTTTTTCACTCAAAAATTGTGAGTATAATGTAGTAATGATATCAAAACAGAGTGTCAGAGAGCATTAGCTGAGGAGGTTATAAACCTCCATATTACAGGGCCCCATATTGCCCTCAAAAGTGCTTAGTGCACAAAACCAAAATGTTGTGGGGTTGTGGGGTGGGGTGGTTTTTTTGTGGGTTTGGGGGGG
>VYXD01016148.1:491133-510424 GCA_013397195.1 Hylia prasina
GGTTTTGTTTGCTTATTGTTGTTGTTGTTCTTTGTTTGTTTTATTTTTAGGGTTTTTTAACATGTAAACACACACACACACAGTCACTCAGAAATAGGAAGGAAATTCTCAGTCGGAAATTGCACTGCAGTGGCTTTGATTGCTCTCCGAAGCTGCTTCAGGGACCAGGCAACCCAGGATTTGAAGACCAACAAACCTGAATGGAGTGCTCTGGACATGTGGTTTGTGAGGGCACTTCAGCACTTTGAGGGGAAGCTCTGGACATGTGGTTTGTGAGGGCAAAAAGAGAACAGCTCACAAGCACAGGGGGTGGCAAGGGTCCCAGCCAAATCCATCAGTCTGTACCAAGAACCCACAACTCCTATCTCACACAGCAGTGCTGAGTCAGTTGCATTGGATCCCAGAAGGCAACACTAGTCAGTTTTCTCATTAAAAGAATCTGGTAATAAGTTGTGCTCAGATTGGCTAGTAGGTCTGGTAGAGAAAGATGCTTCACTAATGTATGCCAGCAAAAAGAATGGAAACAGTTTGGCAGTCCCTCTTCATAAGAAACATGGCAGGTACCCTGAGCAGTTTTCACTCAAAATGGTGCAAATATAAGAAAACTGGGTAGAAATCACCCCCTTAGTTCTCTCAAAAAATATGCTTCTATACTTTCCATGGTTCCTTTCTAAGGTGTATCTCAAGCAGGGCACTTGGTAATCAGGTTGGAACTTCCCCAGGAAAGAGACAGACAGCTTTTGAAAGCCTGGCACTTGATGCCACTCATTTAATGATGCCCATGATCATTTAATGGCAACACTGCAGCAATCCCCCTGCTTCACAGACTCCTTGTCCTTTCAATTTCCACACTGCTACTCCATTACTGTTGCCTCTGGACATTTGGTAGGTTTTTTGATGGAGCTATCACTCCCTCCTGCTTAAATGAACAGAGATTTCAGCAGTAGAAGACAGAAGTCTTGTTGGTAATGGGGAGGGGAACAGGAATAATTCAGACTAAAACTTTCACATAAGGGGACACAAAGGGGGGGCTTGTGCAGATCTGTCTACAGTTTAAATGATGTATATTAAAAGCTATAGCCCTTCCTCCCCTAACAATTAATTTGAAATGTGAGAAGAATTTGGAAGATTTATTTAGTATTGGCAGGAATCTGGACTGAGTCCTCCACATGCTGTATTGTGCATCCTCCTTTGAGTCCAGCCTTGGTTCAAAATACTACAGAGCCCATAGGAGACCCTCACCTCACTTCCTTTCTTTAGTGTAAAACACTCCTCTCCTGGCATCACACCCAATAGAAAGAAAGGGATATCCTTTCTGCTTGGGAGCCATATATTTATAAGTATCATACCACTTAAAGTAAGACAAAACAATTTTGGCAGCCCTCAGTCCAGTCCATTGTCAGAAGCCCACTAGAGGCAGCAATAGATACCACAGCAGCAGGATTTCCTAGTTCTTGCTCTCTGTAGAGACAGATATAGGAACAAAAACAGTCCAATAGAAGAGAAAAAATTCAGTTTTGTCTGATTTTTGACTATGACCAGGAATGAAAACACTTAGTGAATCCAATGCAAAGCCATACTGCCTTCAGTAACAGGCAGGACTAGATATTCAAAGGGTTAGTAGTTAATAGGGCTCAAGCATTTCATTTGAGGCAGACTGTTGAAGAGCACAGCCCAACATACCTATAGTTTTCTCAGATCTCTATAATATCAGGTATTGGCAAGTAAAAGCCAGTGATGCCAAGCAAACTGTACAGTATAGGAATGGTCTGCAGTTCTAAGGGAAATCTCTTCTGCTAGGAAGTCTTCTTGGTAAGCCAGCCATTCACCAAAGTGAACACCACTCTGCAAAGTACAAGCTGAAAATAATATATCCCTAGAAGTCCTTTTTGGATACAGAATTGCTGCTGAGATTAATCTTTCCTTCCTCCTTATTCTCGAGCTTGCCTCTCTCTTCTCTGCTCATGCTAGCATTTCCCAGTACAGCCTGCCAGGCTCTTAATAGATTGGCAACATTCTTCAGGGACTGGAATTGACACAGAAACACATGTAACGTATCCCCTCTTGGAAGGGGTTTGATCATAGAGCACTGACATCATGGCAGATCACACTGCCTACACAGAGGCCGCATACAACAGGGCAAGCAGCGCCGAAAACATCACTCATTAAAATTAATTCCTTTCTCATTTTCATCTTAAAGGGAATGCTCAGATTTACGGGTCTCAGCTGAGTCTCTGATGGATAGAGGTCTGCATTAACAGAGCCCAGCATATCCCATTTGACTTGGTTTATGCTCTGCAGAATGCATTAATTCAGTGACTTTTCCAGGAGTAAGAACCAATGAAAGATCCCAAGACTAGGGGACAGCATTGGAAAAGATTTTGTGGGTCACTCTGAAGTCCCCATTACTGGATACATTCGCGTTGTATCCATATCTCTTTTTTAAACCCAAAGTGAAGCTGTAGGATTCCAGGAAATATCCATCCCAATGAAAGCTCACCATCTGAAAGGCTTGAGACATCCTTATTTGACAAGGAACCAAAACACCAAGAGCATCTGGGTGTCAGAAGATGAAGCCTTGATCAAAGTCATTGAATCACAGCACTGAAAACAGTAAAAACACATGGGAAAGAAATCCTGCAGAGTCAAAGGATGCTACAAGGAGAAAAGGGAGTGGTGGGGTGTGGAAGAATTTTCTAAGTGGAATGCACAGAAAAAGTGATGTTCCCGAGGTATATAAACTTTGTAAAAGCTTGGAATCAAGATTGGATAGTGTGTCTACCAACTGCTTTAATCACAAGCTCTTAGTTCTGAAGTCAAAATGTACCCTTGGTAAGAGATGCACTGCGCAGGGCGCTTGAGAATGTTCAATGCCCAACTTTAGTCTAAGCTTTTGGTAAAAAACAGACAGGTCTTCACCACACTATGGCCTCTATCAGTGCTACCTCCTGTGGTTATAGATGGGACAGTCTAGATGCCTTGGGAGAAGACACCAGGCTGAAGTGTCACTGGTCTGATCCAGGTAGAGCAATTCCACATTTCTCAGGAGATATCTTTCTCAGAAATGCTAAACACCATCTTGGAAACTGAACACCAGACATGTCTAATGCTGGCATTATTTCTAACACTAACAACTCGTTAAGTTTTTCACTATGCATCTGTATCAATATTTTAACACAACTGTTATAAGGAAAATTGCTTTTTTGTGTGTGTGTGACTGTGTCTCTTCCCTCTCCTCCTCTCTCATTAAATGAGCATGACAGATTTTAGTCTACTCCATAACTAAGTGAATATCTCAGAAATCTTAAATCCCCAAAGCATAATGATGGGTTCTGAAAGCTCTCCAGTGGTGGGGAGTATAAACAAACTCAATGGGCTTCAAATGTTCCTTCCCCTTATTGTAACTGCAAGCAGGCTGCTGTTAGAGTGCAAAACAATGGGATCAACACAAATCTCAGTAGGAGATAAAGAACCCAATGCACAACTTAAAACTGTGAGATTCAGCAGTACAACCACAACAGGACTAATTTCTCAGGTAAGGTTGCCTACATCGATGTAGCACCACCACCAAGTTGGTTCTGATAATCTAACTGCTGGCTGAAAATGGTTTTAGAGGTAAATATGGAGCAGGGCAAGGGGGAAGATCCATTACACTAAAATGAAAATCAGACATCAGGATATGGATTGCATAATCTATAGATGGAAAAGGAGTAAAATGGTCCCATCCAGATCAGTTCCCACAATGAGCACACCAGCCATTTATGGGTATTTGGAGATAAGAGTAAAATGCATTAATGAAAGGTAATTACTTCAGAAGATCAGCATAGACAAATGGTCCTTAGTGGGGGCAACAAGCAGAGTATTCTCAGAACCAAGGGGGGAAAATTATCAGGGAACTGATAAAGAAAAGAGCAACAACAACAAAAAAACAACCAACCAACCAACCCAAACCAACTGAACAAACAACCTCAAACACACCAAAAACCCCAAGAACAAAGAAAAAAAAAAAACACCAACCCCCCAAAAGAAGAAACTGGATGTCTTTTACATGGAATATTCACCAGCATTTTTAAAAGATGGGTGGTGGAGAACATGCTATCAGCAAGGAAAAAAATCCAAACCCTCTTTTCCAGTAAATCGATGTATTTTGCTCTAATTTTATTAGGAATATAAAAGGAGCCTTTAGAAAAGTGCTTAGAGAGCAGAAAGAAAAAAAGAAGACATAGGAAAGGCTAGCAGTGGAAACATTAGTCTGTCTGTATTAGGAATCCCATACTCACATTTTATTGTTACTGTCAGGATGCAAAAGGCAGCGCTTAAAACAAAATAATACATAATGTATTACAGGGGCATAAACATCAGCAGTCATTTTTGGTTTAAAAAGAAAATGAAAAAAAAAAAAAAAGGAGATAGCTTGCAAGTGAGGGATCCAAGGTGCAGCCCATCTGCACCCACTGACATAATCAAAAAGGTATTAGAACAGCTGATGGAACAGAGTACCTCAAAGGGCTCCTCAGCAGTTTACCATTGTTCTCATTACAAGGTGGCTGTGGAAGCTCTTTCAAAGAAATCATGGGGTAAGTTTTTAGGCTGGGTGGGAATTTACTCCAACTGTAAAGATTGGATGATATTTAGGGAAATAACTCCATACTTCTGAATGAGTAGTAAAGAAAATGGATTTTGTACATTTGTGCATGTTTTAGGAGAGAGTGAGGAAAGATGCAGAAATAAGAGTCACTTATGCTTTCCAGCCAGGCCTTTTCAATCAATAGTTTTTTAGAGTGCTTGCTTTATCTATGTTCACTTCTGCTTTTTTAGAGTTTGCTCTCTTGAACGCTGCACAGCAGACCTAAATCTTGGAGACTAATTCCAGCATCTTTTGTCATGGCCATAGTATAAATGAACAAACTTTATAATACCTACCTGTCACAGGAATAAGCAAAGCATGTGCCTTCTCTCTTGTTGGATGGGACTACTGGGGGTAGGGAGGGTCTCTACCGGCATGGTTTTATCTCAGTCACCTTCCAGCAGAGACTGTCCCACATTCCAAGGACTGCTTCCAAACCTCACATTAGCTACACTCTATTTCTGCCCTGCTTTCCATCCCTGAAGCTTCATGGACAGAGCTCAGTCTTGTCCCTTCTTGGACTCCTACACCATGCAAATGGCACAGCTGGCCCCATCTGCCTTGTTCAGATTCTGGTTCCAACACTACCTGCTCAGCAGGAAGAGGGGACTCCTTTACTCTTAAGAAGTTTCTACAGCCACGCCTGCTTTTGAGAGCAGTCCTAAAGCCAGGAATGCAAAGAACACAATGTGAGAATAACAGTGGAAAGTGTAGATGACCTGCAATTAAGCAGCACTGCAAGGAGGATGTTTGGGGGAATGAAGAGGATTCTAAATACAGAAAATATCTCCTTTAAATATTTCAGCTGACAGCTGGATCTAACACCCCCCCAGAACAGCTGGACCCTCTTCTGTCAAAAAAACTCAGCTCTTGCCTCTCATTCCCTGTGATTCTCTGAAGGCCTCAGGGGGTACTTGATCCCCCTGTTTCCCTATCTGGTTGTACTTCTTTTGTCACAACATATGCACACTAACATGGCACAGCCACAGTCTGCTGATGGGATGATGTCAAGAAGATGTGACTGCTGTGGCCTGTGTAGTCATTTGGAGGACAGGGAAAGAGGACAGGGAGGCAAATTGGCAGAGGGCTGGGAGGAGCGGGCTAAGAAATGAGATAAACAGAAAATAAAGGACAAGCAAGTTCAGAAATGGAAAAAGATTAGGAAGGGAAAAGAAAGAAAAGTAAAAATGCAGTGATCTAGCTTTTTAACTATTTGTCAAAGTAAACTACAATATAGACATTTTCCAGAGCCTGTCTCATTTACTCCGCAAAAGCAAGTGAGGTAAATCATATTTACTAGAGAGCAAGACCAGGTGTGTTTAAAAAAAAATAAAAAATAAAACTTGTTCAATTTGCTTACATAATCTGAAAAAAAAAGGGTCTGCTCTGGGAGCCAGGAATTATTGACAGACAAAGTTTAGAAATCCCTTAAGGGGATGATATGCATCAGAAATTGATGAATTAAGGAGTTCTACAGTTCTGGAGGATTTGCTCTTGAGAACTGGAGAGGAGTTAATATCTGAAGCTGGATTTCATCCCCAGCTATGTCACTTGCTTCACTTCTTAGCACATGAGATGAGCTACAATGCTTAATGGCTTCACCAAAATAAATGTGGATATTGCTCTTCAAATGAGAACTCTGGAGATGATCAAGATTAGTGGGACTCAGTGATGTTTGTCTTTCATACAAGGACAGGTATAGGGAATTTGCTAATTTTAGGTTGTCTTAGGGGATATTAGTTGCTAAAATGAAAATAATTGTGTGCAAGCTAGAATCCTCTATTTGGGAAAAAACTGTGGGTGATAGAGCAAGGATACACTGATGGAACTAGCTGGTGGACAGGGATGCTTTATGAGAAGCTGCTTCAGGTCAGGACTGAAGGGCATAGACAGCTGTTCAGGGAAGAGCTCATTGTGCATCATTTTGAGTAGCCCTTGCATTTGCCTTCCTCTCACTAAAAATTATAGTGTTTAGAGAAAAATATAAAAAATAAAGGAAAGCCCACAAAACAAATTATTAATTGTACAGCTCGTGAAAATTCTGCCCACAGTACAGAAGACAATCTTCTCCTCCCTCCCCTCATGCCAGCTTGTCTCTGTGATATCTTTCCACTTCATAAATCCCTTCCTTGATTTAGAGGCAAATCTGGGAAACTGCCCCTTGAGGAAACAGTTCCTGAAAAGCCTGCATGCCAAGCCAGAGGCATCTTCTCATTGAGGTACAAAGCAAGTAAAGACCTCAGACTCATTGCAACTGCACAAGAGTTCTTGGCACCATCTAGTGGAATCATGCTGGAGATGGAGAGGACAGGTACTACAAGAAAACTTGGCAAATCTTGGGTGGTAGTGGCAGCTCAGCTAGAACAAGGAGGCAGAAGTAAATGCTTGCCATCTTCACATGCTCTTTGTTACTTCCTTGTAGTAAGTAAGCTAGAGGTGATGCTGCATCATATAGGGAAAGCCTTATGTAATCGCCCTGGAGGACATCACCTGCTCTTCTTAATGACAGCTTTGCTACTACATGCCAGGGGTGCACACCCTCTCTACTGTCCTGCAGTGGGATGGCAAATAACACTTTCCAGAGAGCAGCCCAAAATCGGAAACCTTCTGAGGAATCCTGAATCCTGAGCTGCAAATGAAGTTGCACTAAAGAAATATAGAAGATGACATAAAGTAATATCAAGGCCATGAGTTGTTTGAAAATGGTTCTGAGAGAGGGTGTAATACCCCTTTATGAGCAATGGAAAGTAATTAATCAGAGTTGATTACTCATCTACTTCTCTCCTGTGCAAGAATAGTAAACTGTTGTCCAAGTTACACAAAACGATCAACATTTAGAACAAAACAATGCTTCTCGTTACTCAAGTTTTCCTGGCACCACCTCCCTTTCCTGTCCAGGCTCATTACCTTTCATCATTCCTGAACATAGCCATCACCACCAAACAGATGGAACTGAATCGATACCAAGCCATGGTACTGAACCTCCAAGAACATTATCACCTGGAAAAGGCTACTGGCTTGTGTTGATCACAAACTGTGGCATGTGTGCTTTGGAAGACTGCGAGCATCACTCCTGCCTGCAGTCCTCAGAAATCAAGTGAAGGAATCAATGGACTATCCAGGAGTAACATTCTCAAATCAACTTAGCTCTTCATCTTTCGAAGAGAAGCAAGCCAAGGACCACGCTGAAACCACAGGGCCCAGCCACTCTGTGGACACTAAAGATGTGAGGGCAGTTTCCCAAAAAGCAGGTATTTGGCATCCTTGGCCAATATTAATTCTTCTTTGCTCTTACAAAGCAGCCTTTCCATGTAGCTGAGACAGATCTACAGGGAAATGCAGGCACCTAGTTCAAATTTCACTGGAAATACAATGTCTCTGTACCTCCTAGCCTAGACTGCAATACTTCTGGATACTTGGAAGGCATATGGGTGTGGGGGAGTTTAAACCCCACTTCAACCCTGTCTTGAAATTCATGTTATTGTTCATTCCATACAAAGCAGTTCTGAAAATGTCCCAAGCCAAAACTCCCCACTTCCTCAACAGGGCAATGATTTACATCCCCTTTGCCAGGGTGCAAAGGATCCCTTATGGCGCAGGGAAGCAATAGGATCCAGAGCTTGTGACAATTAAATGGGAAATCACTGCCACGGCATGGATCAGACAATGCGGGTACAATTTTGTTACCTGAAACACTCAGCACTGGAAACATGCAGCACAGTGCAACAGCATCCACTCCACAGTTCTGACTCCTTTAAAGACATGGACACATGCAGTTTTAAAGTGCTTTAAGCAGCTAATTAGGGTGTCTTCCCCTCCTTCATCCCACAAGAAGATAATTGCATTATAAAAATGAATATGTAACTAAGCAGAAACCACAGGAACGGTGATGGCAGAAAAAGAGATGGAACCAGCATCAGCCTCACTCCACAGTCACAAGTGGAAGCCCTCACATTAGTGAGACTTGTGCTTCAATGCGGTTTCTGTAGCTGTGGGGAGGAAAACCTCAAAAAAGCCCCACATCATTTAGAGTCACAAGAGTCAGTGAATGGTTTAGTGCTTAAACAATCAATGTCAGGAAGAGAGAAGATCTGTGAGAGAGTGTCTGCCTCTTGCTCTCCCTGCATACCTCTCCCCAGAATGTCTACAGTCATCAGGATAATTTAAAAAGGAATAAAACAAATACAGACTTGGCTTGGCCTAACTAGAGCTATCACTGTAATTGTGGAAGGAAGTGAGAACATTACCAGCAGGGCCCCAGGGAGAAAAGAGCAAAGTGAGGGGAATGGAGACTGTATTTGTGGGACACTGTGAAACTGAAGAAGTGTCAGAGAGCAGCACAGTGATGCCTGAGGGTGGAGCAGAGCTAAGGCAGTTAGAGCCTCCTGAAACAGCAAATAACACAGGATCTGAGCTTGGAGCACAGCTGCACATCTAGACTTGTTCCCGGGGTTCCCTCAGTAGCTAATACCATGAATGACCAGGTAACTGGGCACATCCTCTATATATTTATAAAGAGAGGTATTGTTGTAAATAGCTGCAGGGAAGATAAATATCTTTACTTTTTCAGGGAAGAAGGGGGGAGAACTTTTCTTACTGCCAGTTCTTCTCTGCCCCCTATGGAGCACAGGCAGCCTCTATTCTGCCAGTCCATTCTTCCACAATCCACTGCATTATTATGAACCCTCCAGCACACACATCTAATTAGAGAAAATATCCTTTCTAGCAATTTAAATGATTTTGGCATTTTCAGGAGGGTACATGTAATATTCAAATTACTTCCACTCTGCGCTGCCTTGTCTTGCCTGGCTCATCTTCCCAGGTGAATTTGTAGTCTCTGAAATGCTCTAATTTCCCACACAAGCCATGTCAAATATAATTTTGGTGCAAAGTTGGTAATTATACGTAACATCAGTCTGATGTTAAAAACACTGAAAAATTTAGCAAGAAGAGACGAATGGAGAGACATAAGTCTGAGACCAAGGAACGAAAGGCGTGCAGCCCCCTTAGTATTTGCGCTCATTAATTAATAATAGCATGTTTTCAGGAACTGAAAGGATGTGTTTCCCGAACTGACTGGAATTCACTTATGTCCCAATTACATTGTCTCAGTGAAAAACTTTGGTCAGGTCTTGCTGAAGATCCGCAGCAAGAGCACAAACCAAAAGCAAAATCCAGACTCCCCACTCAGACCATCCCAGCTTCAAGGTATGTAAAAGAGCAGAAATCTCACACCAGGACTCAAACCCAGGGACCAGAATGTCTCTTCCTCTGCCACCCCTGCTGCAAACCCCTCTGGAAGCAGATTTGCATCAGTGAGTCACCAAATGTATGGATATGTATTAAAATAAGTGTAATTATAACTGTTGGCCCTGAAGTATTGGGCAAACATTTTAACAGACTTGTTCCTTTACTCCAAATAGAAGAATTAACATGAAGAGTGAATTATCTGACCCCACCATCAACTCTTCCCCAAGGATACCAGGTCTGCCTGTTTCAAGGAACACCCCAATCCAGCCTGCTTTTTGACACCATTTTCCCAGCACAGTGTCTGCCTCTTAAAAAACAGTGGAGAATTTCTGAGTTAACCTATTCCATGCTAAAATCCATGCCTGCAATAACTGCTGGGAACCACAGAACTGTTTGCCCTGACATTGTTGCTCCAGGTAATCTACTCATGGAAAGGAGTACCCAAGCATCTCATCAACACTGAACAGCACTTTCTGGATCATGTGAGAATTTGGACCCCAGCTGGTGAGGAGGACTTGCTTCATTTTGCTCCTGAAGGCTATTATGCCAACAATCAAGAACCATATTAAAAGGCCTGATCATACAAGCAAAATCAGCACACCCAAACAAGGGTTAAGCAAGGATTACAAGCCCAAAGGATTAAGTAAGAGCCACTGAATAATTCTATTATTTCAGCGGAATGAGATGAGATGAGATGGGAACTGATAAAGTTTCAAATAAACTTCAAGCTCTTGGACATAGGTGAACCCCACTTTCATCCTATATTAGTCATTGTGCGCTTGTATACAGGAATTTCAGACCTAGTCTTGAATTTAAGTCTTTGTGTTTCATGTCTCACACCTCTCTCTGTCTTTCTTCAACCCCACATTAAAGGAAGAAACACCTTGTTTTGGAGAATGAACACTTCCTGCCTTTTCAGCTGACTCCATCTACTGTCTTAAAATCAGTTCCCACTTCTCTTGCCCTTCTTCAGTGTCTTGGGTTTGTGCCACTCATTTAGCACTGGCTAGCTGTGCATAAGCATAAAATCCATTGTGCTCAGACCACATGAGCCAGAGAAAACCAGAAACTTTCACCACAGCTTTATGAAGTCCTTAAGACCCTCAGAAAAAAAGCAACTTTATAAACGTAAAGAGGTTATGCCCGGCTTTTCCTTCTCAGTCTGAAAGGATAATGGGCAAGAGCAGAATAGGAAAAATGACATTTGACCTCCAATTTCCTGAATGCTAACTAGCTTTCCTTGCTTTTTTGGATCAGGTCTCCAACATAAGGCCAGGATGTGGCAAGGTAGCTGGACAAATAAGGAGTTCCTTTCCTGCCATGGCAATGATGCAAACAGCAGAGCACATGCCAAAGGAGGTTGCTATAAATCAAAATTGGTCAATTCTGTTCAGTTTCCAAGCAAAGGTTATGCAAACTGGCTGGAAAGTGCTTCACAGGGAAGCCAATTATCATTTTCTTCAGGAAAAAGCACTGATTTGCGGATTATTAGTCCTCTTGTAACTCTCCTCAGGTCTGAAAGACTCCAATTTTGGAAACACACCCTACTTTCAGGGTAGCTTGAACTCTGCCAGGGTCTTAGAAACATAAAGGGTAAGATCACAGCAGAGAAGCCAATTATCATTTTCATTTGTCACTTAACAAGTAGTGAAATAAATCCCACTTGGAGAAACATGCTTACCTTCAGGGGTAAATCTTATCAAGGATTCTGCAGAGTGAGCTAAGAAGTTGGAACACACATTTGCATAGACCACCCTCTTCTGTTCCACTGAACCTTTCCATGAGGAAACAGTCTTTATAAGTCTACAGCACTTCCCACTGTCTCACTGGTGGACCAGGACAGTATTCTATGGTGCAGATATGAACTTCTGTGACTCTTATGCCTTAAACTCATTCCTTTTGGGACTCAGACAACAAAATGGGCAATTTGGCCTTCACAGTGGAGAATGAAGCTTCTATGCTAAACACCATTAAAACACCATCAAAACACCATCAGAAGCAGAATGAAATCCTGGTTGTTCTTAGACAGCTATTCTGGGTTTGTGGGCTACTGTCACTAAATTTCTTGGGAAAGGGGAAGGAGGAGGAGGTTCAGCTCCATCATTTGAGAAGCTGCACCCTCAGACTGTTTTATAAGGGACCCAGTTGGCAACACTCACCATGCATGGCTCTGTTACTGCATGGGGCGGCCAGCGAGCAAAACTCCACTGCAAACCTTGCTGAGTCCTGTCAACACTGCATCTCATCTGGGCTAATGTAAACCAGAACCTCACCCTCCTTGGAAGGGGTCAGATAGAGTTATAAAGCATGAGAGTGTTGACAGGGTCTCCAGAAACATGCTCCTGTTGTATCATTAGGTCCATATTCCCTGCGTCTCACTCCTCCTGGATGATGCCTAGGTTCATTCTGATGCCAGAGACATTCTGCAGGCATACACAGGCTTCTTTCCAGTTCACCCAACTCCAGTCTGCCTAACTCCGCCCCCTAAATTTCATATTTATACCTATGCTAGGAGAAGTCAGCAGATAAAGAGTGATGGATTTCAATGGACACTGACTAGCTACAGGCTTTCTAAAAACAGTAACAGCTTCACCCACAGAATTAACAGATAAAATATGGCAGTAGGATTTGCGTAAGGGTAGACAGGACCCTAAGGATCAACAGTTTGTGCTGGTATGGGACCAAGGTCTCCATGACTTCAGGGTTCCTTGTGAAACACACTGATCTAATGCAGCCTCTTTCTCACCCAGGGTAATTCACTAACTAATTGCTCCCTCTAAGGTGACAGCAGAGAAGCAAACAGCGACAAGGGATTTTTGCCTTCTTGTTACAAGCGTTCTGTGGCCTGGCACAAAATAAAGGACACACTGATACAGTCCTCAAGGCCTCTGAAACAATTTAATGCTAACTGAAGTTAATATTGTACTCCTTATTTAGACAAAGAGGATGAAGGAAGAGACAGAGTGAGAGTGCCAGTGGAGCAACTGATTTCCCGTCATTTCATTTCATTTCATTTCATTTCATTTCATTTCATTTCATTTCATTTCATTTCATTTCATTATTACCAGAATCAAATAAGCAAAATACTCACGCATCAGGCTTTTATAATCAAGAGAGCTGCAAATGAATGAATACATTGGATTACTTTGTACTGACCTGACTTCAGAGCCTTTACAGTGATAGAATTTCAGACTTTTTGGAGACTACTGATGTCAGAATTTGCCTAACTCATGCAAGTAATAAAAATAACTTCACCTAATCATAGGAATCTACAGCTAGGTCTTTAAGCAAAATGTGCACCCAGTTCAATACTACACTCATCACTGTCTCCTAAGGTTTGAAAATTAATTGCCATTAAGCAAGGGGACAGAATTAGATACAGAAGAGCCAAGGTAAGATCCAGTTGAAAATAGTGGTGGTTTTGGTGCTGGGACTTAAAATGGCCTCCACAGCATGCATCACCATAGTAGGATGATGCTTTAATTTTCTCGTTTCCCCATCCAAACAGACTCAAGTTATTTTACGAAGTCTGCTGAATGGAAATAGAATAGCATACCTTTGGTCAGCAGTGCTTGATCACAACAGACTGTAGCCTACAGGTGTGGTATGGCTATGAAAGTCCCAGACCAAAGTCTTGCTGCTGAAGCAGGTGATGAGCCAACTAAAATTTGGGATACACTTATGGTTTTGACTATGTAGCAGCAGAATGGTCTCCCCTCCTCATTTTAACTTTGTGTGTTAAAAGCCAGCCGGCCTATTACCAGCATGATATAATCCAGCAGCATCTAACTGGCTGCTGCCACCCTCAGCCTACCCCCACCTTCAGCACTGGCGGATATGTCAAAGCAAAAACATCTCAGCATTTCTGATCTCCCCGGGGTCACATCTGGTTTGAGTAAGTCTCCCCATTTGGTTCCAATCCACCAATTTCCTGCTACTGTCCATGAAAAAGCATGCAACTCTGTGGCTTCTCCTGGGTGTAATGGTCTAATCTGTATCTTGTTGTGCACTGTAGAGGGAGGGGGAACCAGTACTACTTGGGAGCAGATTCCTCTTCCCCTGTGACTGTGTCCTGTTCTTATGCAAAGCACCTTTATTCTTGCTAGTAAGGGCAGTCCCAGATGTCCTGGTGCCCTCCCTGTATCATCCATATTCCTCCAGCCTCCTAATTGAATCCTTTCCTGGCTAGGACAGGCTTTCCTCATTACAATGAGCTGGATCCAATTCTACTCCCTCCCCTCCACCTCCCAGTCTCTCAACACAGGGCAGGCCCCACAGAGCTTCTGTAGGTGGATGACCGCCACAGTGAACTGCTCTTGCAGCTACTGGAATGCCGCTCATTCTGTTAACAGAACAGGAATGTTAACAGAAAGCCCCAGACAGGTACAAGGTGGTAAAGCCATCTGCTCTGCCAAGGCTCTGGCAACATCAAGATGCAATTTAGTTCCAAGAAATAATATTTAGTTCTTTTAATCTATGGCTTTCAAAGCCATTTATCTAAACCATCAGTGTTTTGCAGCTGGTGAAGCAATCTAAGAATATGCACAAGAGCAGCGGCAGAGCCCAGGAGTTTAATGGGTCTCTTGCACCCTCATTCCATAGGATCCTCTCTGTAGGAGGGCAATACCCATGAGTGATGTTTCACTCGCTCTGAACAAGGCAGGAAAACATACAAAGAACAAATTCTCTTCCTTTACTCTCACTCCTCCACTGAAAATCTCAATACTGAGGGAAAGAATTCAGTCCTTTTCCTCACCTTATTTACCACCTTATTTACCCTTCTTCCTCTTAATCTGAGCTACATTATCCAATGCTGCCCCATACAGCATATAGTGATCTGCATTTTCTTTGCAGGCCCCATTCTGGAGCAATGCTCCAGTGTTACCACACTTAAGATAACCCCGTAATACATTCAGTTGCATTAGTTCAGGCACAGCATCACACTATACCTTGGGTTTGATACTTAAACTGGCTTGTTCAAAGTTAGTTAACTTACTATATGAACTGCCTTAGGGTGTGCAGGAACAGCAAAGCTTGTATTGAGGCAAGTAAACTCAGGTAAAATGAAGTACAAATCTATTACGTGCATGGACTTCAAGGCAAGTTCTCGTAAGTGCTACGAGGAGACCCAGCACATCAAATTCCCCTAAGTGCCATCACTTTAACTACTAATCCACAGTCTTCTGCTGCACGAAGTACATCTGGATTCCATCAGAGCCTGAATATTATTTTTTGAAATAACCAGATCTTTGGAAAACAAAATACCTCAAAGCACCAGAACAAAAGCTCTGTTCTAGAGGCTTTTCAGCATCTTACAGAATGAGAGACGCTATCCTTATAGCGTTGTTACTAGAAAGGCAACAGTACAAGGAATGATCTATATGTTTGTTATGAAATTATTAGGATCCACAGAGAAATTCCATATGTGGTTTCCCCTCTGGTGACTAGAGGTTCCCACCTTGGCAGTGATCCTGGAGTCGCACGCCTACAGGCTCAGCAGCATGGAAAGGGAGGGTGGACGCTGGAGGAGTAATGGGATCATCAGGCACTGAGGCTGCTGCTTGGCATGCCGACAATGTTTGTTTGCACCTCTTTGAAGATGAGAGATGAAAGTGGTGCCCACATGGGCTGCCTTTGATTAGCTTCTTATTTTTAACATTGCAGCTGCGATTATTTTTCTCTTTCTTGAAGCATTTCTTTCCCAGCACCAGAAACTCTGAGGTTCCCTTCTCCAGGGAGGTTCAACTTCAAGGAAACATAACAAAGAGAAGTGTGAATGTAAAGGAGACTGGACAACTTGGGGCCAGTAGGGAATTATGTCATTTTATTTTTAATTTTACTTCCATTTTCCCCCCAATCCCCCATCCTCAGTGGGTCTCAGAAAGAAAATACTTGTTTACTTCTTTTTTATTAGGGAAAATAAATGAGTCCTGGGATTGTACAGAGCTGTCATGAAGAGGGAAATGTCTAATGGTTCAATTCCCAGCTCTGTCACTGAACCACTCTGGGACTTGGGGAAAAGTCAGTTCGCCCATCTGTAAAATGGGATTTATAATGCATTGCTTCTCAGGGGTATTGAAGGAGTATGAGTAGCATTGATGGAATGCTTCATGCACCTTGGATAGAAGGGGCAAGAGCCCTGTGAAGTGCTGTCCTTAATAGATACTTAAAGGAGTTTCCTTCACTGTGGTACTTATCTGACCACAGCAGCTGAGTGCCTCACAGCCACTGATGGATGTTTTTTTCTATTGCCTCTGTATCATAGGATTGTTGCAGAGGAAAGCAAGGCAAATGGCAAATGGAATGGAATGGACCCAGTCACATAGAGAATATGTGGTAAAGTCAGGACTAATAATTTATTTCCTAAATTTCTGCCACAGCCATTTGACTTTCATCCTGGGTATATGGATTTTGTGATCTGAAGACATGAGAGAAAGCCACCTTCCCTTTCTCCTACACTGGCCAGTCACACCATGGCTGTCTTTCTTATGGCTAAGGGCAAGTGGTCTGGAAAGGGGGTCACTGTGGTACATTATTCCTATCATAACATTTTGGGGTTTGTTTCTTTCACTGCTACAGTAGTTTTCAGCCAAGAATTTAATGTTAATCCAGCCATCCACAGTAAATGTTCTAGCTTTAAGAAGATGATGGTAGAAAAACTTCTAGATTTGCTGTTCCTTATTTTCAGGACTAATTTCTAGGGGTAGTAAAGAGCCATATATACAAGTGAAATCAGAGAAAACTGCTGGTAATTGATACGTCCTAAAAAATAGCTTCACAAACTGCGGCTGCTTGTATCACCTTAAGTTTAACTTCAGTCAGAGAGCCTTAAAAATGCAAGGCAGAGCATGATAGCAACAATATCAATTAACAAGATATAAAAATCTTGAGTGGAGATAAGAGGAATAGCCAAGCATAAATAACAATCAAGCTCTCGATACTCACACACTTCAAAAGAAAAAACCCAACTATGCATGTTTATATTTATTTATTTATTTGTGCTATCGATCACGATATTTACCAGCCAAAGAGTCACTAGTTGACTAAAAACTTATGAGATGCTTATGCAAATCTAGCCACCTCTGAGAGCAAAATCTGGTTTTATCAAATATAACACCTGCTAAACCCTCTAAAAGACACTTCAGACTTACTTTGGTCAGTACAAAAAGCTTAGACTAATCCACTTGTAACATATAACTTAATCAGGTTTCCTTGTCTTTAAGGCATTTCTCCTGCTCCCAAGAAAAGAGGCAGACAGTTGTTCCAGCCCCGTGCAACATCCAGGTAATCCCAATGCCCAAACATGATCCTGCTCAACCCAGCTCCCCATGAAGGAATAAACCAGTCTTATAGGCTTTTCTCCAGGATATTTGGAATAGATATACCATACAGGACAGCTTATAAAGTATACTTGCTTCAGATTCACTCCAGAGAAACATTATACTCCAGTCCTACTCCATCCAGTCACCCAGACTCCAGGACAGTAAATTAGCCCCCTGTGAGATTTACTGCAGGCCCCCTGACCATACCATTTAGCCCACAGTAAAGACAAAATCTATATCTAGCTACAGTGAGGAAAGCAGGCAACTCTGTGGAAAACCTAGCTTTATCATTCAAAGAGATAACGGACAGCCCAGGCCAGTGACCTTGGATTAACACCAAACTTAAAGTAAAAAAAATGGTCTCAAATCAAGAGACCATAGCTGTTATTCCAGAGAATTCAAAAGCCAGCCCTGCAGCTTACTGATCAAGGAAAAGTGCTTAATTTTGGAAACAGAGAAAATACTCACCCGTTGCTGGTACCAGAACAGAAGTACAGAGCTGCTTTCCCAGGACTCCCAGGATGGTTGCCTGTGCCACACAGACAGGGTCCTGGTGTAGTGTGACACTTTGTAGTGGCTTTTCTGGAAGAAGTTACTACTCACCATAGAGACCTTTCCATGGATTGTCTCCAGAAGGTGCTCCCTTGGCAGTCTCCTGCCCAGATAACTGTGAAGAGATGGCAGGGGATTGAGGCACCTGCTGAGAGGTCTGGAGGCCACACACACTGGTAAGATGAATTTTAAGGCCTGAGATTCCTCAGTTCTGCCTCAGAGCATCCTTTTCTCCCTAAGCTTTTTCTCAACTTCCTCAACTGCCCCAGATCATCCTTAACCTCCTCAGGTCAGCCTAAACTGCCCAGCCCCGCCTCAACTGCCGCAGGTCAGCCTTAACGGCCCTAGCCCAGTCTCAACTGGCCCAACTCAGAGCAGCAACAGCCCCTGGGGACTGGTCAGGGGGCTCCAACGGTCACAACATGGTGGCCATGGAGAGGGTACCCAGTACTCAGCTTACTGAGGAACCAGCACAGCTCCATGTAGATGACATAGCCAGACAGTGCTGCGTAGAGCGTGAGGAAAGGTAGCCATGGCAGGAGACTGACGCCTGCTCCTCCTGAGGCACTGCATGATGGACTAGGAAAAATGGCAAAAAATGACAGGAAATGGTGGCTGCCTCGAGCCACAGAACACTTTCAGGAAGGGCTTTCAGAGGTACAAAAAAGTCCCTACCCTGTCACAACTGACCGTAACTTAGAGGGCTCAGCTGAAAATGGGACCTGCTCCACCTGGCATGGCTGTGCATTAAGTCCTGGAGAAAGTTAAGAGTCTGATTGTGTTTCATTATTTTTTAATTAAAATGACCATAATTAGGCCCTAGAAAGAGCAGGTTACAGGGACAGTGAAGCTCAGTGGAAGCTGTGAAGAGTCAGGCTTTATTTTTGGAGTAGCCACTGACTCTGGTGCAGTGCTGGACATGTTGATGTACTTCTGCTGCCCTTAACACCTCTTGTTTTGTTTTATTTTAACCATTTTTAGGCAAGAATGCATTTTTGGGTGTACAGGTCTGTGCACAGTAGGGCTGTGCTCTGTCATGTGGCCATATATAGGATACTGGCATGCAAGTTGTAGCAACTCATAATCTGTATGCTCATATGCTCTATGCTGTTATAGATTCTCTTTCTTGGGGACTTTTTCTAAATTTTTTTTCCCCCCACTGGCTGAGAGATTCAGGAGGCTAGTCCCTCAAATGGGGACTAGTAGGTCCCATTTGATGTCCAGCTTTTGCAGCAGAGCTGGCTGCCACATTGTGGCCTGTTCCCCTGAACGTCACATCTGGCTGATGTAAAACACACATGTTTTGACTGAAGCTTTTTCTTTAAAATGCCAACATTAAAGGAAGGTTTGCTTTGTAAAACTGGAACTGTAAAACTCTTCTGAAACCCAATCTGGGGGATTAAAAGAACCACATGAAAAGGGATAAATATGACCTGGACATTTACTTCCTGTGCAGAAGTTCGCTGAACATGTGCCTCCCAGCCTGTCAGTGCAAAACAAGACCTTCTGCTCTTATTCTCAGAAGGAAAAAAAGAAAAAA
>VYXD01016148.1:510445-530094 GCA_013397195.1 Hylia prasina
AAAAAAAAAAAGGAGAAGAAGAGAGGAAGACATGAAAACCCTTTTCTATGTCATGGCTTATGTCAGATACATTGATTTCTTTACAGCGACATCTCATGCACCTTAAAACCAGAAAGATACACAACTAGTAATCAGAAATTTAGTATTAACAAATTATTCTTATTTGTACTATATGGTAAAATTGAGCTTGATCCATTTTTAATTGGTGATCAGGGACAGAACTCCTTTGGGTTTCAGTGGGAGTAAGATCAGACCTAAAGATACGATGGACTGAGTCCAAGGATTCTCTATGATGTACAGAAAAAACACATGGATAGACAGAGCTTCAGTTAGTCAGAAAATGGCTCACTTTCAAACAAACTAATGCAAGATGTTTATATCAATATTGTCTATTTCAAGTATTAAAAGTAATTTCTGGGTTCCAAAAACAACTTTACTTAAATATTATGAGACTCGGGGGGAAAAAAAAAAAGTTATAGATTCTGCGTATTTCTTTCCCAGGTTTTGAATCTTCAAGAAGATATCACATTTTTTCTGGTTTCCTTTACTAATAATGAACTGCTAGAAGCTTGGTTATTTTTAAAACTGAAACTGATATTGTGATTTATTATAGTATGATTTCAGAAGACAAGAGTCGGGAGGAAAAAATCATATAAAAGCAGGCAATACATTAAAGTCATTATTGTTCTCAAAATAACTTTTTGATCTCAGGTCCCAGTACACAAATTGCAGAGGACAAAATGCAATACAATGCAAAATTTGGCACTGCCATTCTGTTTTGGCAAAAAAAGTCTCTTTATCCCGGTAAAGTTCCCTAAAAGCCCACATTAATTTGGGATTATATTTCTCCCTCATGGACAATGACGTTAAATTACACTGAAAGTGGCGTTAGTTGCCCAACAGTCATAATTTGGAGAAACACAACTTTATATACAGAGAGAAGAAAGCACTTTTGATATAAAACCAGACTTCCAATCGACAACATTGGGCTCTGCACATGGAATGTCGTGGAGTACCTGTCTGCACCACTGGGTTGTAACTGCTGCACTGTAATAGCTAACCCTGTGGATGCACACGTGGGATCCTAGTTGGATCTGAGTTGGAAATTTTCTGGATTTCAGGGTACTTGAATCTGTAGTTTGTCAGTTCAGCCCCCCTGTTGACTGAGTTCTTTGCTTTTTAATTTTGTTTGCTTTTTAATTTTAGGGTGATTAAGTTCGGATTGGTGTTCTTGGACAATGCTCCCTGTCCCATAAAGGAGATAGAGACACCCAATAATCCCACACCATACTACATTTTTCCCAAATGCTCTCCCAACTGGGTCTCATCTTTGAGATGGACTCATCTCATCTACTTGCAGCCTTAGTTTCTAATTCCATGGAAGCCTTTCCCATTGTCTGCTACTGTATAGTGCTGGTAAAAAAATCTTCCTTCTGTCTAACCTTGACACAATTAAAAAAACAACAACAACAAATGAACTTTCATTTTCAAGCCAGAACCAAGCAAAACAAAAATGTGTTTCGAAGTCATTGTTCAATGGAGAAAAAACAGTTCCCAAATCCTTTCCAAATCCAAAGTGGACAGTTCCTCAGTCATTTCCAAGGCAGAGGCCATTTTATGCTGCAAAAAAGCATCCATTTTCTGTGTCAGTCCTGAGCCAGGGAGGCTTGTGCCTGAGTCAGTTCTAGGGGGGGAATGGCTGGCATTTCTCCAAGCTTGGGAGTATTGCTATCACAGCAATTGTTTGGTGATGCCATCCCAATGAAGCTCCATTATGGTGCTCCTCTTTCTATAAACCTCAGTGCCTGCCAGTGTCCCCAGCAATCACTTATCTAATATTAGGATATTAAAAAATATGGAAAGATTTTAAAGAGACTTATTAAAATGCAATTAGCAGCATGTACAACTTAAGCAGTGAGATTATTTTAAAAAATGACTTGATTGTGTGCAATGCCACACACCTTATAGAGATAATAAAGCTGCCAATCAAGTCCATTTTCAAATTAGGAAATTTTCATTCTTTTTTTACAGCCCCCTAAGTGAATATTAAAACTGATTATTAACCTCGGAGTGTAGTAGCGGCCCTCGAGCCTGTGAGCTCTGAAAGGGAGGTTTCATAACCGAGAGTAGCCTGGGCTTCAGTTCCCATTTGGACTGAGATCTCTGTGTTTATTTAAAGGGACAGTGCTCACCCTTTGAATAAGGAAATCTGGAAAGCCTGTGTGGGTCCCTTGTTTGGAAAGGGGCAAAGCTTCAGAGCTGGCCATGGGAACCTGGGAGGCCAAAGCGCTGGCTGCAGCGGCCCGGCCACGGTGTTGCAAGGCTGTGATAATCGGCAGGTAAGGCTGCCCCCGTATGCCCGATCACAGTATCTCCACGAATCCTGCACTCGCAGCACAAAACCTGCCTTTTGTTCAAGGAAAAATGTGTACATTAAATGAATGTTTCTGTGGCAACACACCCCTTTGACATAGTCAGGTTGCTGTGCATAGATTTTCAGTGGATGCTATAATTCTCAGTTTATGTTATTACTTCCCTCGTTAAATGTAAAAACTTGTCATTTACCTTGCCTTCTTCTTGTTTAATTTCTGTTCTACTGAGAGACAATCAAGTGTGACATTTCCTGCTATTTCACTTTGCTGGCATTTTTATTTCATTTATAAAAAAGGATCTTTCTCTGAGAAATTGTCACATTACCTTGACAGGTTACTCCTTTTGCGGCTCTTTACTCCACTGTCAAAGTAGATTTATCGATGCTTCCTGGATTTCTCTCTTCAAGCTGGTAATGATTAATTCACTAGAAGGCAGCAAGTTATTCTTAACTTGAACGTTTTATTTTTGGAAGATTCAGAGGGAGTCACTTAGGAAGGGGTAGTCAGAGATTCCAACTCCAAAGCAAGAGAATGTCCTTAACTTTAAATATGTGCTTAAGTTTACCTTTGCTGATCTCTTTGGGAACACACACAGGTCTGAAGATATGAATGTGGACACTTCTCCATACTGGTGCCAAGTTGCTTTGCAGGAATCAGAGTTCAGATGATACATAAACAGAGAGAATGTCACTGTGTTTGGAAGCATCTAGAATAGAAGTTATTTACCAGCACATGTCGCATGATCATAACTCCCTCTAGAATCTCACTGTGGCACCTGGTTCTACTTAGAATTTGTACGGAAGCTATCTATACATCTTTTGAAAGCAAATAATCTGCCTGGGTTGGATAATGGGGGTTAGGAGAACAACAAATTGGGTTAATAAAATGTCAGCAGTGCCAGGTTTTAAGTCTGGAATGAGGCACAAATGAAACAAGTTTAGTGGCCAGGGTACACCCTTGATCTTGAATTGTTATTTGTCCACATCACTGAGTAACCACAAGTCATCCAGTGTAATTCAGCATAACTGACAATCGAGCATTGGTAGTATTGTCTGGGTGGAGAGGGGAGAACAATGTTGTTGCCTTGTTAGTCATGGCACAGTTAATGAGAAGCACTGAGGAAACAGTATGCCACAAACATGGCATTAGACCTCCAAGTCTCTGCTGAAAAGCAGCATCCCCAACACACCCCATGCCCTTTGCCAGTCCTGAAGCTTTCAATGCACCTCTCTTCTGCTCGCCAGAATGGAGCAAGTATTTTCATGGCTCACCCTTTAGGCTAGTCTGGGTGGAGAATGTTTGTAGTAGTTTAGTATGCTCATCGGAATGAACTGAGCATCAGTGGTATTTTGGGAATCAGAAGGCTAGAAGGGAAAGAAATGCAGTCAATCCATATCAAGGTACACCAGAGGAGACATGTGGAGACTCAGGGAGCTACACTGCAGGTGGGAAAATAGAACTGCATAAAAGAGTTCTGAAAATAACTGTTGGTTGTTGTGGTTTTTTGGCTTATTTTTCCCATGTCCATAAGCAACTACTCACTGATAAGCAAACTTTATGATTGGAACCACACTGGAAATGACAAAGAGAATTAAGGATATGTAATGGACATCTAATCTTTGGGTCTGTGAGCTACTAAATGTATGGTAATGCCAAAACAGTAAATAACTGAGTAATTAACATATTCTAAAATTAGAGCAAGCAAAACAAGCATTCACTAATACTGAGATAATTCCTGGCAGTGAAGAGAGATTACTGAAAAGATTTGAACCAAGCATTACGAAAGAGTTACTGCCAGGCTGGAAAGCAAACTTTGAAAAGCATGAAGACTTTGTCCCACAAGCTGCCTTGCCTTCCTTGATTAGGATCAGCTTCAGGAAAAGCCTTAATGTGGGTTCTGGCAGAACCAGACATGAAAACTGCCTAATGCCAAATCTTCCAGTGGCAGCTTTGACAGCAGGAATTGCTCTGCAACTCTGTGTTTCAGAAACTCAACACAGAGTTAAGCAAATGGCAAAGCAGTGGGAAGTCTGATATGCAGCAATTCAAATATATTAGACCAACCAACTGAAAAAATAACCTTGCATTATTTGTAGCAGCTTATTGACCAAGATAAGTTTTGATCCAAATATTTCTGAGCATGCAAGAAGTAATAATTAAGTGACACAGTCACAACTCCTGTGTTTCGTCTCTACTCCTAAAAAATAGGCATAGAAAATCTGAAATAGAAATCTGCATTTTTCTTTATTGTTGGAAAGGGGGAATCAGAAACATACTGAAAGCATCCCTTCACTAGAAAAGCATAATTTCAAATCCTGGGATCTCTCACCCCCTCTGAGCTTTCCCCACTCAGCTGCGTTGCAGGATGTGTGGCTGCTCCAGGCTCCCCGTCTGCCACTCGCAGTCCCTCCAGGTGTCAGCCTTGCACTTTGCATGAGGTTTTCTTCCCTCAGCCACATCAGGAAGGAAGTGCTGGGTTCAGTGGAGATTCCTGACAAGAGAGCATCAGAGATCTTAAAATATTGAATGCATTCCCTAATTTCATTTCAGAAAAAAATGCTGAATTATCAGACTCCCACCAGGCCTCCCTCAGAATGGTCAAACTGATGCCATGGTGTATGAGAGGGGATCTAAATGGGTCCATTAGCTTTCAGCAGGATCTGCCAAGGAAACTGTGAACATTTGCCAGCCCAGAAACAGTCCAGGAGCCAGGACTTTCACTTGAATTTTTTTTTTTTTCAGGCTGTAATTGACATGACTGTCCTTTCCTTGGCCTTAATCCCTAACTATTTCCCAAGATACTAAAAGCTTTTGCTCTCCTCTGCACTCTTGCACATAAATCAGGACTACACTGAGATTTTCTCACTGGATCTCATCGTGGTAAAGCCACTGGAAACTCGAATGCAGGAAAGCATATGCAGGCCCACCACAACATCTGACCCCACTCTGACTTCAGGGTTAAGATTGTTAGCAGTGCTGGTTTTTTGTTAAGGACGAACACTATAGGAAAGACAGCAAAGAGAGATAAATGGGCCTTGTCAGACACTCCTATATCTAGAGGACTGCACAGACAGCCTGGATGTCAGCAGTAGGATTCCCCTTAGGATATTTCTGTAATTTACGATATGGCTCAGAATTGCTACAATTCAGGCAGGTCAAATTTTGGAAGTACACTAAAACTACATGCATGACCAATAATGCATAAAACAGTGAAAACAGAAATCCATCCTGTGATAGAGCAGGAAAGCGGTTGTGTCAAGGCTAAGTGGTATGGGACTTGTATGTATGTATTTGCAAAAATACAGTGTTTGTTTCAGATTTAAGTGTCTCTCAGTTTCATGAGTAGAAAATAGAGGTGTGGTAGAGTCTTGATGTCATAGGTTTTGAGATAACATCCACAGATGAGACACTGGTTTGAATTCAGGGTTTAATTCCTGTAGGGTAGCCATAGAAGAGCTGTTTGGTGGCAGCAATGTTCAGTAACTACTGAGCTGGGAAGGCTTCAAATACAGGCCGTGATGCATCCAAAGGTCTGTATACATTAACTGTCACAGGACAACTTGCAAACATGATAATGGATGCAGTTTTCACAAGGTCTTTCAAAAAGTCTTTCAAAAATTTTATGGGTGTTAAGAGCAAGTTTGTCATGACAGCACAACTCTGGATGTCAGGGGTCACTAAGGTTTTTCACTGTGGGCTTGCGCAATGACCCTGAGGAGCCTGGCTTATCCTAATACTTCAGTTTTTCAAGCAGTTACCTGCAACATTACTGGCCAGAATTAGATTAATTAAATGCATTATAAATTTATGGGTGAAAAGAAGACATGAAAAAATTCAGAAAGCGAAAGAAGTCAATCGCCTCTGGCAGTTTCAACTACACAAAAAGTCCATTTGGTCACGTTTGGTTGATCGGTAGCGTGTGCCACCCTCAATCAAGGATGACTTTCACTTCTACAAGCATTAGTTCTCCCCTTTCTGTGGATGTCAACTATTTCTCATGTAAAGGTGTTGGTCCTCTTTCAAAATTACCTGTATTAAGGCAAATTATATGTTCCCTTCCTTTCCTTGTTGAAAGTCATTTACACGAAGGATCACAGATCAGACATTATAGATACTGGCATAGGGAATGTAGAAATACAGCTAAGGCTGGAAATTTGGGTGGGCCTCAAATTATGGTGGACAGCCAAAGAACAAAGGTCTGATATCATCGTAAATCATTTATATTGCGAATGATTTAAAATAATGAAAACCCATATGCATTAAATTTTGACCTGTACATCCATTTGAGATATTTTACGTAGACAAGAGATAGATTTTACATAAATCTTCAGTAAATTTATTTCAAAAAAATATCACCAGGCAGTAAAGCCTATTTTAATAAGTCTTTGTCTTATCCTTCAGCTCTTGCTTCAATGTGCATCATTCAAAACCAGCAAAAAAATACTCAGACTGTCTGCCCTGTCCTTGAGAGAAAAGCAGAAAAGATAAAAACATAGAAGGAAAACTAGACAAAACAGCTTGTGAACAGATCCTGCCAAAGCTGTCCTTCACACTTGCCAGGTGTTACAGAAATAGTTGCTACACCTTACCCAAGCCACCTGTAGCTTTTGAAGGAGTCTATTTCCAACCCCCTGTGTAAATTCCAGTGTTTGTATTCAGTATTTAGAACCTGTCACACACCAACACATGCAATTTTATGGACCAGTTCACAATCTGGGGGTTTTATCCTTTTGTTTATGCCAACCTACGCTTGATGGAAGTTCATGCTCTTCCATGCTACGCATTACTATAGAATCTAGCCAAAAAGTGCCTCTGAATCCCAGCTCCAGTACACTGTACAAGGCATCAAATTCCTTTAGAAGATGCCTGGCACACCAGCACTGGGAACTGAGCTCTGGGAACTGACTAGATACCTCTGTGAATCACATAGAGAAATTCTTCCCAGGCTCTGCTAGTGGATGCTCTAGAAAGGCAAGGGAGATGACTTGAAGATGGTTTGCTCTAACTGCCAAACAAAACAGAGCAAAGGGAATTTTGCATTCCCTGTGCAAGATGCAAACGTTTGACAGTTTCCACAGGTACCACTCAAACAAGAGGGTGCAGATGGCACATAATGCCCACTGTTCTGAACTCTTCACAGCTCACAAAGGTAGGAGCCAGCAGGCCAATGTCAACAGTGGTTTTGGAGCTCAGAGGGTCTTTTTTGTCACCCTTTGGGTTTCCAGTAACTACAGAAGATCCTTAGTTCCCACCAGAGCTCTCAGCCAGGCCAGTCCTTTTTTTTGCTGAGTAGCAGCCAGGGCACCACCACACCTGGCTAGTGAGCCCTGGAGTTCCAGATACATGGGCTCCAACTAGCCTCACTCAATAGCTACTAGGGCTGAAAGGCTCAGACTGAGCTATTGACCTCTTTTGGAACTTCAGAAGAGCCAAACCTCTTAAAAAATCTGATTTTCATTGTGTTTGCTGAGAGATTAAAAAACACATCACCTGTCCTAATCTAGTTTGGAAGAGTTAAGTAAATAAGGATATGAACCAAAAGGAATGCAGAAACTCTTCCTCTTTACAAAGCAGGACTAAAATATCCCAGATGGATTAGAAACAAGATAATTGGAATAATAACAGGATCATGGTAAAATTGCCTAAAATATTGCAGGCACTATAATGAAGTCTTAAGTGTTGTCTTAACTGAAGGAATTAGGAGAAGTGTGAGTACCATGGACTAAGTGATCTTCCCAGGTACTTTATGTGGGCGACAGCTACTTATTTTGTTTCAGGGAAACTTTTCTTTACTAGTTGTTTTAGACTGCTGGGCATGATTAAATTTTTATGTTGATAGCTTGCTTATAAATGGAAAGCTCTAATTACGGTAGGTATTTATGGAGAAACTGTTCATCCTCCTTATATTCCTGCATTATTCTGAGACACTTTATGTTGTGGAGGAAACTAAGAGACTTCCACTGAGTAAGGAAGGTCAGATTTATTAAGTAATGACAAAATCAGGCTGTCTACAATCTAACTACACTGATACACCATTATTAAATTCTCCTGTCTTTTACTGCTCTGTAATTAGGAATAGGCCCAGGCACTTCATGTTTTTCAGTACCCACAGTTCCATGGTGCTTTTCTATCAGGAGCTTATATTTAGGTGCCCATTGATGCTGTTTTTCATCCCAAGTGCTTCTGGGAGGGTGAACAGCTGATCATTACACTGAGTTTGCTTGTACCCATGAGCACACTTAACCTGGAGCAGCAAATAGTTATTGTATTGCATTTTGTTTTGTGCCTGTGGGCACACTTAAGTCAATATACATGATGGCTAGTACCATATATTGTATTTGTCTGCACCCATGGGCCCTTGGAATTGCCAGTGTGAGGGAATTGGTGAATTAACAAGTGATATGCCTGGTGGTGTACTTACTTCAAGAGCAATGCTACTGTCAATTGCTTAACTTAAACCTAATCATAATGCAAAATAACAGAATCAAAGTGCTGCAAGAATCCCAATTCACACAGAAAAAGGGTAGTCACATTTGCTTAATTCTAAGCTTGTTTGTTGCCAAAACTGAGGAAGAAGTTTTTGGGGCAGAAGTCTCTTATGGCTAATTGTCCTTCTTTCCCTCCCTATTTTACAGCCAGCAGAGCTCCCTGCTCTTTTCAAGCTTTTGCCTGCATGAGACCTCATCCAAGGCTGGTGCTTACTCTGCTCATTAGTGAAATCACCACCAGATGCTGTGTGAGATGGAGGTTGCTCTGGCTCAGCACCACGACAACCTCTTCAACAGCACTATTGCTAAACTCTGAGTGGAAATCGTGCAGTAGGTAATGTTGACACACTACAATTACCAATCCATCCTAAAAGCACATTCAAACAACTCTGGCTGTCTCCATGAGACTTGGCAACACCACAACTGGCTTTGGGATGTACATTATGGATCACTAGAAAATGTAGGCATTTCAGGAGCATTACTTTCTCTTGTTAGCCTGTGTCTAGTTAGGTCCTCTCAGAATGCTGTTGAAAAATGGTAATTAAATGGTAAGACTGAGTCTCAAGTCACACTGGCATAGATGAGCTGAGCTTCAGTGGTGCTGGGAGCCAATTTTTGCCCTTGAGAGAGATTTGAAGTGGGAATCTTAAATATTCTCAGCAGAAGCCATCAAGGCAAGGTAGTGGATTAACCTTTTCTAAGCAGTAGAGTTGTCTGTCCTTAATAATAGTCCTTTATTTTTATGGGGGGGTTTCTGGGTTTTTTTGTGGGTTTTTTTTTGTAGCGTTTTTGTTTGTCTGCTTGTTTTTGGAGACCAGTGCAAAGAAGGACAAGCTAGAAGGATACTGAGTACACAGATTGGATGAGTGCCACAAAGGAGCAGATGAAGGGAGAAAAGGGTGGCAAAGTTATTTTCCTTATAATACTGTGGTACAGTCCACAGGTTAATTTGCTGAGCTGGTTAGAGAAAGCTCTGCAATGCATTTTTTTCTATGCACTTTTGGTATGATGATGGCAGGTAGGACTTCACAGCTCTGCTAATGTCAACCCTTTGTGGCTTCCTGTTCATATACACCTTGTAATAAATGCTGATTGCTTTACAGATGTCTCTGGTGTGACTCTTGGCTAATGTGGCTTACAGACCAGACAAGCCCATTACTAAAGCAACAGAATAAAATAAGTTGGAGATGTGGAATGACAATTATCCAGATGGAAAATGACAGACTAAAACTATAGAACAGTTATTAATGTATAGCTTTTTAGTATTATCACTGCAAAGTAAAGAAAACATAAAAATGAGTGTTTACTTAGAGGGTGATGCTACTGAAAGCATAGGGTTAACCTTATAAGAAACAAGACCAGGTGGAAAATACCATGCCACTAGTGTTTTTCTCCTCCATGTCATTCTCTTCCTCACAGTCTCATCCTTCCTGTGATTGCAGCTCAGGAAAACCTGTGCAGATGACCTCTTCTGAACTACATTTTTTTGAGAGGCAGAAAAGTGGCAGTAAAAACATGAGTGTTCCCTAGTCATAATGGCTTTGGTGTTCAGAAGTTTATAATACTGTATAATGAGATATAACCATTAAGTTTTCAATTAAGTATGGGGAAATTTGGTTTAGAGAAGATTAAGTCAAGCTATAGCAAACACTGGGCATTAAAGGACAGGGCTAGAATTACTAGCTTCTTTTAACTTCTACTAATTCTGCAAAATTGTTTTATACAAGCTCAGCGAGCAGGGCAGTAAATGGGGGAGACGCACAAAAAACCCCCTACATATTTTGAGAATTAATGAAGACATTGATTCTGAGCAACGAATCAGTTGTTGGGGACAGTGTCAGACTAGAAGAGTATGAGATACAGAAATGACCACAAAACTCCGCATCAGTCAGCCTGGTTAATCCAGTTACTCCCAAGGTCCTCAGGGCATACCTGCATAAGACCTGCAGAGGCATGTTGGATCAATTCTTTCCACCCAGGGCAGAATGAGGCTGTTCAAGTGCCAAGATGCCTCAGCGAGTATCGTTCACATGCCTCTGTTGGTGAGAGGGTGTGTGTCCTTTTCCAACTTACAGCACTGCCAGAGTGATGCCCATAACAAATTATTTCATCTCTAATGTTTCCATCCTCTTCTGTCCAGTTCTGTGAAAAAGGGATCTGCAAAGTCATGTGGAGTCTTCTGCGCAACTGGAAGATCCCTGGGTACACTTTAGATGAATCCCAGGAAAGTTCTCCCCAGTGGTAGAGACCCCTCATCATCCCTGGAAACATTACTCCACTACTTAGGCCTTGTTAGAAGAGTCTATGTGGACTGTGATTGGTTTTTTTTCTACCCTTAAGTTATTGGAGGGGGGTTTGGTTGTTTTTTGTTTGGGTTTTTTTTGTTTGTTTGTTTGGGTTTTTTTCTTATTTAGTTGGTTGTTGTTGTTTTCTAGACATCAGAGTCTTCTGAGTGGGAAGGGACCCCTAGTATCATCCAGTCCAACTCCTGCAGAGCACACCCCACCCTGTCCCTGAGAGCCTTGAGCTCTGGCGGCCTTGGGACCATGACCACTGCCCTGGGGTGCTGTTTAGTGCCCGACCATCCTCTGGGGGAAGCATCTTTTCCCGATATATTTGCCTAAACCTCCCCTGACACATCCAGCCGTTCCCTCGGGTCCTGTNTGTTGTTTTCTAGACATCAGAGTCTTCTGAGTGGGAAGGGACCCCTAGTATCATCCAGTCCAACTCCTGCAGAGCACACCCCACCCTGTCCCTGAGAGCCTTGAGCTCTGGCGGCCTTGGGACCATGACCACTGCCCTGGGGTGCTGTTTAGTGCCCGACCATCCTCTGGGGGAAGCATCTTTTCCCGATATATTTGCCTAAACCTCCCCTGACACATCCAGCCGTTCCCTCGGGTCCTGTCACTGGTCGCAGAGAGCAGAGATTGGAGCTACCCCTTCACTGCCCCTCACGAGGAAGCTATAGGCTGCGATGAGGTTTCCTTTCATTCTTCTCCATCCTGAACACGCCAGGTGACCAAGTTTGGGTTTTGGTGGTTTGGTTTTCGGTGGTTTTTTGGGGGGGTTTTGATTTTTTTGGGGTGGTTTTTTTTTGTGTGTGTGTGTGTGTTTTGTTGTTTTTGTGGGGGTTTTTTTTGCTTGTGGGGTTGGTTGTTTGTGTTTCTTAAATGAGGTGCGCTCATTCTTTCTGGTAGCGGAGACGGTAGAGAGGCGTCGCCGAGCTTTGGCAAGGCTGTCTTTACTAACGGCTACTCCCCGCGAGCTACTCGGGGCCCGCCTGGGGGCCAATACCTATTCCGAAGTCGCAGCTCTACCATTACCGCCCATTACCGGTTATAATTTAACAGACAGGTCCCGGACGGCGCCGGCTCCCGGCAGCTCCCGCGCTCGCGCAGGCGCGGGCAGGGCCGCACCACCGGCTCCATGCTTGGGGGAGCGCAGCTCGGTGCGCTGCCGTAGCGGGTTCCGAGAACGCCGCCCGAAATCCGACTGAACGCCGGCAGCGCGGGCTGGGGCACGGCCGGGGTGCACGCTCTCTCGCGTCCCGAGTGCCCCACAGTAGTTCGTCGTCCCCCCCCCTCTGCCACCTGGAATGGTTCGGCCCGCGGCCCGGCCCGGCCTCTGAGGGGCAACGGCCGCCATTTTGTGCGGCGGCGGGTGGAGTGCGGTGGAGGCGGCGCCGAGGGGTTCTCGGGACATCGCTCCCTTCCCTGGCCGGTGAGCGGGGCGCGGGGCCGGGTGGGACCCGGCCCGGCTGCCCAGGGTGCTGGGGCGGGTGGAGCCGTATCTGGAGGTCGCGGGCTCGAGCGGGCCCGGCAGGCGGCGAGGCCGAGGGGTGCAGTGCTCCCGGCTGCGCGGGGGGAGCCTGTGGCGCTCCTGGGAATTTCCGCTGTGTTCGGCTACCAGTCGCTGTTGGTACCTCCGTAGCTCCGGACGGGCCGAGGTGTACGGCGGGGCCGGAGGCTTTAGCGTTAATGAATGGCGCGTTTCGGTGCCCCATGTTGTGTAATAAATACAGAGAAACTCGTTCCTCAGGGCGAAGGGATGGGGTGATCGCTTACGCCTGCTCTATCCCTTTTGCACTTCAGTAACTTCCAGCGAAGATGTCGGAATATATCCGGGTGACGGAGGACGAGAACGATGAGCCCATCGAAATCCCGTCGGAGGACGACGGCACGGTGCTGTTGTCCACGGTGACGGCGCAGTTCCCCGGGGCGTGCGGGCTGCGTTACAGGAACCCGGTGTCGCAGTGCATGCGGGGAGTCCGGCTGGTTGAGGGCATCCTGCACGCCCCCGAGGCCGGCTGGGGAAACCTCGTCTACGTAGTGAATTATCCCAAAGGTTTGTCCTCCTGGCTTCGGTTCTCTGTACGAAGCTGTTTTCTTTAAGGTCTGCATCACTGCTGATCTAACATGGCAACACTGTTACTCTTTAGCTCTCTGATTCACAGATATCAATGGTTTATTACGGTGTCTGTCTTGCCCAGTAGGTTTGACCCCATTGAGGTTTTAATTTTTTTAAAACTCTACCTAAACGAGTACTTTAATGACAAAGTCTTGTGTTACCCTTGAAGGATAGCCTGGTATAGGCCTTCAAAACTGTAGTGTACTGTAATCTCTGTACTAACAGACGCTTCTCAAGGCACATGGTTTGGTTAGAGGTACCATTTAGAAGTGCTCAGGAAAGGAGAAACCTGACCACCCTGCTCCACCCCCTGAAAAAAAGAGGGGAAGGAAGTAAATTGCTAGTGAAGTAGTCTCGTAAAAATTCATGTTGTCTCCACTTTATAGGACTGTGAATATTGCTGGATAATACTTCAGTAAATTAATGCAGAACTAACTGGGTCAATTTGCACTTGGGAGGAGGACTCGATTGTGGACTGGCTTTGGTTCAGGGCAGTCAGATACGTGTTCCAGTTAGCTCCCACAGCTGGTGTGTGTCTCTTGCACTCTTTATCGTCATGGGTTATAATTTAACACCATGCAGTTCATAGTTAGTGGGTCAGTCCAGGGCTGAGGATGTCTAATGTACTTTTTTATATTCAGATAATAAGAGGAAAATGGATGAAACTGATGCATCATCAGCTGTGAAAGTGAAACGAGCAGTACAGAAGACTTCAGATTTAATAGTCTTGGGTCTTCCCTGGAAAACCACTGAACAAGACTTAAAGGAATATTTCAGTACCTTTGGAGAAGTTCTGATGGTGCAGGTAAAATCCATTTGCAGGTCAAGTAAGGAGGGACATTGGGTAGATATTAGGCTCCTGAGAAAGCAAGTAGAAACAAAGAAGGTTTATAAACTTAGACAAGATCAGAAGCCGTGTCTGTTCTAAGGGTGTCTTTTTTTCCATGACCCTGTTAATTTTGGGAGAAGATGTTAAGGAATTAGAGGTTGCTGTGATAAGAATGGTTATAAGACTCATGAACTCTCAAACAGATTTTTACCAAATTCATTCAATAACAACATGCTTCATACTAGTGGTTGTTTTCGGTTTTTTTCCACCTAGGTTAAGAAGGATATTAAAACAGGCCACTCAAAAGGCTTTGGGTTTGTTCGGTTCACGGATTACGAAACCCAAGTGAAAGTAATGTCTCAGCGGCACATGATCGATGGAAGGTGGTGTGACTGTAAACTTCCCAACTCTAAGGTACTTTGGGATTTACTGCTGGTTTTATTTTTATCAAACACTCCCAAGTGCACCTCTTCATCAGCTGTGTTAGGAGAGAGCAGCTGCACAGCTTAACTATTTGCTCTTGGATGCGGCTTTACTGTGAATGAGCAGAACAAGTGAGAGCAAGGAAGGAAAACAGGGAGGAGGTGGGTGAGCTGGAAGTAATTGAAATGTTGGGAAAATAGCTCATTATGTGAGGGAATGAAGCACAGCTAGAAATCGTGTGTTTGATGCCCAGCAGTACTTGCTTAACTTGCCTATTGCATGAATAAATGCAGAATAAAGCAGATGGAATAACTAATTTGAGGAAGAGCAGAACAAGTCTTTGAGTTCCAAACTGATCCTGTAGCTTCTATTGTTGTCTCTATATGCTGTTATTACAAAAAAGTATTCTTCTGCAGTGGCCTTGCCACTATCCCTGTGTGTTTCTCTCATGCTCATTTTCTTGTGGTTCTTCCCCCCAACCTGTACCAAGGTCCAGCCCTGTTCTTGGAACATTAAATTCTTTTAGAATTTTTAAAATTTATTTAAGTCTTAAATCTGCAATCTCCAAGTTTCTTCTATCAGCAGCCCTCAGAACAGGCTAGATTAAGGGTGTCATTTACCATCCTGTAACTCAGTTCTCAAGGACTAACTATAATTATGATAGTTTCGAACTTCAATCCTCTCCAGCAAAGTCCCGACGAACCTTTGCGCAGCAGGAAGGTGTTTGTTGGACGCTGCACCGAGGACATGACAGCAGATGAACTCCAACAGTTCTTTGCCCAGTATGGGGAAGTGGTAGATGTCTTCATTCCTAAACCCTTCCGAGCTTTTGCTTTTGTTACATTTGCAGATGATCAGGTAAGTCTTAAAATATTTTAACTTTGGAGACTACATTTTAGTAGCATGATAAAGTATGGTTTCTGGAACTACACATGAAACGCTTACTTGTCCTCTGTCTTGAATATTACAGTGGTATCAGGTTCATCTGATTTATTGAATGGACTGAAATTACTTTTAGGTGCAGCTGTGCAGACAGGATTTTATACTGCAGTTAGTGTAGTGATGAATGCAATACTAAATCACTTCAAATTAAATTAAGTACATGCATATGCTTCCTTTGCAGGATAAGTATTTTCTCAGAGTCATAGGAGATGTTTTGTGTTTTGTCTTGTACTGATAATATTTTTGAAAAAAAAGACTTCTAACATATATTTAATCAACCCCTTATTTCTTATAGGTTGCCCAGTCTCTTTGTGGAGAGGACTTGATCATTAAAGGAATCAGTGTACATATATCCAATGCTGAACCTAAGCACAATAGCAGTAGACAGTTAGAGAGAGGTGGAAGATTTGGTGGTAACCCGGGAGGCTTTGGGAATCAGGGGGGGTTTGGTAACAGCAGAGGAGGTGGGGGAGGATTGGGCAACAACCAGGGCAGCAACATGGGTGGGGGTATGAACTTTGGGGCCTTTAGCATTAACCCTGCCATGATGGCAGCAGCACAGGCAGCCCTGCAGAGCAGCTGGGGGATGATGGGCATGCTGGCCAGCCAGCAGAACCAGTCGGGGCCCTCAGGAAACAACCAGCCTCAGGGCAACATGCAGCGGGAGCAGAACCAGGGTTTTAGTTCAGGCAACAACTCGTATGGAGGGTCCAACTCGGGGGCAGCAATAGGCTGGGGCTCAGCCTCGAACCCAGGCTCCAGCAGTGGGTTTAACGGAGGCTTTGGTTCAAGCATGGATTCCAAGTCGTCAGGCTGGGGAATGTAGACACAGTGGGCTCTGATACTGACTCTATGGTGGGAAATCAAATTTTTCTTAACTCATGGTAAGTATTCTCTAAATTACGTATATACTAAAGTTTTCCAAATGAATTTGTTCAGTGTGCAGTATATTCAGCAGTATTTTTGACATTTTTCTTTTCTAAAAAAAAAAGAAAAAAAAAAAGAAAAAAGAAAGGTAATAGGAATTTTCTAAGTTTTGTTACATATCTAGTTGGAATTCTGAATGTTTGGAAGTGGACTGCTGTTTGCCCGATAGGTGAACTAACACTACAGTTGATAGGAAAGGTTTCTCCTGTAACACTTTATCCCTTTGTTTCCTGGCTACCTGAATTCTTTGCATGTTCAAAATGGAACCATTGGTCAGAAGCAGCATTCTCTCCCTCTTGTTTTTAATTTGATCCTGCCATAAGACTCTCCAAGCGCCCCGTTGGAGAACACAATGTCGTTTTTTGTTTGTGTTTGGTTTTTTTTTTTTTGACACTGTCTCCCCTCCATACTAAAGTACGATATGAAGGCTTCATTTAATCTCTGCAGTTCATCTCATTTCAAATGTGTATGGAAGAAGCACTTCATTGAAAGCAGTGCTGTAAATATTCTGCCTTAGGAATACTTCTGTCTACATGCTTTCTCATCCAAGAATACTTCATCACACCACACATGCTGCGTCTTAGACGGTGGGTGTTCCATTTTTATCCGCTACTCTTTATTTCATGGAGTCGTATCAACGCTGTGAACGCAAGGCTGTGAGATGGAACCAGAAGGCTGTTTGAACTTTTGAAACCATGTGTGGGATTGGTGGTGGTGCCGAGGAATGAGAGGGCTGGTATGTGCGAGATAAAGGAGCGAGCGCATGCAGAGACCTGGTGGTGCATTAATGGGATTTTATTTGACTTGGCGAGATGTCTCTCAATCCTGTGGCTTTGGTGAGAGAGTGTGCGGAGAGCAATGATAGCAGATAATGTACGAGTGTTTATTGCATTCAAAGGACATCCACATGTGGAATACTTTCAGTGGGTTCTCTAACTAGTTAATCAATTAGTTGAATGTGTTATGTGAAATGGAATATTTGTATTTCTTTTCCCTTATGTCAACTGCTGTGAATGCTGTATGGTGTGTGGGTTTTTTTCTGTTAATGATCTGTAGGTGTGGTAATGTGACTTGAAGATGATGGGGGTTTGTGATGAGAACATTGAGCTTGTGGTGTGCTTTGCAGTAGCTCTTTTAGCAGAGATCACTAGAGCTCAGTGTGCCTCTCCAGGGTGGAAGTTCCACTGTCTGTAAGATATCCATAAGAATGCTGTCTGCTGCAGTTTCGTGTTTGAATGCTTTTTATAAGATTTGTCACTGTAGGAAATTCTTAAATAAAACTGATTTAAGTAATATGTGTCTTTGTTTTGCAGCCCTGAATGCAAAGAATTCATAGCAGTTAATTAATTTTACCCTTTTGCGATGAACTTCTGTAAAGCTTTTTGTAGTCACTCGGTTTGTTTCAGATAAGCAGGTTCTAAAGGAGCCACCGCTCAGCACGTATCGATACCCGACACTCACCTCTAAGCCACTGTACCCTTGCACTGTGCAGTGACATAGATCTAAAATCCAGGTCCCACACCTTGGGGTGCCTGCACCTAGACTGGTAAGCAGCTCCCTCCAGATTTCATCTGTGCCAAGGAACCTTACTTGTTCTTTTAGCAATTGAAGTTCCTTATCAGAATTGGGTTGGGGGGAAACAGAGTTGCTGTCACAATGGATTTCTGTCCACAGCATCTCCTTTGGGGGATGCATGTTCTAAACTTGTTTTTAGATCAGCCCACTCATGGGAAAGGCTTCTGCCACACTTCCAGCCCAGAAGAATGCTGTTAACTCCTGTTAAAACTAGTCACAGGAAGGACTTTCCAGATGAATAAAGCACTAGTAAATATACACAGACTGATAAAATTTGAACTAAGTTACAACAAGTGCAGAGGTGTCAGGTAGGAGGCAGCATCTTAACAAAGTGCAGTGTTAGGGCAGAAACTAGTGGATGATTATTTCCACTTGTGGTGTGAGCTTGAGGAACTGTGTTGTGTAGTTGGGGTTTCAACCCACTGAAGCTTGGATCTGTATTTATACACCATAAATACTGTGCTGTAGCTGTGAATAGTCTGAATATGGATATTTACACAGTTTTTAACCTATGTAATTTTCAAGTGAAGCTTGATTACTCTATATCCTACTAAGACTTACGTGAATCGCAGAGCATCTAAACAGCAGACAAAACTGCATGGCTGAGTTTTGCACCTGCAGAATTGAAAAATCAGTTGTGCCTTAATGTGCTTGGTTTAAAGAGGGTTTCTAAACACTCAGGCTGAGAAAGAAGTCCCACACATTTGTTCATATTCCACTGAAAAAGTTGCTTGCATTTTTTTTTTCTCCACCTTAATCAGAATAATCTCCAAACTGTCCCATCTGTGAATTTTGCATTTTAGCACTTGCACTATTACCAGCTACTTCTGCTGAGTAACACTTTAAAATGGTATTCTTGGACCTCCAAAGACTAACTGTGAGCCCCTGCAAGGAACCTCATGGTAAGTTTTTGTAATTAGCATGGTTTTAATTCTGTTTAAATTGTTCAGGTTTAGGTTTAAGAGGCTGGTTGGCAGCACCGAGTAGTCTTTGCTAATAATTTTAGCCTTCCTTCACCTTCAAACAAAATCTGAAAATTCTAGAATTTCACGTTTCAGTAGCAATTTTTAACTTCTTTGCATACTTTAATGTTGATAAGTGAGTGAATAAACTATCACTGAAATACACTGAAGTGTTTGAGTCTTCATTTTAGAGAGATACTCTATTTTCAGTTACATTACTCCAGAAAGTGAAATGCTAGTGGAAGAATCTGAAATACAAGAAAGAGGATTGATTTTTTTTGAGCTTTCTACATTTTTTAGTCATCAACTTAGTAAAAATAAATGGTAAGAACTGAAAACATGAGAGGCTGGCAAGTTATAGGCTCAAAAGACAACTTTTTTTTTCATAAATGAGGGATTTGTATCTTGATTTTGAGAATCTCTTTTTTGGCCAACTATTGTAAAAGGTCTTGTTTTGAAGTAAGATGCTTAAATTATGAATTAATGGTACAAATACCCTCTAATGACAGAAGATTAAAAGCGCTAACCACCAGGGCACCTCCTTAATTTTTAGCAGCAAAACTTGATCTTAACTAAACTTAGAACTTAGTATTTCTGCTGCTAATAAATTAATAAAGGAGTTTATCAGCTTTTTCTGCCCTTCACTGATACTCAAGGTCATTAAAAAAAATTGCTCTATTCTAAAATACAGATTTTAGACTTCCCTCATTCTCCCCAGACTAGA
>VYXD01016149.1:5561-86689 GCA_013397195.1 Hylia prasina
TATTATTATTATTATTATTATTATTATTATTATTATTATTAAGGTATCTGCCTTGAGATCAGTCACTGACCTAGCAAAGAAGTAATTTAGAATAACCAGAGTGATGAAACAGAGGCAATGCTGGAGTTTTAGCATCAATAACTATGAAACAATACAGCTTGTTCTGTACTCTGTCTTTTCAGTTAGACCTTCTTGATACCAGCTTTAAATCCTTTCCATTCTTGCCTACTCAAAACAAAAGGTCAAGGAATTTTTCTTCTGGAAGCCCAGCATTACCTGTTAAAAATACAGACTTCAGTTATCAACAGCTAAAGCTCTAAAATAATAGCTGTCAAGGTAGAGCCAATTGACTATGCTACAAACTCGGCATCTGAAAATTTATACTATTTCTAAAAGTTTATCACACACAGGAAGAGACAGCAATCCAGAGACTACAGGTATTGACAAAGTTTATTTATTTTTTCCCCACTTTTACTGACTTTTCAAAGAAACTGACCACAAATACCATCCAAGTTGGAATATATTAGTATGCTACCACTGTTAAAAAAAAGGCATGAAAAAAATGTATAGTTGAAAGCCATTAAATTCTGATACAACTGCATGTTCACTTAAGAGTCCTTATTATTCTAGCACAGTGGAAGTACAGTAGACATTCCGTGATAGCTAATTTGCCAGCTCATGAAGACAAACAAGGACTGATCAGTGTATCTGCCTTCTCTTTAAAAGCCAATCAGCAATAAATAGATGGTGTCATTCACTGTCATGGAGGAATGATTGTGGTCTCTACTTAGTTGGGCTTCTGGGTTTTGAGGATTTTAGGCTACTGGATGGTTCAGGAGTTTTGGGAAAAAAACTTTGAAAGGTGGAAGTTCAGTTTATTAGAAGAGGCTATGTTTAAATTTTATGCTTTAACAGATTATCACCACAGTTTCATGCCTTAATGTCTAACAGCAACAACATTCTTTTCCCCCCACAAAAGGGACTATTATGAAGGCATTATAATAAAAAATCAAAACTTTATACCACCTATGTTGTATTTAGCTGTTATATCAAGAGGTATTACCTGGGTTAATTACATAACACCGTGTTAGAATATGCCTAAAATAAGGGGTTTTAATCACCTATGCGGTGGCTTAAATACCACTTTTCAGATAACTGCATTATTTCTGAAATTTTTAATATATCTTAAAAATATAACAATTAAAATAAATAATTGTTATATATCCTTTATATCAAAGAAGCATCTTCAAATTTACAAAAAGCCAGTCCAGAGGTAAATATTCCACTAGTGAAGAATTTAAAGTAACTGACATTACTTCCAAATAGTTAACTTCTTTCAACATACAGTTTATTGCCTGATCTTTATTTGTTATTTAGCTCACAGAAGGAAGAAAGAACATTTTGTTTCACAAGAATGTCTCTCGACAGAGTGGACATGTGGATTTGTTGCTGGATGAGAACCATTTGTACTGAAAAAGAGAAATACATCTGTTTAACATATGAAGGCAAGCTGAGTATCAGAAACACTAGCACATCATCAATAGTAACCATTATTGCCAGGGATCTGTGTTAAGCTGCAGCAGGGCAGGTTTAGACTAGCCAACAGGAAGAAGTTCTTCACAGAAGGAGTGATTAAGTGTTGGAATGAGCAGGCCAGGGAGGTGGTGGAGTCACTGTCCCTGGAGATGTTTAAGAAAAGACTGGATGTGGCACTTAGTTGTGGGCCTGATATTTCTGGGTCTAAAACTTTAGCCTGTTAGTAGCTGCTGTATTTTCAGAAGGGAAAATTTCTCAGGAAGGTTTCTTCTCAAACCAATCTTGGTAAACAACTGTCCTTTCTCAAAACAATCCTCAGCTGGTGCTTTTGCTGTCTCTCTAATGGAATCAGAGGGAATCAAACTCGGGTCAACAGCTTGGAAGGCAGCTATGCTAGCCACTACACCACTTGAGAAAGGACAGCTGTTCACCAAGATTGTTTTGAGAAGAAATTCTCCCTTGGGAAAATTCAGCAGCTACTAACAGTCTAAGATTTTAGACTCAGAAATATCAGGCCTACTCTTAGTGTCATGGCCCAGCTGACAAGGTGGTGGTAGGTCACAGGTTGGACTTGATCTCAAAATGTCTTTTCTAACCTAGTTAATTCTGTGATTCTGTGAATGTAACTATCAAAACATTAACTATACTTTTAAAAAAACCAACAACAAACAGCAAAAAAAATCCCTTTTCACTTGTGCATGCACACGTGTGTATGTACATATGTATTTGTATACACATATTAGACACACAGTGTGTAGCAGCTCTTCTCTCATTACCTGCCCTTACATCTTAGTACAAAAATCCACAGAAATAATTTACGAGTGCAAGTAATCCCAGATAGTCCAATGACAAAGTGGAAAACTTGGTAATATAGTAGAAGTTTCTAGTTTAAACGATATGGATAGCCAGGCTGGATGGGCTTGGAGCAGCCTGGTCTAGTGGAGCTGTCCCTGCCCATTGCAGGGGTTGGAACAGATGAGTTTTAAGGTCCCTTCCAACCCAAACTGCTCTATGATTCTATGATCTTTTGCCTATTTAAAAAGATTTACTCAAGGTACTTACCAAGCAAGCTGAATGGAACTTCTTCTTGCATGTTCTGCAAGCTTTTTTGGGAAGAGAATAGTTTGAACCATGAATGACTGAAAAACAGATCATGCAATCTTCAACACCTTCAAAACGTTTATCCACATTATTTTTCCACAAAGATAAGCCTTCCATAATACTTCCATTCTAACAGAGGGAAAAGAGCTGTTAATACTATAGAACTCCTTTGGACTATTCCTGTTGTAGTCATAAAAACATGAAAGAAATAAAGCCTGAAGGATTTATAATCTGAAATGATATGCAATACATACAGTGTAAAATTTATAATACTCTTATCTACAGAAAAGTGAGTATTCATCAGAGCAGAAGAGTGCATTCAGGAACACTTAAAAAGGGATTTTGAAATTTTCAATCACCGCTTTGCTCCATACTAACCACAGATCATGCAATTTCAACAACCATCATTCTTTTAGAGAATTCCATGAACAGGTTTTTTTGTTTTGGTTTTTGTTGTTGTTTTTCAAATAATAGTTGAGATGATACTGCCGTGCAGGACAAACACTGGCCCACATCTTAGAGATCTAAATTTTCAACTTAGGCTCTGGATTTAACAGGACCTAGTAAGCTGGTAATTATACCTCTGTTTATGTATCTGGAGAAAAGCAGATGGTAAGAGTGACCCAATTCTGTGAAGGTCTTTGCAGTCTACTGATGAGCTCTATTACACAGATCTAAAAAATACTGGAATATTTTTCTGCTGTAGGGATTTTTTAAGTTTTCAAAACTAGGAGCTTTATTTAAATTCACCTGATGTGTAAGATATGTGCTTAACTGTAGCATCCAATTGCGCCACTGCTGTACAGCCACACCAACCCTCTTTCCACTCTCAACTGTTATGGATCCCAGTGGATAATTTGATGGAAGCTGTATTATTAATTCAATAAAGATATCATCAACAGAATAGGTTGCAATCACTTCTCGTGCTGCAGACCGAGCTTTTACCTTTGAAAAAAGACATGTATTAAAAATGCCACAAAGAGATACTCAGCACCTCTAGTCTTTGTATATATATACACTATAAATACATTACTATACACATTAAATGATTTTCTTAGATCAGGTAAACACTTCTTTCAAAGAAAACAAAAACCTACTCATATCTCAGTAAGCTAAAAAGAAATTACCTGACAGTTTTCAATCTGCTGATTGATTACATCTTTTAATAAACAAAAAAGTAGTATATTGATAGCAGTACCTTCCACTTACTTCCTCAACTTCTTCAATATCCTAAAATCCATTATTTCATGTTTTTCCAAGCAGAATATTAATAAACATCAATTTAATTTATTGATACTAAGCAAAATTATGTTTAATCAGTCATTTAGAACAACAAAATTGCAATCATATAAAACAGAACCACAGTCTGGTTCTGAGAAGTAAAATTTCTTGAAATGTTTGCAAAAAAGTCAAGTAAATAAAAAGAAAGGAGAAAAACTCTTACTGTCATGCCATTAAATAACTGTGTGCTACTCTGAACAGAAGATATTTCCTGGGAGGACAGCACACTGCTGACATATTTGCTTGTGAATTTATCCACAACAGTGAAGACACGCTTCTCACAGCTATTCCACCACAGCCTTACCATGGCTGGCAGATCTTTCAGTGTTATATGGTACACAGAGCAGGCCAAGTGTGGGATCTGGGATGACAGCACCCCTGTCCCTGGGAGGGAAAGAAAAGGTGTTGAAATATTCTTAATACATTAGTGATGGATGTTGGTGCCTCCACAATACATACAAAAATTCTGATTCCAATATAAATGTGGTAACTGGAATTTCATTTACATGTTCCTATTACTGCTATTCTAAGGGCTTGTTTGACTCAGCCCTTCTTCACCAGGCTGGTATCTTTGTTCCTTAGCCTGACACTCCACACCTTGGAATTCAGCTTGTAATTTAGAGACTGAACTCCAAGCTGACACCAGGAATCAACAATAATTTTATACTGTAGAAATCACAAAACACTTACTTTGGAGAGAACAAACAATAAGGTGTTTGAAGGACAGCTGAGCTTTGCAGGCATGTATAGAAACAGCCTCAAGTTCCAAAGACAGAGGTTCAGAGGTTGGATATTAGGAAAAAATTCTTTGCTGAAGGAGTGAATAAGCATTGGAACAGACTGCTCAGAGAAGTGGTGGAGTCACCATCCCTGGAGGTGTTCAAAAAACATGCAAATGGGGCACTTTGTGATATGGTTTAGGGGGCAGGCTAGTGTTCAAAGGGTGAACCTGGATGATCCCAGAGGTCTGAATGATTCTATGATGAAATAAGGGTACACTTTCCCTTGGGATGTCATGTTAGTAACTCTTTTTTACTGTCATCCAGATAAATTGTGCTGCAACATATTTAAAAAATGGAAACTCCATTTCCTTGCTTATACCTGCATAGGTACATTAAAAAAAATTTCAATGAAGGGACTTAAAAATCGGATTCTCCTTTTCATGTTTCTCAGCTAAAAAAAGCAGCATATCTTCTCTCATCATCACTGATTAACTGGGTCTTTTGAACAGACATGACAAAAACAACACACAATTTAACATATCAAACATTTATCAAATATATATATTAAAAAGTATTTTTAATATTTTGAATTTATATATTAAAATACAATAAAATAGAACTTATTAAATATTAAAAACTCTATCTAGAAGCAATGGTTCCAGAATAGGTCACACATTTCTAGTGTTTTGGAATCGTTACACTCAGGATTCGATAGTTACAATGTATTATTCCAGGATTTTGTTTTTCTTGGTTTCTCTGATAAACATATCAACTTTGTTTAAGTTTCAAATGGAGAGTGTTAGCCAAAGATTATTACACATATGTATGTATTTGTCTCTCTGTGTATTTGTTTTATAGGTAAGATTTTCTGAATAAGTATTTTTAAGAAAAAAAGCTTATTTAAATATAACAACTTTCTCAAATGCACAAATACAGTTTTTACTAACCTTTGACATCTAAACGAAGCTCTTCAGTAAAGAAGGTTTTTGTGTCCTTATTTGGAACTTCTGAAGTTTGCCCAGGAAAAACAGGGTTTTCAGGCATAAGCCTGAACAAGTGATAAAGCAGTTTATTCAAGCTTTTAGTTCTTCTAAGGTATTGTGAGTAGAGAACTCGCAGCTGGTAGCATTGAAAACAAATCACAGAAAAAACAAAACACATCAAATACAGCTTACTCTTTAAATAATACAAGTATGTCCTTGCAGGGAGGAAGAGCAACACTGTGATTCAGAGCTAATGTTTAGAAGGCAAGTTTAGTTCTCTGCACCATGATTAGAAGATTATAGTATGTACCAAGCTTGTTTGAAAATGCAAGAGTCATCTTTTCATGAATCTTTGTTCTTCACTGCTCTAATTTTACCATCCTCAAATACAGCGGTGCAGAAATCTAAGTCTATTGGTGCTTTCAGAATTTTCACTAATTTCAAAAAAACAAGGGATAAGAAATTACATAATTAAAAGAAAAAGGCTGGATGAAACTTCAAGACTGAAACTAAATAGTTAAGAAATTCAGTTAAAAAGAAGAGACTCTGAAAATATACCTGAGAAGAAGCTGCTTTAAAGAAAGCTAATGTTAACTTCCAAGTGAGAAGATACCCTAGAACAAGGCAGAACTCATCGCTCAGGGGTTGAATAACTTCAAATTTTCCAACCGGAATGCATTCCAGGATGTTTTCTAGCAAGAGTTCTTGCGTGGACAGGATAGACATAAGAGCTGCTGGAGGAGATCTGTGGAAAAACATTATCTGGAATAGTAAACTCAAATCTTGAGCACAGCTTGAACTGAATTTATGTTCATAGCCTTCCTAGAAAGTCATGAAAGTGAAGCTATGCATGCAAACATAAAATGAGCCTTTTATTGCAGGAACATTTACTCTTTTTAAAATTTCTTCTTTTTCCCTGAATGGGATAGTTGGCGTTTTTACCTCTTTAGAAGATGAATTTAAACTGAATGCTGATCACCTCATCTGGGATGGTCTATGGCTGAGCTGATTTAAGCTACATCATGGATAGCTGCTTTGCCTGCTTTTTCTGGAGTCACACCAACAAAGGAGCAGCTGAACAATGATCTCCTAATCACTGTTGGCTCTGGGTTGAAAAAAGCCTTCTGCAGCTCTGCAGTTAGGAAAGGTATTAATCACTGGGCTGAGGTTAAAAAGGAATTTTAACCAGATACCGCATTCCCTCTTCAAACCAGAGACTTCACTGGATTCAAGCTGTATAAAACACACAGTTTAATTTTGTTCTGTTTCAAGTAATTGAAATTACCTGCGCAGATGGGCGCATTCTGAATACAAGTAAAAATTTGCCAAGATACAAAGCATATATATGGCATTTAGTCCAGTAACTGCACCTAAAACCAACCACAAATACTGTCTCTGGTTTCAGTGCAAAGGCAGATAGGACCAAAATATTTGATATTTTAAATATTTATAATCTTATTGTCATAGCTATGCAATTTTTTAACGTCTCCTGGCTGACAGCTACTCTGCAGCAAATTTCCATCTTTTAACACATTTCAAAAATATGGATGACAATCTTATAAAAAGTGAGGGAAAAAATACACACAATGCCAATTCCTCCTCTTCGTCACCATAGGACTTGAGATCTTCGTCATCAAATTTAGGCAATTCAGGCATTAATCTATAGAAATATGGAAAGGAAATCAGGTTGATTTTTAAATAATTTTTAATAAACTGTTTTAATATATGTGATGCACAGTTCTTTGCTTATCAATGTCAACATAACTGACAGGCAATAAAATAATGGCAGTTATTCCTTAACAACAACACAGAATCTTTTGGAGACATGTCAGCACTGGAAAGATGGTTCATGAGTGACAGCCAATGAGCATGTATCCTTGATCACTTCTCTTTCCAGACTTCTTACTTTTGCTGAGTCTTGTTAAAATAAAATTCTCTATCTGAATAAAGCTGTTGCAACTTTATGCTTCAGTATAAGTGAGATAATGGTGGCTGGCCATCTGCTTTGCAATCTACATTTTGGGGAGCCAAATGCACCTATTTCTCAAATTCTGTATTGTCTCTCTAGGTATTAGAAATATCCGAGAAGTTCACAAGAATTCTACCTATCTATATTCACTTTCTTATCTAAATTAGTGAAAATAAAAATGTTACACTATTTAATGGTAGCGTCGCAGATCAAACCTGCGATATTTCAGTTTACATTTCAGGATTCTATGAGTGCTAAAATAAGGGCTAAAAATAAATACCTTTATTACGTCCGCTAATACAATTAACTTTCACAGTTTTATACAGTGCCCTCCAAAAAAGAACACAAACTGCCCAGTTAAAGATTTTCTCCCATAATGGAACACAATTTTGCTACAAGTCCATATTCTATAGCACACTTTTTTTTAAAAAAAGGGGCAGGAGGGTTGAGAGGCAATGAGAGTGAAAAATTTGTTGCTTCTTACTTATGCAGCATATGGTAGACAGAAACCTGTACAGGTCGAGCCCGGAAAAGCAACAATGGAGAGAGTGTGTTCAGTAGAGTCTGGAGTTTATCTGGAAGGTTTGTCTTCTGGCCTGCAACAAACTTTGGTGGCAGCTTATGATTTAACAACTGGTCCTTTGAGATGTAAGTTAGAGCTTCACCCAAAGATGTTAACACAGAGTTCTGAAAAGAGCCTTCTGATGCATTTTTGGTTTCTCCTATTTAAAAGAACACAAACTGTGATGCAGAATGTATGGATGATACCATAAACAAGCTTTCCTGGAAACAACTCCAGACTGCACTTGGCAGGTTCCATCTAATCTTAAAAATCTCTGTGTTACAAACAATCTTTACTAACTAGCATGTAAGCATTAAAAAACTGACTTGTTATGAACTCTATTTTCCTATATACTCCTATATTCCTATAAACCTTATATTCCTGTAAATTCAAAAATGTGGCCTGTTCAGTTCTATTTCAGAACAGCCTAGATGTGATCCCCTTATCATATACTTGCCTGTGATTTTCACCAACAAAGGTAACAGCAAATTGTGAATTCCCTCAGAAAAGAATTCCTTCCATTCACTGAGCAAGTTCTTAGGAAGATTTGCAGTAGTGTCCGGAGCTGCAGCCTCAAAGTAAGTGCTAACGGCAGATGCCAAGTCACAACTGACACAAGCAAAAATCTGCACGAGTGGGACATGGTAAAGCAAACGGCTTTTACTTGTTGTCTAGGAGGAAATAAACACAGAGGAAGATTCTTTAACCATAAATTTGCTTAAAAATATATTTCATGTTTCCTGTCTACACCAGAAAGTGTAATTTCAAAGACTATTCAATTGCAAGAACCATTTGAAAATTATGTGGGGTGGGGAGGTGTTTAAAAATAGAATTTGTACTTTAATAAGACTTCCTGAAATGAATTTCCAAGCCTCACCAACATTTAGAACCATGGATTGTTTCCATTATATAACCTTCCTTATAGTGACGAAAAGAAAATTCAATGGACAACATGCTACTAAAAACTGGAAATTACTGAAGTGGCTATCAGGAGAATATTTCCTCTCGCCCAACAGAACTGCTTTCTTTTTATTTTTGTTCTTACTAGTTCTGTCAAAAAGGAGTATCATTATCAATTAAAAACATTCCCTACTCAGTCTACACAACAAGATTTTCTCAAAAGTTTGTTCTTTGTTTGTTTTAAAACAAAATAAATAGTTCTAAGGCACATACCATTAAGTAATATTAATCCTGAGACCAAGAAAGGTCACATGAAGTTTCCAGCCTGCCCTTCTAAATGTATAGGTGACAGAGAGTGAGATTCTGTATCTTTGTTTGATTAATCAGGAGGTAGTCCACTGACTACTGACACTACTGACCTCTTTCCTAACAGCATTAGAATATGACTTTGATATTTCATGTGATCAGCTAGATACTGAAATGCAGACACTGCTTTTTATTCAGTTAATTTTGATGTACCATGTTAGACTGTGTCTTAAAGGAATATTATTTTTCAAGATAGAGATGTACAGCAGACATTTCAAAATTATTCTCCAATTACCAATGCCATTATTCAATATCACACTAATTGAAGAGTGAACTTATTTTATCTCCATACATAAAAAGAAACAGGACAGTATAATTGCTTCTGCTTTTAAACCACATATGGCCTTTGTCCAAAGTCCAACATAAACAGGATTTTGTGCAATTCTTTTTAACATCATGTCAAGTATTTGGTACGCTGAGGTAACAGTGTCCATGCCATATGCAGGGAATAATCAAAAAGGTAAGTGCATTAGAAGTGAAGATGCTTCCGTATTACCTCTAACCAAGCCAGCATGGAGCACATCAAAAAGTCCCACTCGTTATCAGCCAAAGGAGCTGTGGAATATTTCAGCAACAAAGGAAGGTAACGCATCATCTCAATGTTGAAACCAAGCAATAGAGCACTTGCTTCTTTCAGACTGCTGTAATAAAAATACAACCAAAGCTTATATAGCATCACATTGTAGATGTGAGTATTTATATTCTTGCCTTCACTCCTCCTCCTCACAGGACAAATTTGTCTGGCACCACCACGCTGTGCCCTATGTGCTTTTCGCATTCTATCTTTCAAAGGTAGAGTGCTACATTAGCTGCCAATTTTAAATAAGATTCCTGAATTACAGATTCATACATTTCTACAATTTACACATTTGTTCGCGCAATATACTTACATAAACTATGAATTTTAGCAATTTTAATTAAATCAATGCAAGAAAAAAATTCATTTTAAGTTACTGATTTAGGAAAAAATATTAGCCCTCAAGTGTCCAAATATTATACATTATAGGTTTAGATTATTAGGAAGAAATTCTTCCCTGTGAGGGAGGCTCTGGCACAGGTTGCCAGCGAAGCTGTGGCTATCCCATTCCTGGAAGTGTTGAAGGCCAAGGTGGATGGACCTTGGAGCAACCTGGTCTTATGGAAGATGTCCCTGCCTATGGAACTGGATGAGCTTTAAGGTCCCTTCCAACCCAGCCTACTCAATGGTTTTATGATTACTTTGAAACTTTGTTGCCTGGATTTTTCTCACTATAGTAAAAAAAATACATCTCAGTATATTTTCACTCCTTGCTGGAAGCTTTTCAAGTTACATTTTTGGGTCCAGAATTTTAGAAGACAGACACCTAAGTCTGGCATGCAAGTTTTCCTCCTGCCACCAAAATAAGCAATCAGAACTTGGAACTGAATATCCAGCAACAAAAGTTGGTCAGTTCTGAATGCATTTGAAAACATTTGACATCTTTCAAAAGCATTTACAAAGCTGCTTAGTTTTCCAGCATTCAACCATCCACATAATTTTCTGCAGTATGAGTTAGTAAATACCTAATAACAGATATATTAAACCAAGGTTTCTACAAAAGCTTAAATATGCAGTATTAGACCGGTAGACGGCAGTTGTACAGATTGATTTGCTTTGAATTAGTAACTAGTCTCTATTTTTAAACTCATCTTAGAAATAAGAAAAAAAGTCAAATTATCTCAAAATTGCACCCACCAGCTAAAGAGAAAGCTGTCTTCATTATCATTTTTCCAAGATATTATGATTTTTAGTATTGCAGGTAGTAGATAATCACAATCAATACTTCTATCCTTCAAGCAAGAGTTCAAAATGGAAAGACACCCAAATGCTCCTGTGACATAATAAAAATGCAAACTCAGTAATAAAAATGCAGACTCTTAATTTTCAAGACACAACAAACATTAGAATGTGTGTCAATAGAACTTAATTTTAATATCGTAAGACAGTTTGGACAATACCTAAGCTTTCTTCTTTGAACACTTAATCCACAGATGTCATTGTTAAATCAAAGTACAATATTCAATTCAAACTTTAAAAAAAAAAAGTTCCTATAAGACTAAGTGATAGTTTATAAAATTTACAAAAGGAAAGATACCTGCTAAGATTGAAATTTCTTTGTACTACTAAAAATCCAAAATGCTAAGCAGTAATTTGGACAGATAATTAAGACAATGCAACTGAAAGTTGTGAATTCTAATATTATTGGAATGTTAACTGGAGTTCTAGCCAGAATGTTAATTTTTCTTTTAGAGTGAAGTACAGCTATTGCATTAGTACTATTTTCCATTTTTAAGAACTGTATTTATCTAGATTTGTTGGAGAAAATGAACATTTCCAACAAGCACAATGACAAAAAAGTAAGGTAAAGTATCACATATACATAGCAAAACCACCTAAACAAACCCCTGCCTCACTTAAGCTCAGCAGCATTTTTTTTCAGCTGACCTGAAAAGAAAGACACCATTGGAATAGTACGCCTACAACCTACATCTCGCTTCATGTTTGGACATATATGTTCTACTCAAAAATCCCTAGAAAATTGAGAAGTAGTAGAAGGGAAATGCCAGTTACAAATAAAAGGCTTCCACAACAGAGGAGGAGTGAGGATTCTTCCATTTTCTTCTGTTCAGAGTTTCACAGACACATTTGTTTGCCTCACTGGTTCACTTAGAAGGCCAGGAAGTCTCAGCTAAGTTGAAAGACTAGGAAACTATCACAGTAAAGAATTTTAAGATTCCTCTCAATTTCTGCAAGACACTAACACTGACAATTTTTACACCTGAAGAACATCCATTTGAAGAACTTATCTGAAATCCTGAGAACACTGCTAAGGGACAGATGCCATAGTTTAAGGTAACCAAAGATAGGTTTTGTTCAGTTTAAGTAAGCGTAGTTGTTACAAAATATAAAACTTACATTTCAGTTTTCACATAGACTGATCAATAAGAGTGTGGGCAAGAACACACAAATGCAGGAAGGGACAAAACCAGAAAGGACTTTCCTCTTAAATGACATCTAATTCATACAGATAGAAGGACTGTGTGTGAGCATTTTCAATTAATTTTCTTGAAAAGCAGTAAATTTGTGAAAACATAGACCCAAATTAAGCGGCTATATTCAAAGCAATATCATAATACATCTCAACCACCTCTTAAGTAATTTTTCACAGCTGCAGAGTTAATGTAGTGCAGTTTTCAGTTGGAGGAGCTACTCAAAAATCACATGTAAACTGTGAAAAGTTCTTGGCAAAGCATCTAGAGACAATCATGACCAGTTGACAATAGTAATATTTTTGCATGCCTAATATGGTTCACTGAAAACTTTGATATTTACAGACATGCTTATATAAGATAGATCAAACTAGAAGCAACATCAGGATGCTTTTAATAATATCAGCCTAAATCTTTTTGTTCTAATGCTGTATCTGGCAGTAGAGCTTGTACTTTCTGAATGAAGCAGAAAATTACTATGCCAAACAGTCTAGAAGAAATAGGCAAACTGAGAAAGCATTTATTCCTACGAAAAGCAATATTATAGTAAATATGTTTTATCTAAAAGCAAACATTATTACAAAATAATGTTCTTAAATTCTAATGAACTAGACTGAGGTAAGAACATACTCACCGTCAGTGCTAGAAAGCTCTGTCTGTGTACATGTCATAAGTTTGGCCACACAATGGAAGACAAGTTCCCTCTTTTCTTCCTCAATTAAGAAAGGTGATAAACACTGAAGTGTATGCAGTCTGCCCTCTGTTAATGGAAGGAACCTATTCACACAAGCAAAATACCAAGAATGAAACAAACCTAAAAACTGAACTAGGAAACAAAGTATCAGTTAGTTCATGATAATGTAATATCCTCTGACATAACTAATCCCACATGCTAAACCAAGTCTGACTTTCACATGCCATACACATCTATCACTTAATTTTCAGCCTTCAGTTCTCAGTGGTCAGAATCAGGATCATTTCACACTATCAATATTCACAACAAACTGCAAGTTTACAGGCAGCAGTATTAAGATACCCTTCTGTTGTCTTGAAAAGTTCTTTCCTCTCCCAGGATACAGTGTTCTCAGCATGGATCACTTTGGCCATGGTTAAGGACCAGAGTCTTCCATGTTCCTCTGATCTTCAAAGAAGAAAGACCTTGGTTAATATATACAGACGCTCACAGTTCACCACAAAAGCATTTAGATGCATTCTGCATCAACACACAGATGGAAATATAGAGGCATTCTGTACAGTACAAACTGAGAAGACAGAGCTAAGAGTTGTTCCACTTGTTCTCACATACCTATCAAATAGAGTTTGCTGCAGGCTAGATGTACTACTCAGAGTACTGAACTCCTCGTATGTGATGTGCATCTCTTCTAACATATGAAGATATTCCAGAAGCAGATGAGGAGGATTCTCCAATTCTTCAATCCATTGTAATGAATACAACAGTTCTGCAACTGATTAAATAACAGCTGTTTATAAATGACTATCAACTTGCATAAGCAAGAAGTTTCAGGTCAAGTTTTTGTTGGTTTTTTTTAATATGTTTTCAATGCATTAAAGATATTATTTTTACATGCAATCTCAGGTGTTTCAGAGCATGAACTGGATATTTGCCATTGTATCATAACATACAAGTGAAAAAAAGGCTACAGTAATATTCTAGATGTTCAAGAAATTTTACAGCAAATTAAGCATGGCATGACTTCTCCCTGTTCTCCCCCTTTTATTTAATATCTATTTCTTGCAGAACAGGCAATCAGTACCTAAGTCCAAAAGAAAACCACACAAATTTCATAAGAGCTAGCATATGGTTCCTTCATTAGCTTACAAGGATCCATACTAAACAACTACACTTCTCATCATGGTGAGATTTTTGGAGATAGAATTGTTAATTTGATAATGCTGCATTTAATTTGAGCATTCTTGAAAAGAAAAGGAAACTACATTCCATGTCATGGAATTAAGAAAAGTTGTTGTCTCAAACAATCTTTACATTATGATTAAACCCTCAAGGGAGGGAGACAGTTTTTATTGTCCACTCATGCCAATGCATGGTGTGTTTTGGCAATGAACAAATCTGAAGTTCATTCAAAATTCATACTTCTCCCAATTCAAAGTTCTCTTGAGACAGGATTTATGTAACCAAAAGAGGTCCCAGGAATATAAAAGCTACATTTAAAAGAAACCTGAACAAAAAACCACCAAAAAACAGAAACAAACAAACAAACAAAACAACAACAACAAAAAAACCCGAAACCAACACCCCAAAAAAGAAAAAAAGCCCACCCCAAAACAAAAACCCCCACAGATTATAAAACAAACAAACCAACCCCCAGCAACAAAAACGTAAAAGGATAATTTCTCCTACCTGTATGCCAAACTTTAATGATGCATTTCTAATTTTCAATTCAGGTTACAACTACTACAAAATAAAATTCCTTTAAGTTTTACCATTGTAACTTACTTATATTATCAATTTTCTTTCTTTCAGCATCATCATTTCCACGGACTACACTATTTTTCAGTTGAAGTAATACCATTTTACTTAATAAGGCTGAAGTACACAGATGGCCTGGAAGTTTAGTTGTGCCACACAGCTTGACACTTGATCCCAGAGGGTCACAATTCATACTAAGCCTTCCTTCCAAAAGAGGCTTGTGCATCCACTGTAATATGTGCATAAAAACAGTATGAAAAAATACTTTGATCTGTTTAACCTTGAAAACTCAGAATTATTAAGAAACAACCATGAAACATACACATTCATATCAAAAGCACAATGGTGAGGATGACCCACTCCAGTGCATTAAAAACCTAATTGCACAGCAATAATTTGTAACTGCCTTGATGCTTGGAAACAAATACATGTCTTTAGAACTCTATGTATTTTACAAAAAATTGTAGGGTTACTGAAGACTGGTGGCTGCACAGCAAATTTATGTCGTTCCCCACACTCCACTCTATGTATGTCAGCATTTTGTTGGTAGATAGCACACTGTGTTCTTCTGCAGATACTGGTGTTTTTCACAAAATTAATCTTTATGAATTAACTTAAAGATAAAAACATCTTCGCAATGCATACTCTATCAGATAAAATTCCTGAATTGTAAAGCAAGTTGCTGGTGTTCTGCGCAGAAAAGAGTAATTTCATAGATTTTGATTTTTCTCCAGTAGTATTGGATGGGTCCATAAATAGAGATTTTTGTCCTCTTTATGGAGAGAGGCCAAAAAGAACCTCTGCACAAACATATGGTATTCACAAGTGCAGTGCCATGTTAGAAGAAAGAATGCTTACCACCCTAGGGGACAGAGGCTTGAGGAAAGATTGACCACCCTGTGCAATCCATTATCATTTCCATACCTCAGAGCACAGAGACTCCTGCAATTTCCCCCACTCAGTTTTGTTCGGTGTGATGTGCTCAACATAAGCTCTCGCAAGATATCCAGACTGTCCATCAGCTTCCGTGAGCTTCAACAACAGATCACTGACTGCAGAGATCAAAACCTGAAGACTGAGAAAAGGAGAAAACACTGCAAACAAGTTTGGCACTAGTCATTAAGAGCCACCTGTATATTTTCCATTGCTCCATATGTGCTGTACCAGGGGTGGTTTAACTTCTGCTCTACCCACTGCCTCCAATAGACTCAAAAGTCTCTCAGTAATATAGATGTCAATTAAATAAAGGCTATTACAGCATTTGTCCTGGTTTGTTTTGGAGAATGACACATTATGGAACAGACATGTGCGTTCCAATTACCTTTTAACATCCAAAGACGAAGACTGAACTTGGTTCTTGACCCACAGTGCAGCTTTAAGCAAAAAAGTGCTCTGTTTCTGAGTTCCCTGAAGCTGAGGCACAAGTGAATTTACACCAGACATCCAAGTGTGTTTTAATTTGGATACAAGTACATCTATTGTAGGGAAAAGAAAAAAAAAACCAACAACAAATAGACAAGCAAAACTACCACAAACAGGTAAACTTTAATTACAACCACCATCAGCATACAGCAACAATCATGTCTAAAGATCCCGCAGTAGGAAAACAATTATCTTTTCTGTGGTTACATGCAAAAGCTATCAAAGGCACATACACAGCTTTCTTGTTGCAGAGCAATTTTAAATTAACTATGACTCACAGGAAAGATTTGATTTAATTGAACATAAGAGTGACGTTCCTGTTGTCTGCTACCATGTATCCGTACGATCTTCAAAACCACAGATCTTTCTACCAAAATATTGAACATTCACAACATCAATAGTCATTTATAAAATAGCAGTGGCTTCCAAGCTAGTACTGTCCTATTTCACTTCCATGACAACACTGAAACATGGCATTTACTTGTATTAATGTCAGTAAATGCATCTACCAATTTAACACCCTCAAATTCTGCATCAAGGAATATAAATCAGGATCTCAGTCTGAACATGAGACACTGGCAGAGGGAGGCATGGATCACAATTTGTCTGGGCAACTTGGCCAAAATAAATGGTTTCAGCTCAGGTTCTTTTTCCAGATTACCTGTCAAGTGTGTTGCATCCTGCCTCTGAGCACACAGTTGGAAGATGGTAAAGAGCAAATCTTCTGAGGATGGCATCAGCAAACACCCTTTCACTGAGCTGAAAAAGCTTGAGGCCACATCACAGATGAAAGATACTGATGGTTCAGTATTTCCAGCTTCAGAAAGATCCTTTGCTTTAGATAGAGCTGCTTGAAGTCTATCAATAATCCTTACAACAAAAGTTTCACCAATCAATGATTCTATTGGGCAGAGGAAAAAGACAGTATGTTTTGGTTGCTTGATAAACATGACTATGCAAAGACATCATATTAATATGGACAAATTTGACTTCTATTTACTAATTTTGAATGCAAATTAAAGTGCAAAGCAGTTTCAGTCTAATGGATAACTAAACTCTTATTTCATAGACAGCAGCTAACATTTCACACTGCCAAGTGTCTTTTCTCTAAACCAGCTGAAGCAGCTTTGAAGAAGGTATTTAAAACAGAGAAAGTGCAAAGTGATCCCTCTTCCCTTTTATGCCTTCCTAGCTTCTGGCAACCAACTGTGAGCCCAAGATTTCACCAGACTATGGCACATAGCCACGAACATGCTTATTTCCTTTTTCATGGGATACAAACAAGCCAATTCCATTTAGCCTCAAACTCTACAATATCCTGTGGCAATGAATTCCATTATTTAATTATAAACTGTATGAAGAAGTGTACTTTTCTTGCCCCTCAAAACTGCTATCTAAGCATGCGTTAGAAACTCAAATTCTTCCACTAAAAGAAACTATGATAAATTTCTAACTATTTGCATTTTCTACACAAATTGTGATTTTAAGGCTCTTAAGCACAACTCCATCCCTAACCACCACTAAGCTGACAAATTCTAGTCTGTTTTCTTGCCTCTACAAGCAGAAGCCACTGCTTGTCTAATCATTCCTGCCAGATTTCTTTGGGCATATCCTAATTCTAGTACACGTTTTTCAAAAGCATACAGGTGAACAAGAATATTGCAGTGACCAAAACTACATGCAGTATTCCAGATTTTGGCAACATATTCCGTATATTGACTACATGCTATAATAATTTTCATTTGTCCTCTGTACTTTTCACAGCAGCTCCCAATAACCTTATTCTTTTTTACTGCTTTTTTACAACCAGTCACAGGGAAACACAATGACTGAAGATCTCCTTTTGAGTTTTAACAAGTCAGAGCCTATCAGTGAATTGATACAGTTACAATCGTGTTCTTTCCATGTATACTTGTAATATTTATTGGCTTTGGATTTCTATTGTAATCTTTTGTATCAGTTAAGCATTCAGTATCACAACACACTGCTATGGGTCTGTGAAGTTCCAGTAACAATTATCCTTTCACTATTTATCCTTTTTTCCCTTTAATTCCTTTCATCATAGGCTACTGGTCCATGAAAGGCTCTTCTATTTCCTCCATGACGATTTGCCTTAAGAAACTTAGATAAGAGATCTCATTAAAAAAACCCTTTTGAAAGTCCACATACTTTACTTTGGCTTAAATGACTAAGTCAAGTACCACCATAGCTCCTCAAAATCTCTTAGGCTTCATCCAATACGATTTAAAAACAGGTCACCCGGCACCCAGCAGGAAATGAGCTCAGGAGTGTCTCCGGCTCTGGAGTCAAAAAGCAAAGTCACTGGAATCTTAGCCCTAGAACATCACAGACAAGAACATCGCAAGCACATTTTCCTCTCTCCTCTCTGTGGAGAGAGGAAACAGGTTTTCCTGATGGTCCTTTACATCAAAAGTTCCAGCAACAGAAAAAACCACCTTAGGACACCTTCAGGATGCCTTGTCTAAGAACATCCACCACAGTGAGCTGCCTGTGTGCACCTTTGAAACTTGAAAGTACCATGAATGTGCACAGCATCCACTGACACTGAAATACGTCACCTCAGAGATCAAAGCAAATGCTGAGTTTACATGGAAAACATGGAGAAAACTGAACTCCCTTGGAAGTCTGTAGCAGATACTAAAAATACAAGGTATAAATTAAATAGGCTGCTGTTAATAAAAAAAAAATCAGATTACATATACCACATAAGAGCACACACAGAGTTTTTAAAAGACATGAAAATAAATGGAAATGGCTCAAGACAATTCAAATGTCCTGTAACGAGGCATTACTAAAACACACATAGGTCCATAACAATTGACTTGGTACTCTAGTTTTGAAGGCAAGTTTCATATGGTATGGTTTAAAAATTTGTACTATTTTACAGTACATCAGCTGATAGATCAAGCTTAAATTTTTCTCAAGTTTTCAAGACTTGCAAATCTGAACCTTCTCTTCATATACTGCCCTTGTTTAGCACTGTGGACCAAAAAATGGCAGCTACTACTGTGTCGTTAGACAGCCTGTAGCGAGCGCTGATCCAGAACGGTTGGGACAAATGGAGACGAGAGATCTCTAGAGCCCGGTCTTATGATACAGGGTTTATTGTGGGGGCCCTGCTCGGAGATGCCAGCCACAACTCTGAGGCAGGCCCCAAGGAATGGGGGTAGGAAGAGAGAGAGAGCGAGAGAGGTTTGAGAGAGTAGGGAGAAGGGGAGGACAAAGAGAGCAAAGAGGGCAAAGATGGCAAAGAGGGCAAAGATGGCAAAGATGGCATCGTCTTCCCCAGTGCCCCTTTTCAAGGGGGCTTGAAAGTGGGTGGGGGAAAGAACTTTGGACCAATGGGATTACAAATACATCATACTTCAGGGGAAGGTTACAAGTGCAAGATAAACTACATTTTTGAGGAATAAAGCAACATCTTATTGGACCCTTTGCTTTGTCTGTAGGACAGAAAAGAGAGTTACTTCCACCAGCTGCACCACTGCCCACCGGTTGCTCAGCAACCAAGGTCTGTCATCTCAAAGCTCGTTTTCATCTCAATCTGGCTTGCATTGTCTGCACTTTCCACATAGGGCCTTCTTATTTCATCTTCCCCAACATCACTGCAAGTTAGTGTTTATAAAATTAAATTGGATGTAGTAAACTGGCTTAGGTATAAAAAAAAGCCCAAAACTAGGAAACAAAAACCCCAACAAAAACCAACCAATCAACAAAAAACTACCAGGAGAAAGCCTAAATGTTCTATTACATGAAGTATTCTGGAAGATCCCAAATTGCTTTAAGCCGTATGCAAAGAGTAAGTGCAGCATTTACACTTCATGAACTCCAGGGATTATATATGCTCACCACTTCTAACTTGCTGTGACAACACCAAGCTCAGGAGGGTCCACCTTTCTGAAGCGGCTGATCCTGATGAGGTTGCTCTAGGTTTTAAACCTAGGTGACACAGATCATCTGCCAGCATTACTAGTCTTCCTCCAAGCATGTCTCCTTTGAGCCAGTCAGAGACTAAGGAAAGTTTAGTTGTGCTTGAGCATGCCTGGATCACAAGAAAAATATTAGAAGAATCTTTTGAGAGTATAGAATAATAGAGTGGTTTGGGTTGGAAGGGACCATAAAGATCATCTCCCAAGTTCCAACTTAAACACCAGCCCCCTGCCACGGCCAGGGACACCTCCCACTAGAGCAGGTTGCTCCAAGACCTGTCCAACCTGGCCTTGAACACTTCCAGGCATGGGGCAGCCACAGCTTCTCTGCGTAACCTGTTAATAACTATTAACTTTTATTACTAAGCATAAGATTAATATGTCAAACTTGGACACACAGAGTGAGAATTATCATTTACCACAAACAACCTTTAGATTTTACATCTGCAACACCCCCCAACTTTCTTTCTGTCAGAGACAGCAACTTATGGCTGGGTCAGATCTCTACTGCAGAATGACACAAGTCACCTTCTGAAAATGCTGCCTTTATATTTCTCCTCCAACTATAGAGCCCAGGAAATTCCTACACCGGAATTAGAAAAATAACTTCTGGATGACCAAGTTGGCTGAAATAAAACATATTTAAAATGTAAAAACTGTTTACAGCACCTGAATTTCTTTAAGAAGAAATAGAAGGTCACAAATTAGAAACATCATTTTGCTGATGAGCCACTGTAAGTTACAAAATCATAAAAAATCAGTATTCCTAAAATATGCAGCATATGTGAGAGAAGATCCTGTGGTCTATGCACTGGACTGTAAGTCAAGTGCTACGAGTTCTTGTCCAAAAATTCATCACACACTTCCTATTTCATCCCATGCAATTACTTAAATGTCAGTTTGTCAATATTCAGTGTGAAAAAATGGAATACTACCTTTTCCTTATAAGCACCTTTTAAGGATGATGGTAAAAATAATCATTTGAATTACTGGTCTAATCCACAGCTCCATTCTCTCTAGCTTGGAAGAGATGATCAACAAGTCAAGAATCCCTCTGGCTCAAAAACCAAACTGACCAAAACCAGAAGGGACAAAGACCCTTTTGTTTAGGCATCATCATTTCATTTCTAAGACTGTCCCCAGATTTAAATGCATTTGAAACAAACACTACTCTGAAACTCTAAGATTTTCAGACTATGGAAATTATCACTACAAAGCCGTGTGAATCTCAAAAGCTAACATCTGAGAATTATTAAAAACCGCCTAACAAGAACAAAAAAAAAATTTAAGAAGTACCTTTTGAATTATCTGCAGAAAAAGAACCCATTTCAGATCCATCTGAAAAGAAAAACAAAATTCCCCAATATTTAATAAAAATCTTTGCTGAATAGGAAGCAATAATGCCACTTTAACTGTTGGGTAGGCATAAGTGGAAGTAGAATCGCTGCTAAAATTCAGAAACAAAGTTATTGATTATATATTTTTGTCTTCCAAATCTTTCTCTTCCACAAAATTCAGTAAGGGACTGTATTTATAAGAAAGGTTACTGATAACTACTATTAAAGTACACTGTATAAAGAAGCAAGAGCACAGAAAGTCCGATAATACTTTTTTTAAGCAATTTATACCGTATAGAAAGGGACAGAATCTTCACCCCAACACTATTATGTCCATCTTTCCTAAAATTACCTTTCTTATGCTGGATTTAACCCAAATTCATGTAGTACTGTCTTCCATGCGACAGTGCCAAAGTAAGATTATTAATGAACCACAGCCCACAATAACAGTAATGACTTTGATAAAAAATAATAAATCATGTACAAGTCATACCTTTACTAAATCATCAAGAATGACTTTCCTTTCATCATTATTGTTGCAACAATGAAGTACACTGTATAAAATATCAACCAGGAAATGGGTGTCTTTTGTCCAGTCTTCTTTCAGCCAAGTTTTTAAATTCGTATACAGAAACTGTACAGATGGACTTCGGTTATGAGCTTTCACTTCATTTTCCAATTCAGCTGGAACAGGGCTTACATCATTTCCCTGCTCTAAAAGTATCTGGAAAACTCTGTTTGAGGCAAAAGAGTTGAGCAGGGCAGAGAGAAATTTCAAATGCTGTTCTGACTTCTGTTCATTGATATACACAATGCTCAGCTCAGCCAGGTTGCACACTAAGTTCTCTAGAGGTTCTTTCCTTAGACGTGAAGTTTGCTGCAAGTCAGCCTGAATTTCAGAGTCATTGTTTCTCACTTCTATGAGCTTTCGACTCTCTGTGTTCCTTTCAGATTCATCCTCATCTGTAAATCTGATTTTTAGAGATTTTCTATTGTTTGGTTTCATAGCAATCTTTGGATTATGAAGAATTTCTAGCATACCAGATATGGCAAACAGTAATTTCTCATCAGCATCCAACCTATCAACATGAAGTATACACATTTTTAAAAGATGGTCCCAAAAATCTGACAACAGTTTCTGGAAAACTTCATCTGTGCCATCATCATTGGAGAGTTCTGCTTTAGATTCCCAGGAATGCAGCATTTCTGCTGTTTGATAAAATAATGGTTCACTTTGTAACTTGGGCTCCTTAAGTACAGCACTGGTAAAAGGAATTAGCTATAAAGACAGAAAAATTTATTAAAGAACAGTGATCCAATTTATAAAATCATTTTATTCTTCATAATGCCAAGAAATTATGTAATTCTGGAAAACATTCTGGAAGCAATTCTGCAAATACCAGATTTATTTATGTTTGAACACTTTATAAAAATATACGGGATGGGAGGCACTTTTTTCCCCCTTAAATATAACTTGAATTGCACAGTAAAAAGAATTATTTCATAGGAAGAAAAACCCCCTAAATTCAGTACCTTTACTTTTGTTACACATTGCTCTATACCACTCCCTGAAAAGAGGTGGGGGTGGGTCTCTTCTGCCATGTCTCAAGTGAAAGGATGAGAAGGAATGGCCTTAAATTGCAACAGGGGAAATTCAGACCAGGTATTAGGAAAAAAAAATCATTGGAAACGTGGTCAGGCATTGGAATAAGTTGCCCAGGGAGGTGGTGGAGTCACCACCTCTGGAAGTGCTTAAGAGACATCTGGATGAGGCACCTGGGGAGATGGTCTGGGGGCAATTTTGGTGGTTCTGGGCTGACAGTGGGACTGGATGATCTTGAAGGTCTTTTCCAGTCTTGACAATTCTGTGTGGGTTTTTTCATAAAATCTATGGAAACTCTGAACAGATAAGTAAATCCTCACCTAAAATTCACATTTTTCTTTAATTTTGAATTATTAAATGTACACACAACAATATTTAGTATTTCTGATGAATACCTGGTCACATATAAGCATTTGATGAATTTGGCTTTGGTCTTCTTCTCTTTTCTGTAGTACAGCAAAGCACAGACACTCCATAAATGCAGTTGTAATTGCTGAACTCTCTGAAGGGCTGGATATTGTCCTCTCACTTGACAACCTGTGAGAGGACACACAGTCAGCTGTGCTTCCAAGAAACCCAGTAGGAATGTCATCACCGTACCCCCAGTTATGCTGTTCTAATCCAGACACCAGTATAAGAATACAGCATCACAGAATAATTTACAGAGTCAGATCAAAAATAAAGTCAATATAAAAAGTTGATAAACCCAGGCAATTAATAGAACCTATATCAAAGTAACTTCTTCATCTGGTCTTAGCATTCAGAAAAAAAGATCTACGTAAACAGAGAAGCCATACACAGCCTAGCACACTGTATCATGTTTCAGATGGCTGTCAAAACTCTTTCATAATTTTCTACAAACACCACAGAGGTTCAAAAAGCGTCACTTTCTGTCGTTATAGGAAAAAAATGAAAAAAAAGAGGAAGAAAAAAAAGAGAAAAAAAGGAAAGTCACCTGAAGACAGTCTCACCTGTTTTGAGTCTGAAAACATGCAATTCCTTTGCTTTTAATGAATATTAGATCACACTAATGATCAGAGGAATACAATTATTGTACTACATGTAATAAAATTCTATACACATTTCAAACAAACCACTGCATAAGTCTCTTCAAGAGCTCTGTTAACTGCCACACCTATATCAGCTGAGAACTGATTTTTTAAAAATAAATGAAATTTCAGTATTTATAAAATAAATACTATAAATAATTATATTATAAATAGTAAAGAATATTTTCTATATGCTTTTGAGTACACAATGCACAAGTGCACATTTAAACTGTATTTGATAGAAAAGTGGTTTTGATGTATTTTATGGTACAACGTAAAAGTTGTTCCAGCCTTTGAAAATGAGTATCACGAGAATTACAGTTCCTGCATAAAGGAAATGCTGCTATCACAAGGCTAATCCCCTCTCTAAGAATGACACTCTGGTGAGAAGGAAGAGCCTGGTTCTTAAGAGTCACCCTTAATTATAATTCATGTTCCATATTCAGATTTGTCATGGAATAAACACAAAGCTTTGACAGGGAAAGATAAGAATGCTTCATGTAAGGAAGATGTAGTAAAATCAAAAGGAAAGCTGAAGGTTTAAGATGATGGGAACAGCCAAAAAGGACTGACTCCAGTTTTGGATACTGATAAGAATTTTAAAAATATGGTCTCATTCATCTTTAAATGCTTAAAGATAGTTTCTTTATTTCCAGATGTAAAAGAGACTGATTTCAAATAAATAAATTTGTGGTCCATACCCTTGAATTATAGAGCTGAAAAAAACTCTGAAGTACTCCAGCTTTGGTTCCACAACATCAGGAGGCACCTTGCTAATGAAAGGCAGGAGATTTGGGTAGATAACAGTAGCCAGTCCTCGCCCACCTTCTTGAAGCACTGTCCAGAGCTTTGGCAGAACTGCTTTTCTGGCATTTACATGACTCCAACAGTCCTACAGAAAGAAATTCACCCACTATAAATTAAACAACAATATATTGCCTCAAAAGAACTCGCAAGGTAGCCATTTAACCTACCTCCCTGTATTATAGCTCAAACAAATTATTGTGAAATTTAAATTCTGTTAAGTTACTCACTTGCCAGTATTCTTTAAAATCACTTTCTCCCTATTTTGGCTTGCGAAGTTAACATGACAAAACCATTTCTGCATTGTTTGAAATCAATCAACCTTCTTTGTTAGCCAACTGCAATTAAAGGTTTCTCTTTAATAATGCTTTTATGATGCTTTCTCTTTAATAATGCTTTCATAGAAATCACTTGTAATTATTTAATTGTAAGTTCTCTTTATCAAGGCCAACCAATGACTGACTTTAGAAGTATCATTAACTTCAAAACTCTCTTTAAAAATTTTCTGATGGTTAGAAAATGCTTTTGCACTTTCCCCTCCCTCAATTTTTTTTGTCATCTGATCTATTTTATTTATTATCATATTTATTATAGTTCAAGGTACCTATATTTATAACCAGATGAAGACTGGGGTTTTCTTAACGAAAACTTGTTACAATCCATTCCAGCACTTGCAAAAGGGACCTGCAGCATTAAACCCTCAAATCATCCCGGTCTATGGCAACATCTCATCCTGCTAATAAATTCAAAGCTGACATTTCACTAAAATTAAAGGGAAAAAAAAAAAAAAAGAAAAAGCTATAGAACCCTTACATTTGAAAGGGAAACTAAACATGCATTGCAGGCCATTTTTGTAACTGTCTTTAACAAAGAAAAGGGTTTAAAGCATTATTTGATTTACTAGTAACTACATTTAAAGTTAATTAAATTAAATTCATAAAAAACTCTAATTTTCAGATATGCTGGATATGATATATTTGGAAAGTTACACTGAAAGGAGGATGTAGCCTTAAGGAGTTCCTGTTATTAACCATAAAGAAAACCCAGTCAAGCCTGTCTTCCTAATTCTACACAGAGAACAACTCTTGGTGAAAAGTTAAAATTTATGAAAATATCTGCTCCTTACACTTCCCACATTACCTCAATAGTGGTGATAGTATAAAGCACTGATTCCCAAAGAGCAGGACACACCACTGCATCACTGTCATCAATGCTGAGAAGAACAGCAGGACAAATTCTTGGTGCTTCAGCCTTCACCACCTCAGGCAAGTGCTGGCAAAAAGCAGAAATCAGCTCAAAGAAAGCTGAGCGAACCTGACAGAGGCCACAGAAGAAAACACAGAATTCGTCACGACATATATTTTATAAGATTCCTTTTAAAGTCAACAAAACCTTAGAACACACCATCACCATATTTCATCATATTAACAAAGGTTAAAATATTATTTTTAAAAAAAGACAGGTATTAAATAGCCATATCAAATATTTTAACGTAATTTGTTTAGTGATAAAATGCTTGTCCAAAGTTGTATTTTTAAGTACATCTCAATAAGCATTTTTTCCCAAAAGCAACTTACAGCTTTTAAAAGAAATATTATTGCATGAATTCATCACTCCATGCACTGCTGGTCTTGGCAGACTAAAGACCAGTAAAATGGTTTAAAAAATGAAAATCCCAAAGCACTAAGAACCCATACTGTAAGTTGACAGAGTTTGTATCTCCTAAATTTTAAATTACAGCAGATTGCCAAGAAGTAGATCATGATGATATGGAAATAAAAATTTAGCCTACAGGATAAATTTTCACACAATACTGTCTATATTGAGTTTGGGGGTTTTTTTAACATTAAGTCTGGTCAGATATTAGTCCCAGATGAAAAGATTTTTATTATGTTAACTGAACAGTCTCTTTAGCCTTTCTGGAATCTACCTAGAAACCTGAAGGCTGTTTCAAACCTAAGCAAAGTACTACTTGTAGAATACAAGCAACTAATACTTCCTTAGGTTAAGGGTATTATCTTTTACAAAAACCAAGCAAAATAAAGAAGAAATTAAAAAGTCACCTGTGATACATTGTGCTTGCTATATTTCCAAAATTTGTTTTGGGACAGAAGTGACATTAACTTCTCCTCCAACGAATGCATCTCTTTCTGTGGCAACATGCTGAGCACCTTTTTTAAAGCTAACAAGGAACAGGTCAGAATCCGGAAAAATTTGGCTTCCCTTTCTTCTTCTGGTACAGTTCTCAAAAAGCAAAACAAACAAAAAAGTTAAAAGGGGACTGCAAATAAACCAGCAGCCATCCCAAGTTTGTCTAAACAAAATTGCCTTTGTTTATTTTTTGTGTTCTTTTTTTTTTTTATTTCAGGTGCCAGCAATGTAAATACATAAAACTTTTCATCGGTTCAAAATTACACTATAAAGCATTAGAAAAAAAAGAGATTCAAGTCATCTCATCTTCCAGCTACTTACAAATGTTATTCTTAAAAGAGATGAAACAAGAATTAGACAACTGATAATACTATCAAAACCATTTATATTTAAGTCCTAAACAAAGCTGCTGGGATCTGGACTCAAATAATTATTCTGTCTCCTGAAACAAAACTAAATTCACTACTTCCAGGGACAGACAACCCAATAAGGACCAAGATTTAAAGTTGTAAATATACATTTAATTAGGCAAACATACTGAGGGTCACTGAATGTATCAGCTGTTTCCTTCAGAAGGTGATCTTGAAGTACCTACAGGGGAAAAAACAATGCATACTGTTTTTAACCACCACAAAAAAATCTAATACTAATATGTGAACAATACAGTTCGCACATTATTCAGAGACAGCCCTATAATAAAATTTCATAACCTCTGAGTTGTCTTTCTAATATTTTAGACATGCTAGAAAAGAATTTGACTCATGCTGAACATAGTAGCTGTGGTACTGTCTGAATTAAATCTTCCTAATACTTGGCAAACTGCAGCCCCATGACAATGTGCTCCTGCTAAAAAGCCAAACTGAGAGCAAATCAAAACAGTTAGGTTTGCACACAATGGGCCAACAATGCAATCTTTTAACTTTTTTAAATTCAGTCAATTGAGCATCATCTCTGACTGGCAGAAGAGTAGAAACCTTGGTCAGAATTAAAATTGGAGTTGCTGAAACACTGCTCAGCATTCTTCATTCCTTTTTCACTGTAGCTAAACTACTCCAGCATCATTATTCCATCTCTCAGCAACATTATGTGTTGACTGAGCATCATTACATAGGAATACACACAAGGAAATTCACTATTCATTCCTTTGGTTCCAGTCATTCTCATCTCAAGTCCAAAAAACAGATGCAGTCTTTTCTCTGCATTCTTCTTCCTTTTTTTTAAAAAAATTTTGTTACAGAAGAAAATCATCCCTGTGAGGGTGGTGAGTCAGTGGCACAAGTTGCCCAGAAAAGCTATGGCTGGCCCATCCCTGGAAGTGTTCAAGGCCAGGTTGGACAGGGCTTGGAGCAACCTGGTCTAGTGGAAGGAGTTCCGTCCCATGGCAGGGGGCTGGTGTTTAAATTGGACCTTGGGAGATGATCTTTATGGTCCCTTCCAACCCAAACCACTCTATGGCTCTCTTCACAGGGGCAACGTTTCACGTGAGAAAGAAATTTAATCGTGAAGAACAGATGGGGGACGGATGACTTTTAATCTTGTAACAGAAGTTGACATATACAAAGCCTTAAAGAAATACAAAAGTATAAACTCACATTAAGAATTTCATCCTTACAGAACACTAAGGCTTCAGGTTGTTTGCTCGAAGGAAAAGCTTTTTCAAAAGCTACTTTTGCAGCAGAAGCAGCAGGGGAGTAAGTGTCACATTGAGCAATCAGCCAGTAACCCATGATATTTTTTAAGTAAGGAGCTAAGTGTTTTTTTACTTTAAGAATCAGTTGCTCAAAAGATTGCTGAGTTGCTTCTCGAACACGGCGATCATGATCCTGTTAAACAAAGAAAAAAAGGGAAAAAAGAGGAAGGTTTATTGGTTTAAGAAATGTCCCTTTGATTTTAGGTACCTCAAAGCAAAAGTGGTGATTAAAAAGCCATGTTTGCAATTAATTGGATTTGAAAATAATCACCAACAACAAAAAAGTTTGGTATGAGGAAAGGTATGAGGAGAGTCCTAATTTAGTAGCATCATATTCCCAAAGTGTTGTACACTCAGAATTGTAACCTTTCCCTCATATCCCTAGCAAGAGTTTTTGTTTACAATTTACACAAACATTTTACAGATAAACAAGAGGCAGGAGAAACAGGAAGCCTTGAAAACATCTTCTGAATTAGGACTACCATAAAGTTGTGCGTTGTTATCCTTTATTTGCATATGAATTTACATCATCATGATTTTCTACACTCTTGACTCCAGAAAGGAACAGTAAGAATTACTCTAATGGGTAAGAATAGTGATTCATTTTGTGCCATGTTTTCAACAGTAACTATTCTAGACAGCTTGGAAATACAGTAAATATATCAAGAATATATTATTGCTAATCTGGCTACACATGGTCTTTTCATATTTGGGGCTGGGGTTTTTCTTTTAGTGTTAAGTCGGTTCAGATATTAGTCCTAGATCAAGAAGGTTTATAACTATGTTAAATTAACAAACTCTCTAGCCTTTCTGGAATCCACATAAAAGAACTTTTCCTAAGAAATACAGTACTGTCTTTTAAACATAAAGGTCTGACAGACCTATCAAGGAATTACTGCCCAGACACCAACAGTTCAAGATTCCACCCACTGCCAATACTGAAATATGTCCATAAAAAAAGGATGTTTCTCTTAGATCAAGTCAGTAATTCCAACAAAGGTAAATATGTCAACAAAGACCACCAAAATCACAGGAAGTATATAGGTAAGTTTTTTTAATTTAAATATTTCAATACTTACTAGTGAAATTTTACAATAAATTCTCGGCCAGTAAGGAAGAACACCTTTAACAACTTCCGCTTCTCTTTCCTTGCACATTGTCCCAAACTCTTGCATAGCCTAAAATCAAAATATCAAGAGCATGACTTGAAGAAGTCAGGTAGATATGGTCAGGTAATTTACTTGTTTGTATCTGAAACTGCAACTTCCTTTTCTAAAAATCAATTACTTTCTTGCAAGTGAGCATCTAACAGAGATAACTGCATGATGGACCTTGCTATAGGTTATCCAAGATATCTTCTGGATTGCAGTTCTAAAAAATCCCCCAAAGTGAAATTAGTGTTAGTTAGTTCCTCTTCCACCCTTTAAAAAACTGTATTATTCTCTGATTAAAAAACAAATAAATTATGGGGGGCAAAGGATACACCTACTTTTAACTTAGTTGTGATATCCCTTTTAGAAAGTTTTCGCAACACCATTCGGAAATCAGCATCCACCAGGCTGTCTATTTCCTCTGCTCCTTGAATTGCAGGAACATATCCTAGATCACTCTGAGATGTTCCAAAGCCAATAAATCCAGGCACTGTTCCACGTTCTTTGGCAAGGAGCTCTGCAGCTCGGCCACTGCTAGAAGGCTGACAAAAAACAGGGACAGGAGTCAATTAACTATTTAATTTTATTTTGCAGACATCATGCATTTGAAAATATGATCCTGTTTATATTGTATAATTAACCTTCTAATTGCAATAAAGTCTCTCAAAGAAGAGTCCACCTGTGCTTTAAACACAGAAGTTTGACCTAGAAAATGATTCTTCACTTTAGGATCAGGCTGAGAAAGTTGGGGCTGCTTGGCCTGGAAAACAAAAGGCTCCAGGGAGCCCTCATAACATCCTTCAGTATCAGCAGGGAGCCTACAAGAAGCTGGAGAGAAATCTTCATCCGCAACTGTAGTGATAGGACAAGGAGGAATGACTTCAAACTGAAATGAAATAGGTTTAATTAGATATGAATTTCTTGTCTGTGAGGGTGGTGAGACCCTGTCACAAGTTGTCCAGAAAAGCAGGGGCTGCCCTATCCCTGGAAGTGTACAAGACCAGGTTGGATGGGGCTTGGAACAACCTGGTCTAGTGGAAGGTGTCCCTGTCCATGGCAGGGGGTTGGACTGGATGAGCCTTAAAGTCCCTTCCAACCCAAACCATTCTGAGTCTATTCGATTATTCTGTGAATCAGATTTCTCCTTCCTCATAATGCACAAATACTTATGGAAAATTTCATTGCTTTTATTGCTTTATATAGCCTTTTTTGCTATACAAAAAAGCCTAACAGAAAATTCCTTGTGCAAGCAAACAATTTATTAAGAAACTATAAACAATTTATTAAGAAACTATTTATCCTCCTTCACTATTTCTGGTTTTCCTAGTTCTTATAATGGGCCAATACAGCTACCTGGGAATGCTCCTTTTTTCTCTTTCAAATAAAAACACATAGTCAAAATAAAGGATCCTCCCAGCAACTAAGTGGCCAAAAATGATTTAGAGGAATGGAGCAAAAGCATGCATATTTAACAAGTATAATAAATACCATCACACAATATGTGTATAAGAGCTCAGCATCTCTTCTAGTTTACCCCATTTGCTCATTGTATTATTGGCTCAGACTTGTTTCAACCACACTCTTTTCGAAAGACTGCCCCAAAACTGACTGATGCCTTAATGTCCTCTGGGACACCTCATAACGCAAATATTTTTTATTCCCTAATGACAACAGCAGTTTTGTGAGCTTGTGGGGTTTAAATCACCTTTTCTGCATGTGAGCTGTTAAGGACATGCTGCTTTGCGTTCCGTAGTCTTCCCTAAATCCAGTGAGGAATTAGGAAACCTGAACACCAGACTTCTCCCACATTCCTGAGTGAGAGGACAGATGTCACATCATCTCTGCCTTTTTAGCAAGCGTATTCTAAGACTCTGCGCAGAAAAACACACCGAATGTACCACCGGCACCCGCGGTAATTTTGCTGGCCCTCTCCGTACAAATACCACAGCAGCAGCAGTCACACTTCCCTAAAGCACGATCCAGGCCAAGGGGCGGCCCCGCCCCGGCCCCAGCTACCACAACCAAGGCCGAAGATCGCACTGCCCCGCCGTGGGAGCCGGGCTCAGGCGGCCCGTGGCCCCTGGACTGACGGAACCGCGAGCCCCCGAGGCCTGGGCCTGGCCCCGCCACCCTCCTCGGCCCCGCGGGCCGCGCTCACCCGCAGGTTGCCCTTGGTTCGCTGCTTGTTCTTGCCCCCCATGTCGGTGGCGGCGGCACCGGAACCCGCCCGGAGCCACCGCGCGCACTGCGACACTTCCGGGGCGGGGCCGCGCGGCTCGGGAGGGAAGCGGCCCCGAGCGGCTTCAAACCTAACATACTTAAAAAAAATTCCGATCTTAAACTTCGAGCGTCCCGTGGGGCCTTTACGGAGCCGCGGTGTTCTTGTACACTTACAAGGATTTTGGATTTGGAAAAGTTTCACCCGCTCTTGTCGAATAGCATCCCTGTGAAGTATCCCTAAGAAAGGTATTCCAAGTCCCTACCAGAGGTGAATGTTAGCGATTTTATTGGCTGTGTACAGAAAGATTTAATAATTTTTTAATAAAAATATTTAAACCAAAGAAACCAAGGTCTACTTTTTCTACCATGAGATTTAGACACAGTATCCACAAAATTAGCATTCATTGATACAACTTCCATGAAATCCCACTAAAAAACATAAGCAACATAATGCACTTCGTATTACAGGTCTGAAAACTTGAGAATTCAGAAAGCTGAGGATCGTTTCAGAGTTTTGGAGCATGCTATAAGGGAGCTCAATCCTTGGTACATTGCTGCTTTTACAGAAACCAAATAACAGATGTAGTGGAGCCACCATGGTATCTACCTTACCTGCACACACACTTTGACCTACAGAAAATTCTTATGCCTGGGAGCAGGCATCCTAGCTCATCTTGGCAGCATGAGTAAGACTCTTGTAAATTTGCTCCCTCCCTTTGTTCTTTTTTAAATAAAATATCGATCTCGTGGCTTACTAAACTTTCGGGTAGAAAGTAGATTGTTTTTAAAAAAAAGTTTACATGAAGTGTATGTAAACAGTAACAATTAATGTAAACATCATGTTCTCGCTCCTGAGATACCCACACTGCATATTTGTCTTTGCTTGTTGTGTATTCATTCTCCATATTTCATCTGTTCATCCATCTATAGTTCTGTAACTGTCCAGTAGGTCATCAAACACATTTCCTGTCATTTTAAGTAGGTATGTACCCTAAATCTCCTTATGCACCAGAAAGTGCATAAAGCATTCGTACAGTCATTTTCATTATTCAGGATTTCACTGGATATTTGCTTGCATTTAAAACTAGATTCATCACATAAATCATGAATTGTTAATTCTCTCTCCGATCAACTGCTGCAGAAAAGTTAAGGAATCTATTGCAAGGATTAAATTAGAAATGTAGATGCTGTGACAAGTGCTGATCTTCAACCCTTTCAATGCCCTTCAATGCCAAAGTACATTTGAAATATGTCAGCACATCCTTTTTCTTCTAAAAAATGATATAATTGCCCCAAGTCCATATGATTTCCCCTGGCACCATGTGCATCAAAACATTTCTCTTCCAAAGTAGGGAACTTTCGTTGCTTCTGGATGTCAGCATGTCCTCCATCTTCCAAAGAAACATCTTCTCTGTGCCGAATAAGAATTCTTTTCCATGTTAATCTTCTTACCCTGAAAGCAATTGGGGAAATATTAATCTACCAACAAAATGAAGACTGTTTTAGGAAATACTATGGAATAACTACTATCACAAAAATCAATAAATTCTATTTGTGTATATATATTGACAGAGATAATGGTTCATGAACTGGCAATAGAAATACTACTCACATGCAAACACTCTCATAATCAGGAGACTGGGTTTTTTATATCCCCTCGGGACTGAAAAACTTTAATGCTATTCCTCACAAAAATAATTAATGAGGATGTGGTTTCCATTTCAGGGCTCACTTCTGCCTTCCCTCTACTAAGAATTCTCACACAGCCTTAGCTGATACAATTAAATTGCAATGCTTATTTAGTCTGCATCACCCAGAAGGATAAATGATGGGAACAGAATTAAACATGAATGTGAAGTGATATAACAGTACACATATCTAATAAGTGGGGTACTGTAGTCCATCTCTATAAAAGTGAAACACAGAGGAAAAGAATACAGAAATAAATGTGCACCATGCAGTACTGGTTGCTTTGACGGTTGCAACCAACAGTACAGTGGATATTCAGAGTTGTGCATGCATTATTATAAACACAAATTCTTTGCAGATCTTCACAGCTTGGCAGGTGGTTAGATTTTCCACCTTCTGGCCACATGTAAAACATGAAAAAATGCAATGTTCTAACTACTAATGGCATTTAAGTACAAAGAACTAACCTCGACCAGAACTCCTCACAACTACTTTGTAACCCTTCTACACAAACAACACCTGGTTTCCCTGGCATGCAAAACCCGGACAGAGAGAGCTCCTTGGCCCAGTCAATAATATTCTTTCTTTTTTGCTTGTTGTAAATGTGATGACTGTAGATCCATAATCGAGTGAACGTAGTGACTTCTGACTGTGTGGTATCTGAGGATGGCATTGAGGAGGATGAAAGATCTTTGTCAATGTAAGCAGCTGCATGGTCTTTAACCCATTCCCTTGCACTCAGCATGCAGGGATCGCCACTGAAGTTTTGCATCAGATACATTTTTAGATCAGAGTTCAGGAGAATCTGCTGAGAGCGGTTTAATAATGATGACCTAAAGAAAAATATAAATGCATATAAATATATATGTGTTTGCATTTTGGCATGTTTTTAAAAACACAGAATAGAATCCTTAGGTTTGGAAAAGACATTGAAGATCAAGCCCAACCTTTGACCAATGATCACCTTGTCAACCAAACCAGTACACTGAGTGCCATATCCAGTCATGTACTGAGCACCTCCAGGGAGGAGACTGCAGCACCCTCCCTGGGCAGCTCCTTCCAATAACTGACCACTCTTTCCATGAAGAAATTCTTCCTAATGTCCAACCTGAACCACCCCTGCCACAGCTTGAGGCCATTCCTTCCTCATCCTGTCACTGCTTCCCTGGGAGGACAATCTCTAGCTGACTACAGCCTCCTTTCAGGTAGCTGCAGAGAGTGATAAGGTTCCCCCTGTGTCTCCTTTTCCCCAGGCTAAACCACCCCAGGTCCCTCAACTACTTCTCACAGGACTTCTCTTCCAGACCCCTCAGCAGCTTCATAGCTTTTCAAAAGTTTTCCTTCAAGCTGCAAAGAAAATCAGGCATAGTTAGATAATACACACTCACTATTGATATTTAACTCATATTAGGTATGAAAACATCTTAATTAGTATTTAATTGGTGTGCTAACTCTTGAATTCACAAACAGCATTACCAATCTGTAAAACAAAATCAAGAAAAAAGTACTTGAAAAATAAGTATGGTGGCTGAACTCATTTCCTGTAATATACAAGTCTACTTTAAACAGAAATAAAAAAAAATCAGAAGGCTGGAAAAAACAATTTTGTGACAAGGGAAGAATAAGCCCTTTGATATTTTTTAACCCTTTTAGTTAGTCTTAAGCTTTATCAAAACAGACATGTCTTTCTTCTTGAGCATCAGACCCATGAACAGTATCTACCTATAACCCTTCTGTACAGGTTATGGCTCCTTCATGCTTTTTCCATTTCCCTCGCTTATTTGTTGAGCACACCAGAGAAATAATAAGCTTGTATATTTGTTTTTTCTTCAACACTCTTGTCAACCTGGCTTAATTCAGCAGTAAACCATCCAAAAAACCCCAAAAGGGCTACTTTCTCTGATCATAATCATATTTGTGCAACACACTCTAACTTATAAACATTTTTATTAGCAGTCATACCTCACAGTAATTTCTGGGAGAACAGTCGGATATTTAAATGGTAAAGCACAGGCCATAGAGAATTCCACCTAAAAACAAATGAGCAAATTTTTATCTCAAGTAAGCCATAAAATCCAACAAAGTAATAAAATAATTTTTTAAAACAGGTGTTTACAATACCATAGAAGTATTAGGCACCTCTGTTTTTACATTCAGTATAAACTGAACTTTTGAAGATGGCACCTCTGCAGACTCATTTTCAACATAGTGTTTCAGCTCAGCTAGAGCCAGTTGGTCTGTCACAGCAAACTCTTCCTCATAAGGAAACATGCTAGATAGTAAATCTAATTCTGAAATTTGTATCTCCGCTTCTTCTTGGTTGGCCATTTCTGTTGGTCCCTGAGAAAAGAAAAAATCAGGGAAGAAAGACATGGCTTGAATATGGGACAAAGCTCATTAACTACGCTTATGCAAATCACATTACAGAATCACAGTATATGCTGAGTTAGAACTCACAATGATCACCGAGTCCAACTTCTGGCCCTGCACAGGACAATCACAAGAGTGCCTGGAAAGTATTGCCCAAACGCTTCTTGAGCTCTGTCGGGCCGGTGCAGGGACCACTTTCCTGGGGAGACTGTTCCAGTTCCCAACCACCCTCTGGAGGGAAGAACCTTTTCTTTAATATCCAACCTTAAACCTCCCCTGATACAGCTTCATGTCCTGCCCTCGGGTCCTGCCACTGGTCGCCAGAGAGTGCCTGCCCTTCCACTTCCCCTCACGAGGAAGCTGTAGATTTAATGCATATTAAAAGTTATGAACAAGCCCATCTTAATCCGCTCGCGTCTACCGGGCAGTCTGAATCACGCACACCCACTGACAGCCCACGCGGATTCCACTGCTCTAAGGTGGGACAGGAAGCGCTGGTGTGTCACCAAACCAACATCTTCCATATAGGGCTGCTGCTCAGGTGTCCTGAGAGCTGGAGAGCCTCCCTTGCCCCCCGAACACACCGCTCCCGGGTGTCCTGAGCGCTAGGGAGGCTCCCCTGCCCCGCGAACACTCCTCTCCCCTCGCCCCTCGCCCCCCGCTCCCTCATTACCCTCAGACTAGAGAGAAGCGGAAAATGAGCCAGCATCGCCCTCGCGCATGCGCATACTCGTCCTACGTCCAACCCCACCCCCCGGTCACTGCCCCACAATGCAGCGCGCCGGATGCGCGCATGGCAGCCGGTGACCGCCGCCGCCCCACGGGTGATTAAGGTGAGAGGTTGCCTTCTGCCCCGTCTGGTGTAGTCGTGTGCCACCAAGTTGTGCGCCCCGCCGCACCGGTAGGTGAGAGACAGGAGCCCCTCGGGGCCGCCGCCCCGCTCCTACCGTCGCGGCCACTTTCCTCCCAGTCCGGGACTCGTTCCGCCGGCGCGCTGCAACCACCGCTTCGGCCAGGACGCGCGGGGATCCCGATTGGCTGCAACAGCTGTCAGTCATGTGCGGGCTAATCGAAGGCAGGTGGGGGCGGCCCAGCCGCTTGGCTCAGGGCTCGCCTGCTGCCCGCGGGACGGGAAGTGCCGGCTGGCGACCGGCTCCGCCTGCTGCCCGCCGCACCCCGGGGAGTTCCCCAAGCGAGGCTCTGAGGGCCTTTTTCCAGGGTGTATGTCAAACGCAGGTGTACGTTTGGTCGTTTACAGACGGCTCTGTCTTATTTTAAAAAATATAAAATGTCTTAGTCGTTTAGGCTGTGCATTTACTCGTGAGGGCTGTGCCGTGAAAAGGCTGGTGCAGAGCCTGTCGGACAAGTCTGGCCAGGCACAGCGTGGGTTAAATTAACAGCTCCACGTGTTGACGCTGTCCTGCCCTTCCCGGCAGGAGCAAGGACAATTTGGAAAGCATTTTATTAATTAAAAGTTGTTTATACAAGATCAAGTGTAGCTTTTTTCAGAAAAATGTGCTGTAGAGGAAGGTTGTTGGATGAACAGTTACTTCTTTTTCTGAAAAATTGAATGCCTAGTTGCAAAAGTTGGTAATTCTGCTCTCAATGAAGTGGCTGCCAACCCGTCATCAACAATTCGGTCATCTGACCTAAGAGTATGCTCATGCAAACATAGTTCTGTTTGTAAATGGCTTTTCATACAAAACGTCCTCTGTGAGTATTGTGCCTAAGCTCACCCCAGCTTAATTTCTCTCTCTGATTCTCTTGGTCTAGCTCAATTTTTTAGCTGTGACAGCTCCAAGCAGACAGTAATGCTCTGGGGCTGGTGTGCTGCCAAGTACAAACAAAGAAATGGATTTGGAAAGGTGGATTGATACTGATTTAGTGCTGGTTGTGTTTACATGAAGGGTGGAGAGTAGGGTTAAGCTAGCCTGCAAAGATTATAGAGACTTGATTTTGAACCCTTTTAGCTTCCTTGTCTTCATTGTACAACATATGTTGAGTTTTAAGTTTACCTGAGATTTTTGGATGATCTTCTGTCAGATAAGGTACAGAGGCTACAGACTAGAGACTAAAAATATTCTGTCACAGTAGCCACCCATTTGAAGCCAAACACTTAGGGCTTAGGGGGCTTAGGACTGTGTAGGGGCAGATTGCTCTTGTCAAGAAGGGTCCGCAGGTATAATAGGTAACAGACCCATCTGAATTATTTGCTTGGTATGTGGGGAAGGTGATGATAAATCTTCCCCAGTAAAGAAATTGAAAAATCGGAATTTCCACTGTCTGGATATTTTCAAATATGTTAAGAGTATTTTACTTGTACCAGACTTCATCAAAGATACAGGGAATTTGCAGTAAACAAAATGAAAAGGTTGCAAATGCTTCAAGATTTAATTGGGACAAAACCAATTCTTTTTCATAAAATCCCTGTGGTGTTAAAGTCCTTAAGGTTTATAGGATTTTTTATACTGAAGTTTCTAGTTTTGTTATTTTGTGCAATGCTTTTGATTTTACCTTTTAAACCATTTGGGTTTTGTAATTCACACTGTGATCTTGTCTATACAACAGTTACAATTGTTTCATGTTAAAATATAATTAATTTGTTTGTTTTGAAAATGTCAAATTCAAACAAGTTAATTCATCTTAAAGGACAGCTTGGCTATAGGAATAAGTTGTGTAGCAATGAACAAGGAAAAGTAAAACTACTTTCTAATCTTCCTGTTTTTCTTTGTTAGGTCACTGTTCCTTTTAGGAACAATTACAGACAGCCAGTATGGGAAAGAAACGCATCAAAGGCAAAACTGCACAGTCTGATGAGTCTCTGGATATACTGAGTATGTTTCCTTGGAGAAGTCTGTGGACCTAATGTTTCTTTTAACCTTAAAAAGGCTTGAAAGCTGATTAACATTAGAAGGCCTTCACACTAGTTGCTGGCTTTGAAATCTCATTTACAAAATCTGGATTTTTAATTGAAACTCAAGTCTAGCAAGAAATATTGTTGTAATGACTTTTCTAAGTATGCTAGAAAATAATAATCCTGTCTTGAAAATTGAGATTAATTTCTGTTTCTTCAGGAAACTCAGACACACTGTTGTTTACTCATACAGATTGTGTAAAATTACTCAGAACATAAAGGGTTTGTGAAGTCAGCTGCCAAACTTAAGTTGCATTTTCCTAGTGAAAAGTTTGTTGCAAAAGATTTTTGCTTTAGCAGTAAAAGCTGTGACTAAAATACTTTTTGTGAAGCAATTTGCCTTTATTGTAGAAGCTAATTTGGTACTTACTCTGGACACTTCAGCTCGCATAGTGTGTTTTGGTTAAAACCTCTTATTTCTATTCTTCTGTTCCTGATAGTTCCTCATCCCAGATACTAAATTTTATTCTCCTAGCTCCACTGGATCTCACCAGTGCTGAATGTTTTTGGGTTTTTTTTTTGTCTTGTTTACCCTAGCTATTGTAGCTTTTGTTTTTACTTGTGTTGTGTAGCATTCTTTTCCACCACTTTATCTGTAAGGTCTCAGATTGTGGCTTTCTCATCTTTTTTGTTGATCCTAGCTGGGGAAGTGAGTGGAACCAAGTTAATTTGGTTGGGAGAGAGAGCACTTAAAGTTTGAGGAGGCTTGGTGGGATGACCTGTTCAAGTCCCCTCTGCTTTGGTTTCCTGATTGTCCTGGTCTTCTTGTGTTAGCTTCTGTCTCTAATGGATGTCTTTCTTCTGGTTTAGTTCTTGGAGGTGTTGGGAACTTTTTTGTGGAGTCAAGGTCTGCTGTAACTGTTCCTCTTTTTCTCCTGCAAAGAGATCAGAGAGGCTATTGGCATTTCAATTTTTTGCCTATAAATAGGGTACCTTATGATGACTAAGACCTATAAAGCCACAAACGAAACTAGGACTGATCATGGTGAATAATTCCACTGTAACACTAGTTGGCAATATACAAATTTTTTTGTTGTTGTTTTTTAAATTACAGTTTTGAGGTTTTAGATGAAGCTTATGTTTTCCAGAAAGACTAAAAGAATGCTGAATATCTGTGTTTGTCTGTTGTTGGCTAGCATTTGCACTTTTTGATAAAAGTCTGTAATCTTGGACAGGAACAGAACTGTAGGTACAAAAATTTGCACCAATTTCAGCTTAGGCCAATAGAAGTCTGCAATCTTGAGGCTGTAATCTTGCCTCAACAAAGATGGGTTCAGAACTGTCACACTACTTGAGCAATAAAAACAGCTCAAAGTAAAGTTTAGGATGCAGGAACACTATACCCAGATTGTGAATGGTGGTAACAAAAGATTTCTTTATGATACTCTGAAAAATTGTCCATGTTTCTTTGGCTCTAGAAAGACTATCCTAGCTTCTGGATTGCTGCTGGTGTCTTCAATGCTTACATTCCTACATCCTTCTTTTGCTTTTTAATTTGTAGAACCTGTGTGCAAGCATATTCGTAAAGGACTGGACCAAGGGCATGTGAGAAAGGCACTGCAGAATGTGGAATGGCATGTTTGTCAGGACTGCAAGGCAGACAGTAAGACACAAGACAAGGCTGAGGAGGAGACTGATGAAGGCACTTCGATATGGTTATGCCTCAAATGTGGCCATAGGGTATCTCTTTTGTTATTAATCTGTCTTAATACCTCTCAGTGTCTCAGTGTAATACAGTGGAACAAGAGAGTTTCTAATTAAACTCTTATATTCTCTCTTCTTTTTATTTAAAGATGGTGCTACCTAGATGACTTTATATACTGTAGAGTGTGATTTAAAAATGTCTGCTTTGAATGTCAAATGAAGTACTTGGAAGATGTCCCAAAGGCATTTAGCAGGCTTAAGGCTAAAACACCATCTTGAGGACTGGTTTTCCTAAAAAGTTTGAATTATTTTTCTGAGAAAATAAAAATGCTCCTAATCTGTGATTTTTTTACAAGATCTTAATGCTCACGTTCGTTCATGAACTCTGCATGCTGAAGGGTTTTGGTTCTGTTTCATTCTTTCAGGTGTTCAGACTGGAATTTATTCATTAAATGTTCAGTCCTGTAGCAGCTTTATTCTGCACCCAGTAAATTATCCATATACAGAAATAAGTGTTTTGAAATAGATACCCGTCTGTTGGTCCCAATTAGTTGAACATAATTGAGTAGTTTTCATTGTCATACTTTGTTTTTATTCTGACTTTATATATGTTTCATTGACAGTCAAATGGATTTTGTGACACTTGTGGTTATCAATATTGTAGGGCTGTGACAGAAATTCTCCAGATCAGCATGCTTTGAAGCATTATGAAACACCAAGATCAGATCCCCATTGTTTGGTTCTTGGTTTGGACAACTGGAGTGTGTGGTGAGTTTGTAGGCAGCACAAGATAGAGCTGGAGGGCAAGAGAGGCTGGAATGTAATTTGTCTTTTCTTTGTGAATTCTGAGATTTCTCTCTGGGCATATATTAAAATGTTTCCAAACGTGATTTCCAGATTTGCGGAACAAGTGTTATTTTCTTGTAAAATTTATGATTAGAAAGTTTTCATAATGAAGGTTGAACTTGACAAACTAATAAATGTGGTTGACTTCATATTTTACTGCTTTTACTTGTTCAGAGTACTGACATATGGAAACAAATGTTGATCTGTAGCTCTAAATCGTAAGTTTTGATCTTGGGAGAAGGTTGTTTTCTGATGTGCACTTAGTGACCTTACTTTTATCTCCTCGTTAAATACAATGTTTTAGTACCACATGTAGACAGGAAACGCAGCTAGGATTACGAGATGCTACTGGATCAAGCAATACAAAATCCATGTCCCTGGTAGTTTTTGCTTCTCTCAAAACTAATTATACACTTGTATATATAGGGGGAAGCCTAACTTTCTAAACTGTGCTATATAGAAATACTATACTTGACATAAAGAATTTTTGTTTTACTTAGTAAGGTGATTTTGCAACCTGATGTCTGTCATTATGTTCATTTTATATAACATGATCTTTTTACTTGATCATACTTAACACTTACGTGTAATGATCACTACTTTTAATGAATTCTAGAATGCAGATAGACATTATTAGTAACATTATTATTAATGAACCAGTGAACTTCTCTTTGTGAATTTAAATTAGTGTTAAATTTAATTAAATTAATTAAATTGGTGTTAAAATTGTTGGTTTGAAGTGCTCTATTTTCCCTGGGTTTTAATCAAAATATTTGCAAATGGGAATTTGTTGAAGTAAGATGTTTTGGCTTCCTTCTAGAATTTCTTGGTTGTACAAAGTTGCCCAAGAAATGATTCAAAGATTGATATATTGGCTATAAATTAGTTTTAAATCAAATACACAGTCAATAACTGTATTTTACAGTGGGCCTAGTACAAAAATTCTCATTAAAAATGCTTTTGCTTTTATTAATGATATGAATGTGTGACCAAATCTCTCTGTGGATTGCATGCACATATGGTTCAAATTTGATATAAATAATACCTGTAAGGAGTTTAAAGACATGTTTTGGAGAAGAAAGGAATTCACTAAATTCTGGATTTTTGGGTTTACATGTGCTGTTGTATTCATTTTCGGTGCTGGTCAAACAGCCATCACTAACAAAACCTTTTTCAATCCCTTCATTCTTTCAAGGTTGTCTACAATATTTTTGAGAGGTAGAAGGTTATGGTGTTAAAACACACCATGGAAGTAACTATCCTTTGTTATTCCAGGAGTGAGAATGTCTATTTTTATTAACCAGATAGACAATAGATAAACAATCAGGGATCCAAAAGCTTAGCTAATTTTTTTAATGAGATATGAGGAAATGTGATGACTATAGCTGGTGCCAGGGATGCTAGAGATTTGGGTAAACACTTTGCTGCGACTTCTTCTGCTTCTAATATCAGAAAATTGAGTCTGACTTATGGTAATCCTGAAGTCTGCCTAGGAACTGTAATTGGTGTTTTCCAAAATGCCGAAGTATCAGTACCTTTTGCCACTTCTTCAGAGAGTTGATTTGGTGTAACTACAAAATTGGTATGTGTAAAACTCCTTCAGCTGTTTGTGTTCTGTCAGGGTTTACCCTTCTTGAACCTTTATGACTGCAGTTACTCCCACAATTTTCTCTAAAGCAGATTACTGGCATAACCATACACTTTTTTACGCATAAAGAGACACATAGGGTTTGTATCAGCAGTAGAAGAGCAAACACAAGTCTGCAGGTTTAAGGGTGGACATTTAAATTATTTCTTATCTGACTTAAATACAATTGGGTATTTGCTTGGCTAGAATATTCCAAATATTTTTCCATGCCATAATATTCACAAGTCATTTCCTTTAGGGCCTGATGTCTTTGTTTCTTGATTTTTGGCAAAATTTTCCAAGCTTTTCTTTTTCTTGCAGCAGGGTTTCTAAGCACAAATTAAAAGTCTAATTTATACTTGTAAATTGCAACTGCCAGCCACCAAAATAATTTATTAAAGGTATTTTTAACGTGTTTTATTTTTGTGATAAATAGACTGAATTCTTTTCTAAGATTTATAAATCTTACACTAAACCTTGTAATTTTATAACTTTGTGTAATGAATTGTGTCAAACAAGTAAATAGTTTAGGATTTTTAAATAATAGAAAAAAAAATAGGATTAATTATTTTCTTTTGGGGGCGGCGGAGACAGGTGCTACCTATGTGATAATGAAGTTCCATATAAAACTTCAAGCCTTTTGGGCCAGACTGTGGATTTTGTTAGAAAACAAGTTGGTATTGACTCATCACATGCAGGTAAGTAATTATAGTATTGATACAGTAAATCAGAAAGTCTCCTAAGTGTTGGAGACAGTACTATAAATCCAGAATTAAGGCTAAATTAGATTTAACAGAGAAAAACTAATTTTTCCCCTCTTTTTATCTTTTATCACAATTCTGATAGCATAAGTAATGTCCTAGCCCGTAGACCTAATTAGATGAGGATTTTGCTCAGCATCCCCTAAACTTCTACAGGCAAGATGTACAAGAGTAGGAGGGAAGAAAAGACAGTTTTACTGTGACTTTAAAAAAAAAAAAAATGTGACATTCAGTTTTTCTGTGAATAGGCATTTGACTTGTAGTACTTAGGGTGCTGTGTTTGTTTATCAGTGTTGCTCAGTGTGTTTTGAGATTGAAAGAAAAATTGTCCTTGCTTAAGAATAATTTGATTTGATTTTTTTAAAGTCTTTTTGTGGGTATTTGTGACTGTATCAGGAATGACTAAGTCTCCAGCTGTTGCAGCACATTTCATAATGGAAGGAGTAGTATACAGAGGTTTTGTCACTGGGTCTGTACATTTAGTATAGGCAGTTGCAGTGCTTTTAGAACTCTAAAATATTGTGTTCAGCCTGCAGTCTATCTGTAAAACATGATGGTTTAAAAGAAAACAAACCCAGCAAAAAACCCCCTAGTTTCCGTAATGGCAAAACTGGTTTTGTACAAGGCATTTGCACTGGAAAAATTGGACGAATTTGCATATGAAAATAAATGCTTTAACAAATGACTGTCAGAAATTCTAACACTTGGGTGACATTACAGGCCCTGTGGGAAATGGAACACAAATATCCAGCAATGAATGCCATGTGGCTGTCTCTGAATTCAGTTTTTTCAGAAAGCAGCTGGGGTTTTCCCGCAGGGAGCAGAGTTTTTTGAGTGGTCAGTCTTTTCCTGACACACAGTTGAACTTCATATCAGTTGCCAAAATTTTCTTCTTTGGTTTGAACTGGAAAACCAATGAATACCTGGGTGTAGTTGTTGCCTGTTTCATGTGTTTGTGTGTTATTGTCCATCCATCTGTTTCTTGTCCTAAGATTGTATTGTCTGTTTTCTTTGCTTTCTCTGAACTTGTGTTACTTGATTTTAAAGTTACTACTGGCTCTCAGCCCTATTTACCAGATAGCTCATCAATAGCTGACTGCGAAACTGGCAGAACCAATGTGGATGTTATTTTGAAAACTGCCTTGAACTCCCTTATGGCTTTATTAAACAGGCTGTTGAAGTTTTCAGCAATACATGAAAATAATTTGGAGGAAATATTTTTAACTCATCTTTAAGACTATAAACCTTTCAGTATCATCTGTTTAGGTACATGAAATGAATGTGAGAGTTCTTTGACAGTGGGAGCCTGTTGGATGTTGTAGAAAGCCCTCACATTGGTGATTTTGACAGGAATAAATTTGAGATGACACTTGGAGAATTTCAGAGGATGTTGACATGAATGGCTTGTGGGCTAAGAGATGTTTAATGTGCTTACTGATTTGAAATGGCATTTGAGGGAGTTCTTTATTTGTTGGGTTTTTTTAAACTTCTGTTACCTAGACAATTTAAGAATCTAAACCAGTAGTTCTATGTTTAAAAATTAAAAACTTAATTATCATATGTATAAACTATAAACATCATAAATTGCTGCTGGCTGTAATAATCTTTCCTAGCCTATGCCCGATAGCTATGTTAATATGTGATATGTGTTTGTTATTTCAGTAGAAAAACAAGAGAATAAAGAAGTTGAAAATAAAAAAATAGAAAAAGACAGCAAAAATGAGCAAGAAAAAGAAGTTTCACTTAAAGAAGAAAATTCTCATTCAGCTGCTAATGGAGAAGTCACTGTGAAAGGACTTAGTAACTTGGGGAATACATGTTTCTTTAATGCAGTGATGCAGGTACAGGACTTGCTGTTGTTTTTAGAAAAACTTTGAATAGGAAAAAAGCCACAAACAATGAAAAACAGCCCACAACAACCCTGCCCTCAGCATTTTACAGTGACACAATTAGAATGTGATTTTTTTTTTTAATCTGCCACGAATGCTGGCTACTTTCTAAAAATAGTGTGTTGGCCCAGAGAAATACAAAGAAGTGGAGCTACAGGTTCAGACTTGCTCTAAGGGGAAATACAATAAACTGCCTTGTTGTTGAGGGACAACATTTTTCACTGACATAAATTAAGCATGCCAGCTTCTAGTTATTTTTAAAAATGTGAAATAGTCTGACACATCACCCTTGTAGTACCACTTAAGTACTCAAAAGACCATGTGTGTTTATTGTAATAAAAATGTCTCAGCAGGAAATCAAATGTAATTGGATAAAAAAACAGGATGAGAATGTTGCAGGCATTGCCATCTTGTGTGACTTGTTCAGCTTGGAAGTGTAGAATATACTTATTCTTTCATGTATATTGAAACTGACGTGAATCTTGTGCTCTTTGGCTCTTGATACGTGAAGGTTTACTCAAAATTCCCACTGTACTTGCAGATTTTAGTGAACTGCTTTTGATTTACTTTTAAACAGTTTTTAAACCAAGCAAATATATACACTGCATTTTATGCTTTGATTTTTTAGAAACAGACACTAGTAAATACACTTGTCAAAAGATCAGTCTGTAGAAGAAAAATATTTAGGGTTTCTGTAATGTGAAGTAATGTTTATAGAGTGCATTGGAAGTCCCATTAGCTGTGTGGAATGTACATTTAAGTCATAAACACAGATGGAGATTCTAGAGTGGTAGTTAACCACTTCAGTTCTGTGTTTGGGAAAATAAATTGCTGCTAAACTGGTTGCTACAAATTCTATGACTAGTGGTGTTCAGCTGCCCTTCCTGCTGTCCCCATTTTCCAATCTCTTTCTGTCTTTTATGTTCTACAGAATTTATCACAAACTCCAGTCCTGAGGGAGCTGCTTAAAGAAGCTAAAATGCCTGGCACAAGAGTTAAAATTGAGTCACCTGAGCTATGCATGGTAATATGCTTTGACCTCCATAGTGTTTGTCCTCACCTTCCAGTCTGTTCAGGAAACAAGCAATATTTATCTGACAATTTTAATGCTCTTCCAGCTAAATACTAACAAGATTAGGGTGTAAAATCAGCAGGAGCTTCACTACTGATCTCTATAAAGCTGCTTCTGAAGTCAGTGGAAGTATTTACTTCAGAGTGTAAGAGCAGTGAATAAATACTCTGTCATAGAAGACAGTGCTTGCATTATGACGATGTTATTTAAAGGATGAAAATGTGTAACTCTTGCTATAATGCCACTTGTCTAAATGCAAAATAGGAAATTAGAGGTTGTCTGTAGCAACTTAAATAACACACCTGTCATTACAATTAGAGATTTGTATGGCAAAGAAAATGCGTAACTGTTTTTAAGAAATTGGGGTTTTTTCCTAGTAAAGGCAAGAAATCCACATTTTGAAGTAAGCAATAAATAACTGAGTTTTGTTATCATTTCATGATAAACCACGCATTGTTTTTGTCAGGTTAACTTATTGCCATTTTGGAATTTTGTGTATTCTATTTGACAATAATGTTTTCAGAAACTGAAAAGGAAGAACTTACTGCAAAAGAATCTGCCACCAAATTAAGGCAAAACAGCTCTGTTGCTTTTCTTTCAAACAGGAACCTCAGCTAATAAAACTAGATCAGCCGGGTCCTTTAACAGTAGCCATGCATCAGTTTGTGACAGAAATGCAAGAGACAAGAAAAGGGGTAGTGACTCCTAAGGAACTTTTTGCTCAGGTTTGTAAAAAGTGAGTATCTGTACAATTGCATGTCATAGTGAGTATGAAAAAGTCTGTTAAGACTGCCAGTTTTTCCTCTTTTTTTTCGTTAGCTCAGAACACAGCATATAAAATTTGTAGAATACTTAACAATTTTTGAAGGAAGAGCAAAATATAAATTAATAGCAGTAAAATTAAAGATACTGAATGACATACTGAGTAGCTGGCATCATATTTTTAGAAAATATGGTATGTAGACACTTGTTGCTTTTACATACTTCATCCTGGAGACTTTGTCTATGTGTGTTTGGTGTGAGTCATTTTTGCTTTATCCCTGAGTTCAGTTATACTTTACAATTTCATTTAACAGAGCAATACGATTCAAAGGTTATCAGCAGCAAGACAGTCATGAATTGCTTCGTTACTTACTTGATGGAATGAGAGCAGAAGAAATCCAGGTTAGTGCCAAAGTCATACTTGTGCATACCTTTCTTCTCCAGACCCAGACTCTTCTGCTGAAAGAAAAATAACATACTTTATGAGTGTCTTGGTTTAGGAGACAGGTGTCTGCTAAGGAAAGCTGGAATTTCCTTAGAATGGAGAATGTACAACTCCCTCCCTCTGAATTATTATAATTTTGCAGTTAAGGGCTTTCAGGCAAAGATATAGGAATAACAGTTCTTTTACTAGGAATGTTAGAAATACCAATGTAATAGTACAAAAAACACAAGTAAACAACAAACAAACAAAAAAACCCCAGAAAATCCTGACAGAGTGAGGGACACGACCTGACACTCTGTTGGTCAGGGTGTTTGGAAGCAGTCCTCCTGGAGAAACAGATGTGGCTCTGTTGGAGTAGATGATCCCGTCCAGTGATGCTGAGATGAGTCTGATCTTCCTCTGGAGTCCAGTGGAAAACAGGATTACCTGGTGCTCTGAGTCTCAGTTTTTATCTAGGTAGGCATCCTGGAGCCCCCACCCCTGGGTGGAGCATCTCACAATGGGATGATGTAAATGTGTCATGTCATTGGTGAGCCTTAATGGCCCATTAGCAGTAGATACCCCCCTGGAGGGAGGATGGGTGGTGAAAGACATAAGAAACAACACCCCACCCAGTTTTAACAGTTGAACCATTATCAGAAAGGCATCTTCTCCCTCCCACCAGAGTAACAAAAGATAAAGAAAAACATTTCCCCAACTGCTTTCAGAAGATGAAAATAGAATACAATTTTTCTGCTTCCGTAACCCAAGACAGTGAGATATGTCAGCCTCTGTACTGTGGTTGTGCTGTCCCTAGCACTCACTTGAAACATATTAGCAAAGAGAACACACAGAAAACGTGGGTTTGGAGTATGTGTAGTCACCCTAAAGAATGTCCTTATAGCTTCATTTCTGAAACACAATTGTAAGAAATTCCATAGGGGTTTTTTGCCAGTTTTAATTTGGGAAAGTATTTAATCCCTAGACTGATTTTCTTACATACTAATTGGAACATTATGGTTGCAACTTTTCAGTTGATTTTTTTTTTTTTTTTGTATCTATAGGAACTATTGTCTGGGTGTACAGGTGTTGTTTGTATTGATTCTCTTAATTAGTGAAGATTATACTTTTTCCCCCATCTGAAACACATTGTAACAATAAGTAGCTAATTGACTTAGTTTAGGAAATTTTACAGAGTATATTTGTTTTGAAAATTTCAGCAAATAAATGTTGGAATACTAAAGGCACTGAGTGACTCTAACAAACAAAATGAAGAAGAACTTAAAAAGAAAATTAAAGGTAAAATAAATTACCACAGTATCAGTAACATGTAAAATCTCTTTTGTTTATGTATATAAAGTAACATTAACAGTATCAACTAAAAGATACATGTTGTACAACTTTATGCCACTTCTTGAGTATCTCTGTTCCTAGAATAAGAGGCTGGATAGTTTTAGTCTGTATTTAAATGTCATGCTGAGCTTGGTGGCATTTCCTTCTTTACAGGATAAGAGAGAATTGTTTCTGTAGACATCATACATTAAAATATGTTTGGCCAATGATTAATCATTCAAACATGTAAGAAATTAAAATACTAGTATGCGAATATAATTTATGCTGCTGCTAATAGTTCATTGTTACTTAACAGTATAAAAAAAATCCAGACAATGAACAGCAGAATTTTTAAACTTTTCAACATGACTTTGGAGATGAGCTGCTAATTTATATTCAAACCGTATTACTCTGAAGTTACTACTTGAAGAAAATGGTTTTATTTGTCAGACAAAAGTTGGTGCTTGTTTTTTAAGTTCAGATAGTTGTTTCAGTCTTGAGAGAAAACAGGAATTCTTACTGAGTTGCAGTACTTCTGAGGAAACAGGGAAATGCATTTGAGTAGAGAAAGTGGTAGAGGTATGGTTTAAACAAGCGGTGTTCTGCAAATGTGTTTTAACTCCCGTTCTTTTGATACAGAAAGGATTCTTAATTTAAGAATCTTGTTGTACTTGCTATCCTGAGCAAACCAGAACAGGCCAACATGTTCCATCACACACCGTGCCTGTTATATTCTCTTTTTATTCAGTAGGCTGTAATGAAATTGGTTGCCAGTATATTGTATGTGCTATTTTTATTTTAATGTATACTTTTTGAATTCTCAGAATATGAAAAGAAAAAGGAAATACAAAGTTTTGTAGATCGAATCTTTGGTGGAGAATTAACCAGCACAGTTATGTGTGAGGAATGCAGAACTGTAAGTAAACTGCCTGCTCTGAATAACCTAGAGTGTTATGCCCTGTAATCTGCAGGAGAACCCCAAAGTGACTGTCTGTAGAAATAAGATTTGATTAGCTGCATGCTTTTCAAAAAAGAGCTGATGTGATTTGGCTGGAATGATTTGGCTGGAAAAACAATGATTTGGCTGGAATCTTTCTTCCCTTGTGTTTTAATCTTTCAGTTCCTTTCAAAAGCCTTCCAGAAAAAGAGGTCAGCAACAGCAAGCTGCCTCTGCCAGAATTCCCTCCTAGATTCCCAGTGAGCACCTTCCAGTGGTGCAGATCGTAGAGCAAATTAATTGTTATGGGGCCCTTTTTCATTCAGGGGATTAGATTTTCCCCTTTTCCACAATGAAAAAACATGGGCTTACCAGGAAGACAGTTAAGCAGGCACTACTGGATAATACATCCTGAGAATGAAGTGATGGAGTGTATTAGCAAATGGGCTAGTTGAAAATCATGATAGATTACAGCTTTGAGTCTCTTAGGCCCTAAGGTGCAGTCTCACTAGATAACTGTAATTCAAAAAAATATTTCCTGCTCATTTCTGTGGTAATGTGACTGCTGGATTTTTGGTCATTGGAAGCTATTTGTGGAGATAAATGAGCTATGTTTTACATTGTGTGTACAAGTGAAAGCAGGCCTTGAATGCGAACATGCAGACACATCTATTGACAGCAAGCCAGCTGCTTCCAATCAAAATTAAATTGGACTCTTGATTATTCATTTAAAGGTATCCTTCGTCCATGAGTCTTTCCTTGATTTGTCACTTCCTGTACTAGATGTTCAGGTAAGAAAGACTACATAGGTGCTTTTTGGCTTATTTTTTTTAATATGAAAACACTTAATATACAGTCATTAGGAAAAGCATCTTTCTAAAGTCTTTCTTTAAGCTTCTTTCTAAAGTCTCTTTTGCAAGTCAAAACTTCACAGAAAGAGAATAAGATTTTTCATGACAGTCATTCCTGTAAGCTGTGGCTCATAAATTGTCTCTGGAAAATCACACAGGTTGTTTGAGTTCTTTGGGGGTTTGTTTTCAATTTTTTCATCCATTTTCATGCACCGAGTCCAAGAACACTTCTCCTAATATTCAGGTTATGGAATAAATTTAAGAAATGTTGATAGGGTGGTATGTGAATACTTACTTGGTCAATCTCCAGACACTCAAAGTACTTGATTTGCTTTGTGTTTTGTATTGATAATCTGTATATGTAATATTTCAGATTTTTTTGTGTAGTACTGCTTACTCATAAATATTGGAATGGAGCCCTCAGAGCCAAAGGGGTCATGACTTTTGCCACAAACAAGTTTCATTTTAGCAGAAGCAAACAAATTCTGTGTCAGGCCGTTCAACTGAAAATATCTCTGCTTGTGTTCAATGCATTACTCTTCAGTGCATTTAATGAGATCTGTTAGAGGCAAAGGTGATGTTGCCCCTTTACAGGTTCAGAATTTGGCCCTTGATAGCTTTACTTTTCATACCGTTTCATTCTGCAAGTCCATGTTTCATATGGACTCTCTGGAGTGAGACACTCCTTCCATTAACATCAGGGTGTGAGGTAATTTTATGTTACATCATTAAAATGTTACATTTGAGCTGAAAACTCAGATAACATCTCTATTTCTGTGGTTGTTCTGTGGCTTTTTGGGTTTTGTAGAAAGTGAAAATTACAAAGCGAGAAAACATTAAAAAAAACAAAGAAAAGGAATCTGAAGATGAAGAGGATAAAATCAATGACCATTACCTTAGGCAAAAAGATGAGCCCCCTGGTACAAGTAAGCACCTTCAGAAAAAAGCGAAGAAACAGGCCAGAAAACAAGCCAAGGTTGGTCTGGATGGGTATTTCACTTTGTGCTTGCTATTTCTGTTAAAATAAATTCTTTTTGTTTCCTAATATTACATGGAGGAGACAGCTTAAAATTTCTCCTCCTTCACATGCACAAATGAAAAGACCAATTATACCCCTGTCTTTGCTGTTAAGATGTTCTGTTGAGCATTGCTGTATAGGAATAATATAATAATATCCAGTAGAATTTGTTGCCTGTCTGAAGTAGCCTTAATTTCTATCAGACTGTTTCCCAGTCATTTATTCCAAGAATATTTACAAAGCTTTAGAATACAGACACAAGAAAGATCAGGAAGATACCAAGGGCGTCATTTGCTGTATTTTGATGATACTGTGTAACAAGGAGCAGTGGGAGCTATGTCTGAGTGAGGATAAATTCAGTATTATTCAGTGGAACTGATCACCTCTGATCATTAAATCACAGATTATTCTTCCCCTTCATGCCTTGTGCATCTATGGCATGCAACAAACATTCTGATAAAGAAGTGGTAAGAAATGCTAAACATAACTTACACTTGTTTTGGTTTTTGTACTTTTGTTTATTATGTATTCAAATGTGCAGAGCCAACGCCGGCAGCAAAAACTTCAAGGAAAGAGGCTTCCCTTGACAGATCTCTTGACAGATCTCTGCGCAACCAAACAGCCAGAGATAGATGTCAAGTACAACCAAGAATCAGAGACTGAAATAACCTCTGAAACTCTTGATAAGAAGCAAGAAGAGGAATCATCACATGATTGCAAAGATCACTGCTTAACTCAGAAAGACTTGAGTATACAGGGAAATAGTACAGAAATTCGGAGCAGGCATGAAAATACAGGAAAGCCAGAAAAAGAGTGTGAAGAAAAAAATGTGTCTCTCATGGATCTCTGTATGGAAGACTTAGATTCTTGTATGAAGTTTGTCAATGGCCTTGACAACCTGTCTTTGAAAGAGGAGGATGATGACAATGAAGATGAGGAAGAGCTTGCTACAGACTTTTCAAAACTCCACTTGGGTGCCAGTGAATCTGACACAAGTACCTTGGATGGCCTTCAGCCTGTTTCTAACAAGACGTGCAAAGTATCTGTGGATGACCCCGAAACAGCATTTTGTACTCTGGCAAACAGGGAAGAGCTGAATGCTGAGGAAGATTCAATCCATCACTGTTTGTATCAATTTACCCGTAATGAAACACTTACCGAGACCAATAAACTACTGTGTGATGTGTGTACACAAAGGCATTGTGGACCAAAGAACAACATAAAAAGTATAACGAACTTTTTTAAAAGAAAACTTTAAATATATCTCTGTCTGCTTCTTGAGTGGGTAAAGGGCGGGGGGATTATCCCTAAAGTGGTATTTGTATAACTTTGTCTACTTTCATTCATCATACTAAAGGAGTGTGCTCAGCTTCTCAGTTCTTGTAGTAGATGACATTGTAACAGTTTAAATAATGAAAATAAATTCCTGCTGTAACATTTGTTTTTATATAAAACACTTGTTTTAATCTTTGGTGATTTTTCTTTTCTGCAGGTGAAAAGAAGTATGTTTATACTAATGCCAAAAAGCAGATGCTCATCTCTCTAGCTCCTCCAGTTTTAACCCTTCACTTAAAGAGGTTTCAGCACGTAAGTAGCAGGCTGATACATGTATATAGCCTCAGGTTAATATGTGTATGTGCGTACATACGCATGTAGTACTAGCTTAACCTGAAAACATGCTAATGTTACTTTTATTTTGTGTAAAACTTGATTGGTTTTTTCCCCAAAGTTTGGAAGGCATTCATGTGCAGCATTGTGTTTTGTCGTCTTTGAGGCATTGAGGTGTGTTTTCCTGAAAGAATATTCGCTTAATTAACTGGAAGGCAGTTTTGTGAGCATATTCACAACATATTCCCTCATTATTCTTACTGCCTACTGTATTAAGCAGAATCTTAGCATGAATGGTTTCTTACTATTACAGCTGTTCATGGGCTCATATATTTCAGTAGGTATAGCTAAATAAGATCCCTTAAGTAACAAAATAAGTAACAAGTTGGCAGAAGTGGAAAAGAGAGGATTCTGAGCCTTGTGCGGGAGAAGGAAGGATGAAAGGAAAGCAAAGTAACCTAAATTTTATTTACAGACACTGAAGTAAAGTCACTTACCTCTTTATTCCCGAGTTGTAGAAAAAAATTTGACTCAGGGCTTTAGCTTTTCAAGAGAAGAGGAAAGGAAATTCTAAATTTAAACCTGTCTGGTGTTGTGGTCAATATACTTGAAAAATAAGGGAGGCAACTTTAATTAGATGAAAACCAATTTCATACAGAGAATGGAAATGTGTAGCCTGTTCCAAGAGACTGTAATAGGAAGAAAATAACATTTATCATCATCTCCTTTTGTTTTTCCAGTTTGCTACTGGATGATTATTTGATTAAGGTGGGAGCACCATTTGCATCAGTTTGGATGCCCTAAGATCAGGTCCTCAGGCATGTTACAGTATCTGAGAAGCAAGAGTTGTCTTCATAGTTACTGAAGTGTACTAGAGCTGATACTTTTTCCACTTCTGCTACCATTGCATTAATTTATGAGTCAGCTGAAGAGCCATCTTAACTTGTGCTGCAGTATGTGGGGGCAAGGAAATAATGCTGGAATACTGGACATCAGAGAAAAAAATACTGTTTTTTCCCAGTTTTGGGTAATGTAAAACTAATCTGTACTGTTGAAACAACTTGAAACTTTTAGTAAATAAGCGTGGTTTTAATATGTTCCATTTTAACATTATGGGGTTTTCCCTCTTCTTTGGTTATTTAAGGCTGGATTTAATCTGCAGAAGGTTAACAGGCATATCAAGTTCCCAGAAGTGATAGACTTGGCTCCTTTCTGTACAGCTAAATGTAAAGTAAGTGGGAAAACAATCAGATTCTCCTTTCCCATGTTCTAATGTGCTTTCACAACAAAGCTGCATACCAAAATCTTTGTAGAACGCTTGTCAAGCCTGTTACTTTGTGTGATAACTTGCACTTCACTGCTCATAACTGTAGTGCTTGCATGAATCTCTAATGACCAGTTTCCATTTCTATCAGCAAAAAAAATCAAAGGGTTTACATTCTTCAAAACCCAGCACCTGGCTGACATGGCTAAACTTGTGGTTTTCTAGAATGTGGCTGAAGGGAATACAAAGGTCTTATACTCTCTCTATGGAGTTGTTGAACACAGCGGAACAATGAGGTCCGGGCACTACACTGCCTACGTTAAAATGAGAGCTATGAACAACCACCTCTCTGATCTTGTCCTTCGAGGACAATCTCAAGGTAAATCATTAGAAATACTTTACAAATTATTTCTTACAGAATCACAAAACGGTTTGGGTTGGAAGGGGCCTTAGACATCATGTAGTTCCAACCTGCCATGGCCAGTAAATTCTCTGAGAAGGGCAGTGAAGCTGGTGAAGCTCCTATAAGGAGCAGCTGAGGGAGCTGGAAGGGCTCAGCCTGGAGAAACAGAGGTTCAGGGGAGATCTTACCACTCTCCAGAACTGCCTGAAAGGAGGGTGTATAATGAGGTGGGGATCCAGCTCCTGTCCTAGGCAACCATTTACAGGAAGAGAGGAAATGGCCTCAAGCTGTGCCAGGAGAGGTTCAGGTTGCACATTAGGAAGAAATGAAGACAAAATGGTGGTTAAGCATTGGAAGGGGCTGCCCAAGGATGTAGAGACATCCCCATCCATGGAGGTGTTCAGGGAATAACCAGATGTAGCACTTAGTGCTCTGGTCCGGTTGACAAGGTAGTGATCAGTCACAAGGTTGGACTTGATCTTGGAGGTCTTTTCCAACTCAGTGATTCTATGATTGTACTCTATGATTCTTACTGAGGAACAGTAATAGAACTGAATGCTTCAATTCCTTGTCATAACTTTTACTCCTAAATTTTTCCTTTCATAGCTTTAGAAACTGAGCCACTCAAGGGTCAGTGGTTCCACATCAGTGATACCCATGTACAACCTGTCTCTGTGTCCAAAGTGCTGAGCTCCCAAGCCTATCTTCTGTTCTATGAGAGACTGCTGTAACTCATCAGAAGAGTCCTCTTGTGTGTGCAGCCACCTTCTTCGGAGGTGTGAGAGAAGGCAGACTTGCAAGTCATGTTAACATGTTGGAGCTACTCTATAGCAGGAATTCACTTTATGCATTTTAGACACACTGACAAGTGGTTAACTTATACTTTTTCCACTGTTTCCACTACTTTTCAGTAAAAGGTTTTTTTCAAAATTAAAGCTTTGTGTTTTTGTTTAATAATTTGGGTGTTGGTATAAATCTTGATCAGCAGCTTTTCCACTTTAAAGCAACCAGCTGTACTTTTGATCTGTAGCTGATCTTGGCTATCATTTGTTCCCATGCGTTTTTTAGACCTGGGTTCCAAGCATAAGAAGGTGTTTCTTCCTACTCATCTTAAGAGCCAAGACAATGGCGGCTTCAGCTCTTTTTTCACTATTGGTTTATGTCTAATAGATGAGCCCTCAAGTCTGCAAATGCTCCAGGAATTCTTTTGCTGGTGCTTTGGCAAGGCTGAGTGCTTGGCTCACTCTCACTACAGGCAGTCCTACATAGCCTTTCTGCACAGCAGGCTTAAGACCTGTAGTCCTGCACTGACTTGTAACTTTGAAGTTCTCCACAAACTTCATGCTGGCTTTCATGTGAATAACATCTTGGCTCTGCCATGCTGGAGCAGCAGCTGCTTACATTCAGTGCATTTTTCACAACAGCCTTACTAAGAAAATGGGTATCTTGTTCCTGTAAGCCTTAGAGCCTTCAGCAGTGGCCCTCATGCAGCTGACTATAGCACTATGCCAATCCTGAAAACTTGCTGAGTTTATTTTTCAGCCTCACCAACAAATGACTATAAAGTCAGCATTACTAGAGCTGTAGTATGGCAGCCTTATTTAGGCATAAGATAGTTCCAGACTTGATTTAGCCTTCCACTCCCTTCGGTTGTGAGACAAGGGTAGCACTGGCAAGAGTAGTAAAAGGAATAGTTATTGAAGAGGCTTGGATTTCAAATGCAGTTCTCCTTTCAAGCTACTTGGAGACACATAAGCTGTTTACTTCCCAAGATTAGTCTTAACAGGGGGCTTCAATTGAAAGATTCCAGCACTCTGCATCATGCTGACTAGTGCTGCTCAGCATTTATTTTGAAGGTCATTAGAATGTGATGCAGTTCACTGCTGTAGGATGCCCTTTTGAGAGCATGGGGATTTAAAAGGGTGAGGTGAGAGATGCATGTAAGAAAAAATTAATCATAGAATCCTAAGTTGGTTTGTGTGAGAAAGGACTGTAAAGTTCATCCAGTTCCAACCCCTGCCATGAGCAGGGACATCTCCCACTAGACTAGGTTGCTCCAAGACCTATCCAACCTGGCCTTGAACGCTTCCAGGCATGGGGCAGCCAGTGCCTCTGGGCATGGTCCTGTGCCAGGACCTCACCACCCTCACAGGGAGAATTTCTTCTGTGTATTGACCCTAAATTTCCCCCATTTCAGTTTGAAGACATTGCCCTTTGTCCTGTCACTATATTCTCTGATAGACTCCCTCTCCAAATTCCCTGTAGCCCCTTCAGACACTGGAAGGTGCTGTGAGGTCTCCACAACCTACTCCAGGCTGAACAGCCCTTACTTTCTCTCTCCCTCTCCCATAGGGCAGGTGCTCAGTCCCCTTATCAACTTGGTGACCCTCCTCTGGCCTTCTCTAACAGTTCTTTTTCTTGTGTTTGAGGCACACCTGTACACAGTGCTCCAAGTGGGGTCTCAGGAGAGGGGTTACTGAATGCAGACCTGCTGCAAACAATTATTGCAACATTCATTTAACTGTTTACACTCAAGGACTGGCCAAGGAGTGCAAATAAGAGCACAAAGAGCCACAACAATGCTGGATCATAAATTCCCTGCAGCAGGCTTATGGTCAGCCTCCCTGCACATTGAGTCTCTTGTGCCCACAACAGGAAGTGGTATGTGATCTCCCCTGTGGGAACTCTAGATGTTGAGGATTTTGGACTCTGGTGACAGACACAGAACTTCAGAGAAGCACTGAATTTGACCTGAGTCATAGTACTGGGATCATAGGGATGTAGTTTGGATGGCACTGTGTGATGTCACCGGGCAAAAAACTTAGATTTGGGATTTTGGTGTATGGTAGTAAATTGGGAGCCAAGATGGAGAATTCTGGGTGTAGGTTGTCTTTTTTGCACCTTTTTCCTTCTTCACAAATCTGGGTGGTTTTCTGTAACTGGGTGAAAGAGGTTCACATTGCGGATTTCGGGTGATCACAATTGGATTAGAAGCATAAATAATATAGATGCCAACTGTTTATGGGATAATTGGGACTTAAATAGCCTTGAATAGTCACCATCTTGGCTCCCTTTCTCAACCTGTTAGAGAGAACTCACATCTCGTGTGTTTGTAATAGATAAGGATAATAAACATCAGAGTGAGACGTCAAAAACAATGGCTCCTGAGTTTTATTCACCCTGACCTTGGAGCAAGAAAAGAGCCAGGAACTCCAACACTCCCCCTTCAACTCAGACCCTGAGAAGTTCTGCCTCCTTCCACACCAGGAGAGTGTCAGGCAGCCAGCCAAGGGTCAGCCCATCACACCCACAGTGTCATTCACAGTTTGGGAACAACCATGTTATGCTAATTCCAAAAGAAGTAAGTCAACATTTTAACAGTGAGTATGTTTATTGAAGTGTTTGATGCTCTGCACTCCATTGGACACTGTTCATAATTTAAAGGCAAGAGCAAAACGTTGTGACAGGCTCCAACTGGGATATTAAAAAACTCACAGTCATGTCACTTAAGAAACAGTAAAATTGTTCAGTCATTTTGGTCTTCATCCCAGTCTTTCTTTCCTGACGGAGGTTTTGGGCCACCAGCTGGTTTTGCCATAATGATCTTGAAGAGAATAGAGAAGCAGAAAAAGCTAATGTTAAAAATCAGGCTTGTACCCTTCTACAGCCACATGATGCTGACTGCTAGCATTCACTTCATGCAGTTTCCCTACTCTGAATCCAAGCAAGTGAATATCCATCTGAGGTATTAACAACTTTTTTTTTTTTTCTTGAGAATGATAGAGGCTGAGTCCAGATACGGTAAGAAAAGGTATTTTACCTCATTTTTGCATGCAAAGTAGACTACAGAAAGTCAGTGCTTAAATAAGCCAACCGCAGACTACAGAAATGTGTGCTACAGCAAGGAGGATTATCAAAGCTATTGTTCTCAGTTATTGTCTCTAAGTATCACACTTGAAAACCAGTAAGTACATCAGTCCTACCATGTTAAAGCTCATTCTCTGCGCTGGCTATATGGGCAAGTAAGGTAAATCTGAACCTGTACTTACCATCCCTTTCATGAAAAATTGGATTTAGGAGGAGAATTCATTTGCAAAGGCACAAATACAGGATGTAGCAATCAGCACACAGCAGAAGACAGCAGTGTTATGTGTTCTCAAGGAGCATACAATCTGCCATGTGCTTGCCAATGAATTCATGCATGCACTCACACAGATACCTCTCTGCTAGAGAAACAGAGCTTACTGCACTCTAGTTTTCCGGCCCATCTTTCCAATCATCCTTATCCCAATGTCCTTGTTGCTTAGGGGCTTTTGGACCGCCTGCTGGTTTTGCCATAATAATCTACAGAAATTTTACATGCAAATTCATTTGTGCTGGAATTTCACAAAACAATAAAAGATTTTTATCATCAAGACTGTAACCTCTATTTTTGCTAAAAACTGAATTTTCATGTAAAAATGTGTGAGAGAAGGTTACTTCTATTAAAGCTTGTTTCTACAGAAGTTAGGGTAACTCTGGATATAAGTATCAAATGTCTTCACAATATCAACAAAATCCCTAAAACAAAATTGCAAACCCAACAAACATTAATAGTATTGCTATAGAAGCAGCCACATTTCAGATTACAAACTCTTGAACAAATAACTACCTGGCTTCCAGAAATGAACAAACGACATTCTCAAGTAGAATTATGTTTACACCCTGCATTTCCAGAAGATTTCACCTATTGGAATGATGGTTCTGCCAGGTTTTAATTTAGCACCCAAATGACATGTAAGCTTACCTGATCAACCCTTAGGACAGTTACTGCTGCATTTGTAGCTAGCTTGATACCCCAGAATTTTCCAAGATATGTGTCTAACACACCAGCTTCCAACATGTCCTTTACTGCAGCAGCTTCGGCCTGTCAGATGGGGAAAAAACATTATTCAAAACTTTTCAGGCTTTCATCTACAAAGGTGGTATCACTTTTCTAATCTCCTCCCTTCTGAAAATCTTAATTCCTAATCCATTAGCAGGAACAAAAAGTCAGTAATTACTAAAGACCTACTCCCTGTCACATTAGTTCAGTATCCCCCTCCACCTCTGACATAAGGCCATTAGACTATACTGAATTGAACTGCTTGCTGATAAAAAGAACATCTAGGGATTTCAATTCCAAAAAGTTATTATTCTAGACTGTGCAGCACAGAGCTTCCAACAATTTAAAATAATCTATAAATACTTCATACTGATAAAAGTGCTATTAAGTATAACCCTGCACTGCAGGCCAACAAGTAACATGAAAGACTTTACCTCAATATCAAATCCAAAATTTTTCTTCCCTTCCTGATGCACAGCATAAAGTTTGGAGATGACCTCATTAGCCTTTACTCCAGAGTTTTCTGCCAGTGCTCGAGGAATAGCTTCAAATGCCTCAGCAAACTTCTTGATGGCATATTGGTCAAGTCCAGGACAAGTCTAAAATGAAGTAAAAACCATGTTAGCATTTCAAAAACTGTAAGATAGGGAGGCATTTCCCCCCCACACTTGTTATTACACATATATATATATGCTGGTATGCAATAATACTTGTAATTTTTTTAAAGATGTGTGTGTGAAGATGAAAAGCGAAAAAGACTGTTTGCTGTACCTCTCCGTAAGATGTGATCTGCTTGGCTAATTCAATCTCTGTCGCACCACCCCCAGGAACAAGACGTTTATCCTGTGGAAAGACCACACCAAAACACAATGTTTTGCTTAAAGCATCCATTACTACTTACTTTTTTAGGATTTTTCTAGTCTATCAAGAATGCAACAGAATGTTATTCCACACAGACTCATTAAGAATCCACTTCAGAACAAACATGCATTATGAGGGAAATCTACCAGAATTTACTCATTCATTCTAATGTCTTTGAAGAAAAACAGTTTTTTTTGTAGAAACCAAAATAATAATGCAGTGGGTTTTGTGTCTGGGATTTTTTGGCTTTTAAAAAATTTTCCACTCCTGGTTAACTGTAACAGCATTCCTAGATTATCTCATCTTTTCTATTACTTTGGTGGGAAATATCACATAGGAAACCAACCTACTGTATGCGAAGTTTAATATGTCAACAGGTATTACAAGGTGTTGGGAGTTTTTGTTTTCTTTTCTTTTTAATTAAGCATTTTGTGTATCCTTTGGCAAGCCAGAATTTACTTATTAACTCTGGTCTCTTAACCCAAACAGTAATCATGATAAATCTTAAAACAGGACAACTCCTGGACACAATCAGAAATGCACAGCATTTCTGTACTCAAAATCAGTGTCCATATCTTGGCATGTAGAGGACATTAAGATTCTAACAGTTTTAGCAATTTTTGCATGCTGTTTTCCAAGTCTCTTTTTTGTATAAAAAAAAAGAAAAATGAAATAATAATATTTAAGACCACATAAACTGCTTACAAAAAAAAACCCTCTGTAAAACCAAGTTCTTCCATCCATAAAAACCTACCTGTATTATGTGGAGGAAGCATGAATTATCACCAATGAACTAGAAATTGAGTCTGCAACCAATCAGTTTCTCCTGATCCCAAGTGACAAAGCTATCTAGCTTTTCTTCTGTGCCTGGTTTCCCAGGAACATTACAAAACATTTAGGAAGTAAGTCAAAAAAGAGCTGACTGTCTTTAAAAAGTGGTAAATGTAACCCACCTTCAGGACCTCATTCATTACTGGAAAATTGAGTGCAGTCCATGTTGAGCACCACCTTCTACGTACTCTATGTTCACAACAACAGCTGTCTTCTCTACACAGCCCTCCACACCTCAGTACTACACAGCTATGTCTCCAGAAGGAAACTATGCAGATTACTATCTACAGCCTTTGTAGCAAATGAGCACAGAGCAGGCTCAAGCCTTGCCTCAAACCGATTCACTTTTCACTTTTGATAACTCAAGTGTTCTCATTACCTACCCTTGTGAGTACTTTGAAAGTATTGACACCATCATCTACTGCTCTCTCTATGTCGTCCATCAGATTGTCTGTAGATCCACGAATAAGGATAGTAGAAATGGCACCATCCTCCTTTTCTGTTCAGAGACATGCATTACTGAATTAATTCATTAATCTTATATCCAAAACACATACAAACACACTTTAGAACAGCAGTGTCAGCAGTTCTACAGAACATACGTACCATGCTTAAACACCACAACCTGTGTATCCCCAACCTCTGATAAATACACGCTATTGCAGTGACCCATTTCTTCAAGAGTAGGGGGAGTCTAGAAAGAAAAACATGAGTTAAGAACTGAACTGACTAGTTCTCAGCCCCTTGCACCTCATTTGGGATGTACATACCAGTCTGGGTAGGGCTGTTGCACCAACAGTTTTGCACAGTCTTCTCAGGTCCCACTTGGAGTTCAACCTTAAAAACAATTTTCCATAACAACATTAACACATATAAGAGTATTCTCTGAACTCAGCAAGTACATTTCATAAATCTGGTAGTCCAAATGTTTTCGTGCTCTACTAGTACTTACCTCACTAACATAAGATTGTACTTGTTGGAATAGTGAAGAGCCATATCTGCCACTTTGCCACCTGTTACTACTACATTTACACCACTATCAGCAATAGCTTTGACTTGCAAATCCATTAGATTTTCTTCTCCTTTACTGAAATTCATCAGTTCTTCAGCATTCTTTATTAGGACAGTGCCCTAGTAAAACACATACACTGTTACAATTTAGCATTAAACCACATGCCTGTAAGTTTCTGACAAACCTATCTATAAACCTCAAGTCATCCTATTTTGTAATACTGACACCCTCCCCAGGCAACAGGGTAAAACAAGAGGGGAAAAAAAAAAAGGAAATCAGCGGGCAATTCTAAACAACCTTGAGGTTCAGAAATTCAAGCTGTAGTTTGGCTCAAATAACCCAACAAAACAAACGCAATTTCCCCTATCTCAAAAACCCCATGAAGCAATCAAGGTTCATAACTTTCCTATTAACTTTTCTGAACTAATAAAATCAATATTCACCAAAATATCTCTGTCACCAAGTGTCGAGAATATTTATAGCTAAGTCTAAAAATAAGAGCACATATGCATAAATAGAGATGTAATTTATTTTGAGCTTTAACATACCTTAGTTTCAGTTATCATACCATCAAAAGGGCAGGAATACACAGCTATTTTTGCATCTTTGACAGAAGTAACATGTCCTTCAGTTTCTTTTTTAAAAACCATGCCATGCAGTACTGAGGAAGCAGAAATACCAGCACCCTGCAAGGAAGTAAATGGAATCTGAGACTTTTTACAAGGGCAAGTAGTGATGGGACAAGGGAGAATAGTTTCCCACTTAAAGAAAGTAAGTTTAGATTAAACATCAGGAAAAAATTCTTCCCTGTGAGGGTGGTGAGGCCCTGTCTGCCCAGAGAAACTATGGCTGCCACATCCCGGGAAGTGTTCAAGGCCAGGCTGGACAGGGCCTGGGGAAGCCTGGTCTAGTGGAAGGTCCCTGCCCATGGTAGAGGGCTGGAACTGGGTAATCTTTAAGACACATTCCCACCCAACCCAAACTGTTCTTTGATTCTATGAATGGGGGAACATCATACTACTGAGCATTTATTGTCAGAAAGCTGCACTACTCTGCCTGAAAAGCAGAACTTAAAATCATTTGGATGTAATACCTAAGTATAAGACTTTAGCTTATTCAGCAACAATATTGTCTAACAGGTTCCCATTTTAGATTACTTTCAATATTAATGATTTTTCTTCCTGAATGCTGCTACTGGGCACTAAGCAAGAGACATAAAGACTGATTTCCAAAATTCAGTACACATGCCACAACAAAATTAGAAAAGGCTCTCTGGAAGTTTAAAGATTAACCCTCATTACACTGTTTACCTTAATAATTACAGTAAAGCCAGCTACTTCAAACTTACCACAATTTTACACACTCTGATATTATCAACGTTGAAATGTCCAGAATCAGGAAGAATAGAAACTGGCAAAAAAAACAGAAGAAAAAGAAAAATAATGAATATGTCTTGCCTAGCGAATAAAGTAGAACAATGACACTATAAATAATGCCTGGAATTTTTCTGAACTACTAAATTTCAGTGTTTTGAGGTTATCTGCCTAAATTTAAGATAACCTTCTAATAACCGGCATAAAAAGAAACACAAATTTTGTTTTTACAAAGTAATAATCAGAAATAAACATTTATTCAGGCTGCTCAGTTAATTAAGTTCAAATATGCACTCATACGGGTAGAGTCAAGAGGAAAGTCTGACCCAGAGTATTTAGAGAAATCACTGAACTAAAAATGAAGGGTTTATCCCAGAAATCTAGAAGAACAACTCAACAGAACTACAGTCTTACTTGCATTTCTGTGGCTGCAACTAATAACAGCTTATGTGAAGTGCAATATGTCCTCCTAATGATATAAAAAGAGGGAAAAAGATGGGTTTCTGCACTAAAAAGACTTGAAAGCTGTTTCTAGAAACGCCTAGTAGGAAAGGCAAATCTTTTCTGAGCTACAATGCCAATGCAGCATTCAGCATGAGGAAGATTACCCTCACTGCAGAAGTAAAGCGTTCCATCCAATCCCACCTGCTAAACTAACCATACTTTCTATCTTACCTGAAGATATAAGGACCATAAGCAAACCTACTCAGTTTTTTAGCTGTGTGCCCACACCTATTCCTGCCCACTTACCACAGGCCTGAGCAATAAGCCTTGCCAAGAACTGTTCATTGCCATATTGTTTGCTCATAACTGACGTGTGCAACAAAGATGCCACTTCTTCAACATCTCGAAGGTTCTTTGCAGAAAAGCACACCAAGTCTGGAAGAATTTCTAGGGCTTTCTTGCAAGCCTTCTCATATCCTTCAATCACCTGTGCAGCAAACAGTAAATATTCATAACAATATATTGTACTGCTTTTATCTGCTTTTCAAATAGCCATAAAATATTAACATATGCAAAAGTTTACTAAGGAAGCAATCAATCACAAGCAACAGAACACACGGTTCCCCTTCAAACATATCTATCTAAAAAATTAGGTAAGAAGAAAGCAGATGATTCACAGAATTATAACCCAAGAATACTGATCAGTGGCAATCTGGATTCAAGCTGTGTGTACTGTAATGAGAATATAACTTGCCTCTGAGACAGATAACCCCATCCTCAGAAGGTCTTCTGCTAACTCCAGAAGAACTCCAGCAAAAACAAGGACAAAGTTTGTTCCATCTCCAACTTCTTGTTCTTGCATGTGCGAAGCCATCACAAGCATTTTCGCAGCTGGATGCTGGACCTTTAAAAGAAGTTACACATCTTGGTGACTAACATCCCACCTAAGACTGCAGCTTCAGGCTTTTCTACACATCTTTCTAAGCTCTCTTATTCCAAATTGTACCTAGAGATATTAGAAGTACACAAAATTGGAAAAGAAAGCAGCAGAGACAATCTAATTGGCTAATTTCCCTAGTAAGAAAAAGCACAAACAAAATTCAAAGAAAAAAGCACAAAATTCAAAGAAAAAAAAAATCAGAGAACTGAACATTGCTGCTACAACATGCATTAGACATCCTTGACATTTGTTCTGAGCTACTTTTACAGGATGCAGTGGCTTCACAATTGAGTTCTGCAATAGGAAAACTGTCTGGGGTTTAGATCTTCAAAGTGAACTCATGTAACATACAAAGTACCTGTCTAAATAGCAGTTTGATTTTTAAGGGGTGGGGTATGGAAGGGTTCTGCTTAAAGATTGCACTGCTTCACTCTTCCTTCAAATAAATGCAATAAAACACCATATTCCTGCATATTTATACCTGACATTTCATACCAGAAAGTAACATGCAAAACATACCAGATTAGGTCACTAGTATGGAGATTATATTTTTTCAAAACAGAACTGAGACTTCCACAGTTATTCTACTCATACTGAACACCAACACAATGCATTCAGTAAGGAAATACTTCATACTTACATCATTTCTATCACTAAGTATAAAATTCAGTAAAATATTACTCATGTTGTGTCATAAATATCAATTTGAAGTCAGAAGAAGAATTAGGAGAGAACAGCCTTTTCATGCTTTTACAGCATTTACAGAAGGATGCCGGTATAGCCTCAGATTCTTAAATTCAATTGATGGATTCTAAGCAGTCAGGAGAACATGGCAAGCAACAATACTGGGAGATTAACTGAACAGCTTTGTCATGCAGACTTTTCCAATCCACTGCACTTTTAGACATATCCTCTTTTAAACCTACTGGTTTTGGGGGAAAGTAGGCAATTATTAAGCATCTACAACTATTAATGCTGCTTCAGAAAAGAATTATACTCTTCACTGTGGACCTCAAATTCAATGAAAAAAACCCCTGATTTCCAAAGTGATATATGTAAATCATCTGACAGAGTGACATTTCCTTACTAACAGTCAGAACCATAACAGCCCATGAGTAAAAACACTGCTTCACAGCTGACATCATCTGAAGCAAGAAAACTTACCTCTAGCTCTCTCAGGATAGTAGCAGCATCATTTGTAACAAAAAGCTTCTCCAGATGGTTGATAACCATTTTGTTCATTCCTAAATGGGGAAACAAAACAATTTATGAAAGTCATTCATTATGCAAACTATATTTTGTACACAGACACTGTTTCCTAACTTTCAGGTATATCTTGCACATTAAAGTGCTAGCTCTGTTTATAATTTAAGAACTTCAAAACATTTTTGCTAAGTAACACTTGAAATGGGGGACATTAAGGAGAAATCAGTAATTTCTGAGCAAGCAGTCTTCTGTTCAGAAATACCAGCACACTATTTAATTAAATGGTGCAGGACAATCTTTTGTTTCCATATATCTGACTGAACAAAATTACATTTACCATTACTACCTACCATGTTTTCATGTTTCCTTTTTATGCTTTTTCTTGTATTTTATACCGTGTTTCAAAGATAACACTAACTGTTAATTGCTACAAAAAAAATGGCAAAAGCAGACACTGAGCGTAACTCAAGAGCTGTCAAAACAAAATCTGAATTCTACATTCACAAAGAAACAGTCACATATTTGCAATCTTAGAGCAGGCCCAATGTGTTTCCCCTAGAAACAAAAAGCTGCTTCTTTGTCAAAGTATGTTCAGCCTCCAAACATAGCATTTCTCGCAAGAATGCAGTAATAATTTTAGGATTTATTTACCGTTTGGTCCATATGCTGTACGGGTGGTTTGGGCAAGTTCCTTGCATGCCTGGATGTTTCTATAGACAGCTTCTTCTAATCCAGAATAATGCTAAAGAGCAAAATGACTGATCAGAATTAGGTTAACAAAAAAAAAAATGAACTAGTAATTTTTCATCAAAGCAGCAACAGCAGAGTCCCTCAATATACATGTGGTATTTCATTTACAATTTGAACAGACACCAAAACTTATCCAAAGACAGTGAGAACTACTGTGTACACCCTCTCAGCTAGGCATCTCAACAGGCACAAAAAGCTTCTAAACAGAAAATCTAAAGAGTGACTTGACTTGCAATAGAGTTTGCATGTCCTCAGTCTTCCAAAAAAGTTTTGTGACTTGCCAAAGAGAAACAGAAAAAAACCAAGACCCAATTGGAGAGGGGCAAGGATTTCTGTATATGCCTCTTTACTCACACCTTTGTATGCTACAAAAATAATTTAACTCTGTTCTACATTGAAAACATGTGCTGTTTGAAAATACAGAAGCAGAATGATTAAGTAAAATATCTGTGCTTGAGAAGGTGATCAGCCTGGCAGTTTGGAAACCTTAAGACCACATAGGATCCCCAGAAAGGATCCTTAAGAAAGAAAAAGCAGGATAAAAAGAACTGTGCAGCCCATAAGAGAAAGCGGAAAACTAGTAATGATGTTTACTCTCTAAATACAAACCAAACATCTTAGATTGCCAGCTGCCTCCTTGTTTTACAGAAGACAACTCTTGCTGTTTTGGCCTTGAATTTTGTAACACTGAGGCCACTCAGCTTCCCTGTTCTGCCCCTGCCCTGAATATATGCCATTATTTGGCTCCAAGGATTCTAAAAAGAAACAAGAAGGGCTTTCAGAGCTGCTACCTCCACTCTTCTTTCTATTAAGTAGCAGCAAACAGAAATTCTTCATATTTTCCTTATTTCTTGGAGAGAGGGACCTTGGACAAGGGCCTGGGGAGACAAGAGAAGGGGGAATGGCTTCACATTCAAAGAGAGTAGGTTTAGATTAAGTGTTAGGAAGAAATCCTTCCCTGTCAGAGTGGTGAAGCTCTAGAACAGATTCCCAGAAAAACTGTGGATGCACAACCCTGGAAGTATCCAAGACCAGTTTTGATGTGGCTTAGAGCTAAATATCTTTAAAGACCCTTCCAATCCAAATGCTCCTGTTGATTTTATGAGTAAAAAAGAAAAAACCCACACCTGCTTGCTTTCTGTCCACTTTTCAAAGAAAGCTTCTCTTGTATTAAGACACAGGCCTTCAGCTCGACCAAAATCTTTATTATAGTAACGGTAAATATAATGAAACCGCATTTATTGGGCAAGGAAATATACAGAAAACATTACATTGTTCTACATCGCTGACAAAGGTCTCAGAAAAAGTCAACCGGAACGACCCGGACATTTCTGAACAGCTTCAACTATAGGGCCTGGCTGAATGTTGCTGTCCAGCCTCCCTTGAGGGCTCTTGGAACAGGGCGGGCACGACCTGGGCACTGGCTCACCCCCGACGCGGCGGGATGAAGCGGCAGGGCCCGGCCCCCGGGAAGGGCGGGGAGCGGGATCCCAGCCCCGCAGAGATTTCTGGAAGGCCGCGTCCGCCGGGCACCGCCCTGCAGGGCCGCGCAGGTACCGATCCTCGCAGCGCAAAGGCCGCGGAGGGGGCCCGGGCCGGGAGTGGGGCAATACGCGAAGCCCCCGGGCCCCCGCCCAGGGACACGTGGTGCCGCCTGGCCCTGCCGGCCTTCCGGGGCTGTCCCCGCACCGCCACCCTGAGACTCCTCCCGCACCCATCCGTCTATTTATCCGCGCATCCATCCAAAGGCGGTCTCACCTTCGCCCCCTCCTTGAGCATCTGGGCGAAGCCCGGGGCCTTGGGGACGTGCAGCGCCATCTCCGCTCCACTGCGTGCCGGGGCTACGGCGGCCCGAGCGCGCGGGGTACGGCGGGAGGGCGGAGCCGCGCAGGCGCGGGGGCGGCGGGCCGAGGCTTGTGCCGCCCCTTAGGCCGCGCTCGTCCGCGCTCGTCCGGGGACGCGCCCCGTTTAGGCCCGGCCGGGTTCGCAGCCGAGGAAGCGTCGGGCGGGGAGGGGTTGCTCCCTCCGGGCCTTTCTTTCCGTGTCCAGTCCGGCAGACCGTCCTCCAGGCGTTCCTCGATACGCTTTGCAATGGAAATTCCAGGAACAGTGCAGAGTTTTTATGGCCGCCGATGATAAGCGCTCGTCATAAAACTGAGCAGACTGTAGTCAGGCATTTAGCTTAGTACATGCTTGTCCAAATGGCAGCACAATGCACAGATAGGAAAACTAAGTATCATAGAACCACAGAGTGGTTTGAGTCGAAAGGGACCTTAAGGCTCATTCAGTTTCAACCTCTGCCATGGACAGGGACACGTTGCACTAAACTGGATTGTTCCAAGCCCCGTCCAAACTGGCCTTAAACACTTCCAGGCATGGGGCAGCCGCAGTTCTGGACAACCTGTGCCAGGGCCTCACCACTCTCATAGGGAAGGATTTCTTCCTAATATCCAATCTAAACCTGCTTGCTTTCAGTTTGAAGCCATTTCCCCTTGTCCTGTTAGTGTCCTCAAAAATCAGATTTGTTACCTGGTGTGCAACACACCAATAATTAAACACTCAAGAGAGTCATTGACAATTTATTTCAGAGTTGCACAAGCTTGGGTGCTCAGTGGTCTTCCACAAGTAACACATGCCAACTATGAAAATTTTTTACTATTAATAGATTTTAGCAAACAAAGGAGTTAGTATTTATTGGCTACACGTTACATAGTTCTCTTATTCATTAGCATTCTCTCTGCTGTTTTTTAATGATTCTTGCATCTCATGCCAATTAAGTCTTTTGAGTCAGTGGGTTTCTTGAGTTGCTGGTCCATGAGTCATCTCCCCCTGCCAGATTTACCCTTCAGCCATTTCGAACTGATTTCAGCACAATTACTAAGTTGGCTTTATTAGTGTTTTTCTGCCAGATATCCTTGTGGCCCATAAATTCTGCATTCTTTGTGTCCACTATCAGTGGGTATCCTTCTTCCCTTTGCTTTCCTTCCCCTACATCTGAGGTCATTAAAGCACATCAAGCCCTAACCCTTAACAAGGCAATTCTACCAACAAGTAATTTTCTTTTCTGGCACCTGGACATCACTTAGAACTTGTTTGTTAGCTGCTATCTGTTTCAGGGATTAAATCTCCCTTCTTGTTGATTCAGCTTGAAAGTATACAAAGACCAAACATTAAGGAACATCGTTTCTTATGGGCATTTTATATACTCCACATTTTGCAAAATTGTCACTGCATGCCCTTGTAAATAGTCTCTTTCTCATCTTCCTTGTAGGCTCCATTCAGGTACTGGAAGGCTGCAATTAGGTCACCTCAAAGCCTTTTCTTTTCCAGGCTGAATCCTGATTCTCTCAGCCTTTCCTCACAGCAGAAGTACTCCATCCCTCTAGTCATCCTGGTGGCCTGCTCTGGACTCACTCCAACCGGTCCCTGTCCTTCCTGTGCTGGGATCCCAGAGCTGGATGCAGTACAGTCAAGTCCTTGTTATCCAGGGTAATGCCAAGTAATATGCTCACTACAGAAGAGCAGTGAAGAGCAGTTTGGAGGCCCACGTTGACACCTCTACAGGTAGTTGAGGTCCTGCCAGGACACAGTGGATCTGCTTTTACTTTGAAAGTTTTATTAACTTTGCCTGTGTGCCACACAAAGTCAAATACACTATTTAAAGACAAGAAGTTCAAGGCCTTAGAAATAATACTGCAGTACTTAAGCCTGTAATCCAACAGAGACTGTTACTCCACCTCTATGGCAGGCTGCCTGCAAGGTTCATTAAATCACTTGATATATGTTGCCTAAGTAACCTCAGAAGAACTCAGTTTAGTTTTGCTGTCCTATAATTCTTAGAATTAAATTACATTACCCTGTAAAACAGGGTAACAGAGTAACAGTTTTGTACATTGCCCCTAGAGGTATAAAAAATTAATGATAGAGGATTATTTGCTCCACAAATGAACTTCAAAAATTCTGTATGCAGTTTTGCCAGAAGTACTTGGAGGTAGATGCCACTTGAAGCAGAAGAGGGAACTTACTCAGCCATGTCTCTCATGACCAAGGAGTGTGGGCATTTCCAAAAAGACTTTCTGGGGGTTGGCACAAGGGGCGTAACCCATTTGTCCCTCTCTTCTTTTTTGCATTGTATCTTGCACCACACTGCAGCAAGGGAAGAAGGAAGTATCCATCCTGTTCTAGGGTCAAGATACTTTATAAAGGAACTTCTGTAATCTAATGTTAGCCATGGAGACCAGAGGAGGTACTTCCTCTTAAGTCAGCACAGAAAACTTCAGATTCTATGAATTGATGGATGTCTGCTAGTGATACAGCTTGAATAACTCTTTGTACTTTGCCTTAATTCTACAAGTCTTTGTACAAATTTTTCTCATTATAATCTACATTCTCTCTGTGCCATTGCTGTCTTCTGCTATCTCTAGGTATTTGTAAGGAGTTTAACAAAGACAAGTGTCAGATTCTGCACCTGGGATGGGGCAGCCCCACCTGTATGGACAGACTGAGGAACAAGACACTGGAGAGCAGTGCTGGGGAAAGGGACCTGGGGATCCTGGTTGTCGGAGTTTAGTGTTTGCAATTTTATATATATATGACTAGGAGAGTTCAAAAAGCAAAACAGGCTTACCTTAAAATTACAAAAGATAATTTATTTACACGCATTAAGGAAATAAGAAAAGGAAAAAACCTAAATAAACAACAAATGAAACCTTCAGACCATCCTTCTCCTCCCCCCCACAAGTATTCACTTTCCTACACACAACATGAAGACAAAAACTGTAACTTTAGTCAGTTTTACCATGCAAAAATAATCTTCCATCAGTTCTTTAGGAAAGGAGTCTTTTTGAGTCCCTGGAGACATGGTCACATGAGGAACAGTTCTTGGGTGGCTTTTATACCACACATCTGCAGTGGCCTGAAAAGAGCTTTTGCAAATTGTGAACTCCTACCCATTAGCAGCTTTCCCAACACTGCGTATGGGTCATAATCTGCTTATTACAGGTACTGTTTAAGAATGCCTCTTCTAGTATAAAGCAAAGATTCTCTTTTTCCTTGTTTCCAAAATTATCTTCATCTCAAAACTCAAAATCTCCTTTTCCCCCTATTTCCAAAAGCATCTGCATCTTAAAACTTAAAATCTCTTTTTTCCCCTAGGAGCACAAAGAAAACTTCATTATCACTTATACTAGCACTTTACATCCCTCCTAAACAGCATCTATATGTTACAGGAAAAAAAAACATTCCATTCTCCAGTGATTACTCGAAAAATGTCCAGCTGAATCAGGCCACTTGTTTTCTAGTCTTTTCACTCTCTCTTCACTGACTCAGTCTCATGCTCCCTCTTCTTCATGGTTCCATTACTTTATCTTGTCTTCACTCTGGGAAGAAACTTTCAGTGCCTGAAAGATCATCTGCTGGCAAGACAAAGAGTTACTTGTGCCCAGGCCTGCGGTGACCACATGGCCTCTGCCGGCAGGAGCTGCAAAGTCCTACAAACCACGCTGGCGGTGTGGCAAGGCTGGTGGGTGCCTTCTTTTCCACCCCTCGGTCTCATGGCGTGGGCTGCTCCCTCGCGGGGCCAGTGGCTCGCAGAGGCCTCAGGAAAGTGGGGGGAAACATCTTCCGAGCCCCAGCCAGCAACACAGGCAGCTCCCGGGGCTTTTCATCCCCTCGCCTGCTGCTCGCTGTTATTTGGGCCCAAGCATGGCTGGGGCCACTCCCCCACAGGGGCAGCAGCTCCCTGAGGCCCGGCCGCCCAGGGGCAGCAGGGCCCAGCCCGGCCCAAGCATGGATAGGGCTGCTCCCTGGCAGGGGCAGCGGCTCCCTGAGGCCCAGCCGGGCCCAGCCCAGCCCCTCATGGCAGCCACCGCGAGGTGTTACCTGGTCGCTCGCCAGGAGAGAAAGTGGGCGGCTGTTCCGCTTTCTCAGCTTTTATATGGTATTAGTAAAAGTCACATCCTGTTTTCCCAGTGGTTAAACTACCTGCCAACAGTCAAGAACTGGCCTCTGATAGGTGTTCAACTTTTCTAAAGGATATTTAGGTCCTGGCAGGGTAATACCCCACACCCTCCTTCATGCAAAAAACCAAACCGTGTCAACCCATAACACTGGTCTACAGAAAGCTGGATATGAGTCACAAGAAGGCCAACTGTGTCCTAGGGGACATCAGGCCCAGCATCATCAGCTGGGCCCAGCAGGGGATTGTCCTGCTCTGCTCTGCTCTGCTTTGCTCTGCACTGGGGCAGCCTTGGGTGCTGGAGGCAGTTCTGGGTGCCCCAATATCAGCAGGGTATAAAGATATTAGAGAACATCCAAAGAGGAGCTACAAAGATGGTGAAGGGTCTTGAGAAGAAGCCGTATGAGGAGTGGCTGAGGTCACTTGGCTTGTCCAGCTTGGAGAAGATGTGACTAAGAGGTGTTGTTATTTAGGAATGGTACTCCCCAATTTATTGCTTCCACTGAAACCATACACTGCTCACTGTCCTTCCTTCCCAGCCTAACCACCACATGGTGGGCTAGAGAGGAGAACAGGCAGCACAAAAGGTAAAGATCACAGACTGAAGAACAATTTACTGGAAACACCAATGAGTTTAGAAAACAAGCAACAATACTTCTGACAGAAGAAATCAGCAATCCACACAGAAAACCCCCAATAGTAAACAATATCTGACCGCTCCCTCCACAGCATTTACTTGACTGGACTTCAGTGATCCTTGTGGGTTCCTTCCAACTCAGGGTACTCCTCAATGCTATGATTTCTGAACTGCCCTCTTGGTACAGTGCTTTTATCAAACTTGTGCTACCTACATTTTTTAAAGCCATAATACCACTAAAACCATAATATGCTTGTGACTATGAATATAAACAATATATATGTATTAAGCTTATGTATGTATTGAATTAACACTAAAACATCTCTTTGTGTTACAACCAGGATTTCTTTGGGACTCGCTGTCTAATCATGACTTTGACTTGGCCTTGATCTTTTTTTAGCTATGCATCTACACCATTTATTTTCTGGACAGACATTGCCATGCTAAATGACCATGCAAGGTCAGAGGATTGGCTAATGGCTGTTTGCTGCACTTTCACCACCCAAAATCTGTAATTGTGCACATGGAAATCCCCAGCTTATCTGTAGGCACTTGTTTGTTAAATTCTAGGATGGTAAAATTTTAACAGGATCTTGGGAAGTTCAAAAAAGGGCAGAATGTTAATTTTTGTTTGCTTATTCAGCTGTGGGAACTTAAGCAATGGAAAAGAAGGGTTTAAAAAGCATCTACTGAAGTGTGAGTAGAACAATTTTGTTTCACCAATAATACTGGCCAGTGAAAAAAATGTGAGTGGCATCTTGAAGGAAGGCTAAGGGCCATGCTGAGTTTGCAGAGAATATGCTTAAACCTGAAACAGAAAATTGTGAACCACATAGTGGTGAACATTCAGAATAATTCTCCTAGTAACAGTAGCATGAGTTACTTTAGCATTCCCCCAAACTATACTTAGGTCACTTGTACAATAATGGGAAGGAACAGACTGATCAACTAGAGTACATCCAATCAGCTAAGTATTATTTAGGTCATTGCTTTACAAGTCCTGAGTTAAACACTCAGGCCTCATCCTGGCCTTCTCTTGCTTGTGCAGAGGTTTGGAAGCTAAACAGGAAAGCAAGATTTCCTTACCATTTGGTATTCTGACCTCAGTGTGTGGTCTCTCTGCTATAGCTAATCCAGTTAGCTTGAGTCACAGAAAAGCATTTCTGGGGATTTTAGAGGACTATTGCCTTAGCGTGGAAGTGTTCTTTTAGATGAGGCACTGAGGGACATGGTTTAGCGGTGAGTTTGGCACTGCTGGGGGAACAGTTGGACACAATAGTATTGGGGGTCTTTGGAAACATAAATGATTCTGTGATTCTACCTGTACAAGTGACAAGAATTCAGAAGCTCAAAACAAGCAAATTGGAAAGGATGATCCAGAAAGATCCAGTCTCAGAAAGGAATCAATGCCATTTATATTGAGTTTGTATTGCAGGTACAGTCAAGACACGTGTTATGACACTGGTCCAGTACTCAGCAAAATACAATCCAAGAGCCTTTATTTCATGAGAGAAAGCAAAATTGTTGAGATCCTTCTTGTTTTGTTGTCATAAGAAAAAAAACTAATTGGGCAAAAATGGCAAGTCCTCTAGATGGTGACTTCTGTTTTGCTTGAGGAAATCAAATGCAGGATCAGAAAAGGGCTAGCGAAACACCTCTCTTCAGTTTTCAGGTTGGTTGTATGGGAACTCTTATCCAGTGGAGTGCACAGAAGCCTAGAAATACCTGGAAATACATACCTGCTGCTACTGAAATTTTAGCTGTTCTTGTTGGGTAGGAAGGACTTACCAGGACCTATGTGGTGATGGAAACTTGGAGAACACTAAAACTGAGGAGTGAGGAAAATAGGAGTTTTAGGCTGTAATTGGAAAAGATAGGAAATAGTGGAAGAGAGGGGCAAACTCGGCATTGAATAAATGAAGACTTCTGCAGAAATAATATCCACATCAAGTAATGAAGAGTAGAATAAATAACACCTTTCTGCAGCCTCCTGGCAACAAGCTGCTACCACACCTGATTTGCATTTCTTTCAGTGCTGAAAACACTAAGGGGAAAAAAAAAAAAAAAAAGGTAGCTAAAAAGGCAGGATTCTGAGATTAAGACCACAATTTATGCTGTCTAGTGCCTGAGCCACTGGCATCTGTGGTCTTCTTTCTTCACTTTGTCACTTTGTGACTTTGATGTCCAATTTGGAATTTTCTAAGGATGGTCTAAACCAGTACCAGATCTTCAGGACAGAGACAGAGTATTTTTAATACTTTGTTTCTCTGCCTAAATAATTTTAAAGACATTCCCCAAGTAACTAAAAATTTTGTTTCTCCTATTGTCCCCATTATTATTTGAGAATTAATTTTAGGGTTATTCATCTGAATATACCTGTTGAAAAATTCTTTCATTCTCCAGAACTCAGGTCAGTGGTAGTCTTCTGGCCCAGGGTCTGCAAGGGCACTGTCCTTCTTGCTGCCTGCATGGAGTGTGACACACCAGTATTGTGGTCTTCCCCTGGCTGATTTCCTCACACGTCGAGGTCACCACTTGTGGCACCCCAAAACAAGACTCATGGACTCCCTGTCAGAAGGCTTAACAAGACTTACTAAAGTTGACTCTATTCTTTCTGGGCTTGGCTATTTCTCCCAGGTGAAGAGCGAGCTGTTGGTTCTTCCCCTGCTCCCATGCTGAATCCTTTCTCCCCCAATCCTTCCCATACCAGGGAGATAACAAAACCTCACCCATAGGTTAGGAAAGAAAACAAATTCCCATCTCCTTGGAGACAATAGATAGGGCAGACACTGGAGAGAATTGTTTACAGAACTTTGCTGCAATTCTCTGCTTTCCCAGAGAAAACTTTTGAGCAGGGAAAAATATATTATGTTCATGCAACACAGCATGACCTGGGAAACTTCAGTGGTGCCCCATGATTTCCTGGCTACTCTATCAACTCCATGTATCTGCCAGCAGCTCAGAATTTGTCCTGAATCTGTCTGGTTGTGAATTGAAAGAACTCTAAAGACACCCCCACAGCCTTCATTTCTGCCCTGAAAAGCCTGGCCAGCTGTAAGTAAGAACCATAGCTCACACTATGGAAAATGCATAGTCATTCCTACATGGTTCTTGGGGTGTTTAAAGAAATGTTAATGAATGTAATAAATAAAGGGTTAATGTTCATCAAATCTGGTGTCCACTTAGAAATCACAAGAATTTAATAACTATAGTCTAACTATGGTAACATAATGTAGTTGGTAACATGGTAATGTAGTGAGGATACAAGGTCATGCTAGTTTACAATGTAGCAATAGAGCTAAAGTAAGCTTGCTTAGAAAATGCTGAGAAAGATCCTCCTGTGGATGTTTGCCAAGCCAAAGTCTTCCTGTGGATGCCTGAGGAAGACTCTGCAGCCTTCAGCCCGACGACCACCAGGAGGCAGATTACGACCCCTAGGAGCAGTCCTGTGCAGCCACAGAAACAACAGATTTTGCCAGAAAACCACGTAATACAAGAAACTGAACTGTGTAAATATGGGTGATGATGTTTTTCACAGTGCGAGCTGTGGAGGAGCGTAGACTCCCTGGCCGCCTGGTACCATTTTGCTCACTTTGCCACTTGCTTAATTGGCTTATGTAATAAATAAGTGATTCACTTTAATTGGCTCATGAGTGATTCGCTTTTTATTGCCATAACTTATAACAATGAATAAATGCTGTGCACTTAAGCAAAACAGAAGATATTACACCACATTGCACAAATAAGGGAACCATGGCATAATGTAGTATGGGCCAAAAGCCATGGAATGAATTCATACCAAAGTTGAGACTATCGCATGGGGCTTGTTCTCAGTCTTGTACACTAAATCCCCAAAGTGGGATCTTCTGTTTGAATAGGAGATACACACTGCCTGAAAAAACCTGTTACGTTGAAGACGGTACTATTTAGTGTTAAATAAAATCATTACAGACAGTTAACCAAGGTATCATTTAAGTAGTGCAATACAGTTTACTTATAAGGAATGACCAAAGAACATTTTCTAATACACCTTCAGAACAGGTCATTGTGAATGTATCAGTCTTGTAATATGTTCAACAACAACAACAAAGGTTAACATCTGACGTGGTGCCCAGATCACTGGTGTCCCGGCTAGCCCCAAGTGGAACACACTGGTGCTGCGCCAGGTGTAGGAGCTGCCTAGGTGTAGGTTTGACTGTAAGCAGGACCTTTAGAGCGACCTGCTCTAGGACGCTGGGATGGGGTAATGTCAAGGACCTAGCAAAGGAGGAGGAGACTCTTAGTCTGAGGTTCCAACAGGGAAGGTTTATGCCTGTTGAAGGCAAAGCTGCGATAATCCCAGCCCACGACAGGAATCTCCCGTGGTAGCCGTGCTGGGAAACCAGCTCTTGTGGGTTTTTTTTCCACAGGGATGCTTTCCTTGGTACTGGAAGCAGCAAGGCGAGCTCACTCAGAGGGCAAGTCTGGACTTGCCCCGAAACCCTGAGTGGCAGCAGACCCGGAGCGGCAGCGCTGGCTGTAACAGGGTAATCCTGCGTGACCCACTCAGAAAGGCAGGATGAACAGTGAAGATAAGAAACCGTTTCTGCTGGGGGCTTAGTCCAGTAGTTTATTTCNCGCATATTCGTCTCTTGGCTCCCCCCCTCTCTGCTCCGTATGCTAATTGTCTTACCAGTCCCTTGCACCTGCGTAGTTGTTCCTGGTGGTTGTCTTGGGGGTCTTCAGGGATGAAGAAAGTAGTCTTCCTCGGGGATGAACTTCTGACCTTTGCTGTCTTGCGCATGCTCACTGGTCCTCTGGTCATTGTCCAAGCTACGAAATCAGTCCTATCTGGTCCTGGAGCCTGAGGAGACTTGTTATCTCAGTGTTGTATTCTTGTCCCCTGTTCCAATAAACATCTTGCCCTTTGTCAGATATCCTTGCATCCCTCCTTATTGTTCTCAGACATAGTTCTGTCTCTTCCCTCCTTAGGCAACTAATACAGTACAAAGAGCAGCAAGTATTAAGCAATACATACCGTATGAATGCCTAAATAAATATCTTCTAATTTCTATGATTAATATCCTCTAGTTTCCAATTTCATGTTTCAGTTCTAGCCAATCCTTTCGACAGGTTCCCTGGAATTCTTCCAGGGGTGCCTGAGAAGCCCCTTATATTAAAATCAAGTCCCTTGGGATTGGTAGGAGTATTCCTGGGGTCGGGGCAGGGGGGAACCCAAGGGAAACCTACCCTGGAAACCTTAGGATAACGTGACTAAAAACAGAGTGCAACATGAAGGGTTCAGGGGGGAGAGCCCTCAACAAGGGGAGATATGGCTTTTTAAGCAGGGGTGGAACAAGGGGTGGATACAACACAGTAACCAATCATAACTCAGCAGGGGAGGATTGTAGGGAGGGGTTTACAGAACCCTGGCCAATGGGGGAACACAAGGGGCTGATACAGCTTGAAGGGGCCAACAGGGTGTTGAGGAACATGGAATTTACTAGAAAAAGGGAAGGAGTGAACATCGACTGACAAGCAAGGAGCTGGGGCAACTAGGGATTGACATACAGGGATCTAGAAGAAGGGGAAGGGCTGGCTTGATGGACAGAGGAGGGGAGGGAACCGCCTCAGGGCTAAACCAATTGCATGGGGAATATAGGAACTCAGGTATAGACAAATGGGGAAAACACGCACCACATCACAATCCGGCTGTTATGGGCTTGTTAAGCCCCAAGCTCACTGATATTAGCTAAGGGATGTCACTAGGATGTCACCAAGGCGAAGGTGACGTGGTGTTCTGTCAAATGTTGGACTCAATTATCTTGGAGGTCTTTTCCAACCTTAATGATTCCATGACTTAGTAGTATCAGGCAGTTTTCATTTCAGACCTTGTACTGAGGTTAAGATTCTTAAAACAGTAATCAAGCCATAAAGAAATCTCTGCCTTTTTTCTTTTTGAAGGATAATTGTCCAAACATTTTTTCATCATCAGTATTGCTTATCTTAGTAACTCTGCAGGCTAAGTGTTCATTGCTTATCAAAAGTAGATGTTATCTGTGATGTATTTGAGCATCCTTTGTATTTTATTTTATTTTATTTTAAACATAGTACAGTAAAATGAATGTCTGAATGTTTATTATGCATTTTTATGGCCCAGGTTCTATTGACTAAAATACAGGCATCAAGGAGAAGACTGTGGGGAGACTTCATCACAGTCTACAACTTCCTCAAATCAAGGGGAAGTGGAAGGGCAGCACTGTAAGTAGGCAGGGTTTTGGCAAAACGGAAGATGACCGTGCTGTATGGAAAGATGGAAACTCTCCTCCCTAGAAGATAAGGTGTAGACAGTTAAAGTTTAGTCTTTTAAGTTAACCAATGAAATATGTTGTGTGATGTAAGCACAGGGAAACGATGTTATAACCAAGGATATATAATGCAGTGTAATTTAATAAAAAACGGCCATTTGCCATCCATCATATTGGTGTTTGTGTGCTGATGGTCCCAGCAGCCATGAATCAGCTGCTGTATAGTTCATGAACCAGGTCGCTTGCCTTGACAGAGGCAGCAAATGGTGCCGAAATCTGGGAAGCCTGGGACCCGGTGTTC